>ONZH01025772.1:0-460797 GCA_900303285.1 Rhinella marina
TTGTGTCATTAGACTGCAGGGTGTTCTAGGGTTTACTCAGATTAGGTTCCTGTGTATGAGCTTTCCTACCACCCGGGTTAGTTCATACTGGTAGCCAGCTAGGGCCTAGTCTTAGGGTCCCCTGCAGGAGGTGACCAGTTCCCTGGTTTTGTCTGTTCCCATCCCTCATACGCTCGGTGTGGCTTTTCCCCCCACACCCGAGCGTGACATTACCTATGACTGGGCAGTTAACGTACAGTTACAGTCTGTTTAGAAAGGATCGCCAAAACCGGAGAGGGGGAGGGGTCTGCCTTTATGTAAAGTCCTGTCTAAAGCCCACACTCCGGGAAGATATAAGTGAGGGACATGAAGATGTGGAGTCACTGTGGGTAGAAATAAACGGAGCCAAAAACAATAATAAAATACTAATAGGAGTTTATTATAAACCACCTAATATACCAGAGCCCATAGAAAATCTACTTCTAAACGAAATAGACGAGGCGGCAAATCATCAATCATCAATCAATTATTATGAGGGATTTCAACTACCCAGATATAGACTGGGAAACTGAAACCTGTATATCTCATAAAGGAAACAGGTTCTTGGAAATAACCAAAGACAATTACCTTTCCCAACTGGTTCAGGACCCCACTAGAGGGACGGCTATACTGGACTTAGTATTAACCAATAGACCTGACAGAACAACAGATGTGCAGGTTGGGGGACACCTGGGAAACAGTGACCATAACATAATAACCTTCCAATTGTCATTCAAAAGAGCGTTTCTTCAGGGAGGAACAAAAATACCAAACTTCAAAAAAGCAAAATTTAGCCAACTAAGAGAGGCCATAGGCCTAACTAACTGGGACAAAGTCCTCAAAAATAAAAATACAGCCACAAAATGGGATATTTTTAAAAGCATCCTAATATCTAATTGTGAGAGGTACATACCATATAGGAATAAAATAATAAGAAACAAGAAAAAACCAATGTGGATAAATAGAACTGTAAAGAAAGCAATAAATGACTAAAAGAAAGCATTTAAATCACTAAAACAGGAGGGGAGTGAGGAAGCATTGAAAAACTATAAGGGAAAAAATAGAATATGTAAAAGACACATAAAAACAGCCAAACTAGAGACCGAGAGATTAATCCCCAAAGAGAGTAAAACTAACCCTAAAATGTTTTTATAATAATTATAATTATTATAAATTATTATAATAATTATATAAATGGTAAAAAGTATAAACCTGAAGGTGTCGGCCCCTTACAGAGTAATCAGGGGGGAGTTGCAGAGAGCGATGAGGAGAAAGCAAAGCTACTAAATATCTTTTTCTCCACTGTATTCACTGAGGAAAATAAACTGTCAGATGAAATGCAGAATATAAAAGTAAATTCCCCTTTAAAAGTGCCCTGTCGGCCATCTGCAGCCACACGTACATTTTTCAGCCTCTCTCTGCCCACATCGAGGTTCAGCACACACTGACGATTGCCCTGAGGGGCGGATTTTGACTTTTGGCCGCAGCCCCCGAATGCGGCCTGCGAGCCTGGAGAAGCCTCGGCCTTTCCTGATCTGCCTGGCCGACCGGAAGTACGGGACTGGCGCGGGGAGCCCAATCCACCGCCATCTGCGACTCCAGAGGGGTCCCACATACTTACCTCTCCCATAGTGAGCATCTGGGGGCCAGGAGGTTTCCCCTGAGGGGTGATTTTTTTTCGTTTTGGCCACTTTTCCATCTTGTGGCCTACGCATCCTCCGAAGCCTCGGCCTTTCCTGAATCATCAGGCCGACCGGAAGTGTAGGCGGAGCGCGACGGAGCGGCCTCTTGCTCCCCGACCTACCACCCCACTGCTTCTCTCACAGGCCCTCAGGGCCCACAGCAGCCTTACCCCTCTGCCCTGGAAGGGTGGCTGAGCTCTAGGACGCCCCAGAAATCCCAATGTACCCCGGGATATTATACTGAAGCTACACTACCCTGAAATGCGAGATCTACTTCTAGCAGCGGCCCATAATCTACAGGCTCTCCCGGGGGTTGATTCCTCCGTACAATTGTATGCCGATCTAGCTCCAGTCACACTAGAAAAGAGAAGAATGATGTGGCCGGTGACCTTAGCACTTCAGAGAGCCCAAGTTCTCTATCGGTGGGGCTTCCCCTTTCATATTGCCTACAAGATCAGTGGTCAAGACTACACAATTAAAGATCTTTCGGAGGGCTTTGACATGCTCCAACGGGAAGGCATTCCATTTGATCGTCCTGCAGCTACCGCACCCTTACCGCAAAGACCAATGAGATCGTGGCACACCCGTCGACAGCCTCTTCCTGCCTTACCTGAAGCTCCTCGACGTTCCCGAGACCCTCCTTGAAGATTGTGACAATCTACACGGTTCCCTTGAAGTTCTGGCCTTCTTGGATTTCAGCGATGGGACCCTGTCCTTCCACATTGAAGGCCTATATTAACTACTTCATTGAGTTTCCCGCTTTTCAGTGCGGGACTGCTCCTACCTGATTTTCTGGTTTAATTGTTTCCTTCTTGACTTGTGGTGGCGCTCTCTCATTCCATGGACTGTGGCTGGGGTCGAGATAGGTGCACTTCTGGCGCCCGATCTGCTTCCGCTGTCCGTGGTGGGGGGACGTGACCCACAACTTTTGGTGCCAATATACCCAGCTATTTACTACAACACTGGGACCTTGTCCTTCCTCGACGAAGGCCTGTATTACATACTTCTTTGAGTACCCCATTTTTCTTTTGTTTTTTGGTGGGGGACTACCTGCATCTTTTTATCTGGTTTCATTGCCTCTCTGTTGATTTTTGGTTGGGGGCTTTGCCCTTTCCTTCTGCAGACTGGGACTGGGGTCGCGATAGGTGCATTTTCGGTGCCCGACCTGCTGTCCTTGTCTGTGGTGGGGGGCCGTTGCTCACAACCTTCGATAACACTGAACTCAGCTGCTTACTTATCTCTTGGGTATCCCGCTGCTGGAGTGGCCATCTGACTTGGGACACCCCTGTTGAATAGCTTATGTATGTTCACATTCTGACCATAAGATACTCCAGGTTATGTTGCTTGCACTAGGCCACCAAATAGCTTTGTTCTCTTATATGTTCTTGTACTATGTCATAACTTGGTGTTTATGCACATTTTGATACTGACCGTGACTCCTTTTCCAGAAGTCACTCCTTCTTGCTATTATTCCTCCTGGCCCTGGATGGTGACTGATGATCGTGATTGGTGGTCTTTTCCCACCCGGTCTGACGTTACTGTCCAGGAACGGGATGAATCTTCTATAACTCCTGCTTGCAGGACCTGTCCTCATTGTTAGGATCTTCTTTAACTCCTCCATGTACACAATTCTAGGGACTATATGTGCTGTATTGTTATCTGATAGATGATCAGTTGATTGTTAACACGGGGTGGACGCTGGAGTCTCTTTGAGTGGAGGGGCCGACCATGATGTGGCTGGTATCCCCCCCTGTTTTGTTCTTTTAACCCTGCTGGGGGGGCTCCTCCGTCCACCTTCCCTTTCCCCTTCCCCTATGTCCCCTCCCCCCTCTATCCTTTACTCTCACCTTTATTCTCCCCACTTCTCCTCCTCATTTTATCCTGTCTTCTCTGTATACCTCCTTCATCTTATAAACTATTTTTTGTACTGAATGCCGCGGAGCATGGGCTCCATGCTCTTTCCGCGCTATATGCGTTTCAGGACACGTTGTCGACACGTTTGGCTCGACCGGTGGCACCTGACTATTACTGTTGTTTTGCTCATCCTATTGAATTTATGTTTCCAATTTACTGAGTACTTTCCGATGCTGTTATTGTGTGGCTCTAGATGGACCCCCCTTACTGTCTTGTGTTGGTGGGGTCGCCAATGGACTCCCCCGGTCTACCCTCCTTCTTGCAATTTTTCCCCCTTTCTCTTTGTATGCTCTGGACATACCACTTCTTCTTGGAATCTACGCACTACTTTATATTTGAATCATGTGTAAGGTCATATCCCATAATGTTAGGGGGTTTAATTCCCCACAAAAGAGACGTAAAGTTTTCCTACAATATAACAGACTCAAACCAGATATCATTTGCCTTCAGGAAACGCATTTTACTCCTACATCCTGCCCTAGATATTTTCACAATCGATACACTATGTTGGCACACGCTCCGTACCCCTCCAAAAGCAGAGGTGTGGCCATCTTTATTAAAAACACTCTACCCTTCCAAATTGAGACCACTGTAGTGGATCCTGAGGGAAGGTATGTAATAATAGTGGGATCTTTATACAACACACCTCTGTGTGTGGTTAACTCTTATGCCCCTAATAGTCAGCCTGCCTCTTTTTTCCGCACCTTGGGAAAATTACTGGAACAGTACTATCCCTCATCACTTGTTTGGTGCGGGGATTTTAATATGACGTTTAATGCGCAGTTGGACAGGTCTTCTCCTGTGGCAGACAAATTGTCCTCCAAGTCCAAAAACCTGATACAGCGCATTATGCAGAGATTGGATGTAGCTGACTGTTGGAGGGAGCATAACGGACCACAACGTGGGTATACTTACTTTTCCCCTGCGCATGGCCACTATACTAGGATAGACTGGATTCTGGCTTCCACTAGGCTTCTCCAACGCCTTTTATATACAAGACATGTTCCTTGTGCCTGGTCTAACCATGACCTGGTACTAGCCGAATTTAATCTGGATTCTCCCACCAGATGTCCTTATACCTGGAGATTGAACGAATCCCTTCTCACAGATTCTTTTATAGTAGAGCGCATAGCTATAGCTCTTAGAGACTATTTTACTATCAATAATCCATCTGACACTACCCCTGCGGTCAACTGGGCTGCACATAAAACCGTAATTAGGGGAATCATCATAGCAGAGGCGTCTAGGCTGAAGAAGGAGCGCTCGAAAGCTCAATCTGATCTAGAATCTAAATTAATGCGCTTGGAATTAGCTAATCAGAGGCAACCATCCATATATCTCATTAAGGCCATTAAAGACACCAAGCTACAATTGGATGCCACTTTGTTACATCGCACCGAAAAAGAACTAAGATGGACCCAAGCTAGATTTTACAAACTAGCTAATAAACCGGACAGGATGTTGGCAGCTAAACTGAGAGCCCGGCAACGTATTAACACTATTTACCAGATAAAGGACGCTAGGGGACAGATTACATCCAATCCAACCATAATATACCAACAATTCCAAACGTTTTACCAAAAATTATATTCCCAGCCCACAGATCCTCCTACGGCGGATATCTCCTCATTCCTTGCATCGCTACCGATACCGACCCTTTCCACGTCTGCCAAAGAATCTATAAACGTTGATGTCACGGAAGAGGAAATAGGCATGGCGATAGCATCCCTTAAACTTGGCAAATCCCCAGGCCCAGATGGGTTTTCGGCGCTCTACTTTAAAAAGTTTAAAGATATCCTGACACCCCACCTAAAAAGCCTATGTAACTATGTCCTACATGGAGGACAGCTGCCGTCTGAAATGCTAGACGCACTTATAACGGTGATTCCAAAACCTGATCAAGACCCTTTATACCCTGCAAATTATCGCCCTATATCCCTACTTAACGTGGACCTTAAAATTTTTACCTCCATCTTGGCCAAACGTCTCAACTCTCACCTCCCTACTTTAACCCATTATGACCAGGTGGGATTTATTCCTGGCAGACAAGCGCCAGATAACGTTAGGAAAATCTGTAATATCATCCAATGGGCTAATACGAATACTCACCCCTTCTCTATTTTAGCCTTGGACATTGAAAAGGCTTTTGATAGCCTTTCTTGGTCATACCTCTACCAGGTTATGTCCGCCATGGGCATATCGGGTCCCTTTCTACGCTCCATACAAACGCTATATACCACTCCAACTGCCTTTCTTAAATTACCGGCTGATGATCCTGGTTCCATCCATATCTACAGAGGAACACGTCAAGGGTGTCCCCTCTCTCCTGCTCTCTTTGCTTTGGCTATTGAGCCGTTGGCCATTATGATCCACACTGATCCAAACATAGCGGGAGTTAAAATTGGGCCTCGAGAGTACAAAGCTAGTCTATTCGCTGATGATATGCTTCTTACTATAACCAAGCCTCTTACCACGTTACCCAACTTAATGAAATGTTTGGACACGTTTAGTGGTTATTCTGGCCTTCGGATCAATGCCAATAAGTCAGAGATCCTACATTGCAACACACCTTCGAATATTAGACTATAATCTCGATCAACTTTGGCTTTAAAAGTAGAGATTGATTACCTTCCTTATTTAGGGATTAATCTGCCAAAAACCCTTGATTCAACCTTCAAATGGAATTATGCCCATCTTATACCAAAACTTCGTCAGGATTTAGTAAATTGGAACACCCCCGCCCTTTCGTGGATAGGACGAGTACATACTGTAAAAATGGTAACCTTGCCACGGATATTTCACTGTCTTCCCACACCGGTTACGGGATCAGCTTTGAAATCCCTACAGACTGAGATTTTTCGCTTCATATGGGCATATAAGAGGCCACGCATTGCTAGACGTATAATGCACTTGCACAAAAGGGTGGGTGGGCTTTCAGTCCCTCATCTCTATAAGTATTATTTGGCGGTTCGACTGACGCAATTAGTGGCTTTTCATGCTTTTTCTACCCCGCCGCAATGGGTTACTCTGGAGTCCGATTTATTACAACCAATATCCCCTCTAGCATTGATATGGTCACCCGATATCCCTCTGAGATCAATTAATCCGGCTGCTAAAATCCCCTACCTTATGTTACAACTTTGGAGGAAAGTCCGGTTTAAATACAAATTACAAAGCCACGATTCCCCTATGCTTCCTCTGTTTGGCAACCCCCTATTTCCACCAGGCTTACCATTGACTGCTTTTGTCTGGTGGAAGCATACTAGACTTCGTTATGTGGGTGACTTTATACTCCGCACTAAGCTTATGTCCAGAGCATACTTTATCTCTACCTTTGTGCCTCCGTCTTCTGAATACTTCAGGGTTTCTCAGGTCTTTCACTTTTTAACCTCTCTAATACTGACACACAGCGTGATAGAATTCACTGCGTTTGAACGGCTTTGCAAATATAGAGCCCTAGAGAAAGGTATCCTCTCCTCTATTTATGCCACCCTGAATTCACCACCTTCTGACACTAAATTGGCCTTCATGCATGGCTGGGAGGTGGATTTAGGGGAGACCCTCACCCCAGAACAATGGTCCGACTGTTGTACGACAATCAGTAAAGGAAGCTGGCAGGTTACCCTTATGGAAACATCCCTGAAGATTCTCCATAGGGTCTACTTAGTACCCTCCAGGCTACACCTCATATACCCCAATGTCTCTCCCTTATGTTTTAGAGGTTGTCAGGATTCAGGAACCACTCTTCATATATGGTGGACCTGTCCTAAGATACGTCGGTTTTGGACCAACATGAAGAGAGGGCTCTTTGAGGTATTTGGTAAGGATCTCCCCTTATCAGCACCGGTATATCTTCAAGGCCTTAAACCACCTGCATTCAATACCACCCATAAATTACTTCAATATATATTGATGTCTGCCAGGATTCATGTGGCATCTAGGTGGCAAACTCCATCGCTTTCGATCTCGACAGTCATTCATAGAGTGAATCAAATAGCCTTATACGAAAAATTAAATGCTACATTAACAGATGCGAGGGAACGTTATTATCAGATATGGAACCCCTGGTTAAACTGTTCTCAATCCCCTAATTTGCAATACTTTCTATCCCTCTGAAGGGAAGCCTTAGGCACTAGGAGGCCCTCCACATGCCCTTACCCCCTCCATTCCCCTCCCCCTTCCTGACCGGGGGGGTCCAGAAGGCTACGTCTTCTTTGCTAAATACGGATTGTTTGAAACAGTTTGTGTTCAGAAATGAGTCCACACTATGCAAAGATTGTTCAATTTATTGTTTGACATTATTTTCTTAATATGTTCATCGTTACATTGAAAATTGTAAAATGTTTTACATATCTAGTCTGTATTTGTATACTTTTCGTATGCATTTCTTCTTGTTTCTTGCCATCAACCCAATAAATACTATTTGAAACTAAAAGTGCCCTGTCTGACCCAGGAAGAAGTAGACCAGCGTCTTAAAAAGATTAAAATAGACAAATCACCAGGACCGGATGGCATACACCCCCGTATCCTAAGAGAATTAAGTAATGTCATCGCCAGACCCCATTTCTGATATTTAAGGACTCTATACTGACAGGGAGTGTTCCACAGGATTGGCACATAGCAAATGTGGTGCCAATATTCAAAAAGGGTCCAAAAACAGAGCCTGGGAACTATAGGCCGGTAAGTTTAACTTCTGTTGTGGGTAAACTGAGGGTTTTCTAAGAGATGCTATCTTGGAGTACCTCAATGAAAATAAGCAAATAACTCCATATCAGCATGGCTTCATGAGGGATCGGTCATGTCAAACCAATTTAATCAGTTTCTATGAGGAGGTACGTTCTAGACTTGACTGCGGCGAATCAATGGATGTCGTATATCTGGACTTCTCCAAAGCATTTGACACGGTACCACATAAAAGGTTAGTATATAAAATGAGAATGCTTGGACTGGAAGAAAATGTCTGTATGTGGGTAAGTAACTGGCTCAGTGATAGAAAACAGAGGGTGGTTATTAACGGCACATATTCAGATTGGGTCACTGTCACTGGTGGGGTACCACAGGGGTCAGTATTGGGCCCTATTCTCTTCAATATATTTATTAATGATCTTGTAGAAGGCTTGCACAGTAAAATATCAATTTTTGCAGGTGACACTAAACTGTGTAAAGTAATTAACACAGAAGAGGACAGTACACTGCTACAGATGGATCTTGATAGACTGGAGGCTTGGGCAGAGAAGTGGCAGATGAGGTTCAACACTGACAAATGTAAGGTTATGCATATGGGAAGGAATAATGCAAGTCACCAGTACATACTAAATGGTAAAACATTGGGTAACTCTGACATGGAAAAGGACTTAGGAATTTTAGTGAACAGCAAACTAAGCTGTAGAAACCAGTGTCAGACAGCTGCTGCCAAGGCCTATAAGATAATGGGTTGCATCAAAAGGGGCATAGATGCCCATGATGAGAAGAACATAGTCCTGCCACTTTACAAATCACTAGTCAGACTACACATGGAGTACTGTGTACAGTTCTGGGCTCCTGTAAACAAGGCAGACATAGCAGAGCTGGAGAGGGTTCAGAGGAGGGAAACTAAAGTAATAACTGGAAAGGGTGGACTACAATACCCAGAAAGATTATCAAAATTAGGGTTATTCACTTTAGAAAAAAGACGACCGAGGGAAGATTTAATAACTATGTATAAATATATCAGAGGTCAGTAAAGAGATCTCTCCCATCATCTATTTATCCCGAGGACTGTGACGAGGGGCCATCCTCTGCATCTTCAGGAAAGAAGGTTTGTACACAAACATAGAAGAGGATTCTTTACGGTAAGAGCAGTGAGACTATGGAACTCTCTGCCTGAGGAGGTGTGATGGTAAGTTCACTAAAAGAGTTCAAGAAGGGCCTGGATGTATTTTTGGAGGGTAATAATATTACAGGTTATAGTTACTAGAGAGGGGTCGTTGATCCAGGGAGTAATTCTGATTGCCTGATTGGAGTCGGGAAGAAATTTTTTCCTTAAAGTGGGGGAAATTGGCTTCTACCTCACAGGGGTTTTTTGCCTTCCTCTGGATCAACTTGTAGGAAAACAGGCCGAACTGGATGGACAGAGGGCTTTTTTCGGCCTTATAAACTATGTTACTATGTTACTTTTTGAGACCTTTTGCTCCAGGACTACCCTTTGTATTGTAACTGGCAATGGTAAATGCAATCATGAAAAACAGTTACTTGGCCACTTCCAGGTATGGACATAGACGACTTTGCTTTTTTCCTCTGCCTGCCTTCTCTCGCCTTACTTCCATATCTAGGCTGTGGTGCCTACCTACAATAGTCGAGAAGGATCAAGGCCCTCCTATACTGTGGTTGGAACTTTCATCCGGCTTCCAGCTTCTGGTATCTAAGAAGACAAACTCCTCCTTCCATGTTTTACATTCACCTGGTAAATGAAGGACAAGACTTGGGAGAAAACAGCTGCAACACGTCTGAACAGACAGAAATCTTCTATAATGGAAGTAACAGGTTTTATTAAAAATGGTGGCACACAAACCCAGAGGAAAAATAACTTATTAAACGAGTCCTTTAAAACCTCAGCCTACATTCTGACAGATCTAGTAACCAGGGGGGGCTCCCCTCTTTGAGCAGGACCCTCTTCTTTCACAGTTTGCACAGGATCTCATCTCTACAAGAAGGATGTTCAAAATGTACATCAGAGGATTTTATTGTCTACGCCGCTGATGAGGAAGGTGAAAAATGTGGATAAATAGAGTGGCTGGGATTACACAACCTTTCCACGCACACTGCAACGTGTTGGAAAACGTGGCTTCAGAATTCTGGATTTAGAGGTCATCTGATTAGGTAAGTTCTGCAACCATCTTCCAAAGTGTATTTCTGTAAAGTGTCAGTGATGCCTATGAAACTGACATATGGCAGTCCACATTCAACAGCAGGCTGATGAAAAATCCACGTCAGATATATTCCTGTTGTCAGGTTGCTGTGATGCTGTTTGGGGGCCGCCCGTCTTCACTCCCTGGCCGCTACAAGAGTGTTAATTTTATGAAACCACCTGACTCTGAACTCCGCATCAGAAGGCATTACATAAGAGGTCAATGGTTGGGTAGTTTTGGAGTCTGTCTGTCCCTCCTCCTTCGTTCTTTCTGCTAATAGATCCTCACCCATGGTCTAAGGAGTATACAAAAAAAAAGTTTTAATTATAAGTTCAATTGTTGCTAATCACATCATTAAAAATGTTTTTAAAGACCCAGTGCAATCTTGCCTCAGCTGTTGTTAACAGCATTTAGAATGCATAGAGAAAATTGCTTTACGGCAGCCCCATGGTCCATAGACACAATGGTCAGGAGACTTATTGACTTCTATGGGAGAATTTTCTAGGCATGCTCTGTGACCTGTGGAGAGGTCTTTGTACAAGGAGAAAATAGATAAGGCTACTTCCACACTAGCGGCAGTACGGATCCGGCGGGTGAAGGGTGCCGCCGGATCCGTGCTGCCGCAGGTGCACGTGTGGGGCCAGAACAGTCTTGAGTAGGAGGAGGGGGACCTCACAAGACAAGGGGCATGTTACATCTCCCCCTTTGCTATAAAAATGTGGGCTGAGGATTCTTTTACCTTGCTGCTTGTGTCCCTGGGCTGGCTTCAGTGCTGTCCCAGCAGCGTTCAGGAGGAGGAGGCCGGCGGCGCGCACAATGTGAAGATTCCAGCGGAGAGCAAGAGCAGCCTGCACAGCGCCCCCTGCTGGACCTCCAGAGGAGGGAGATGAGGTGACAAAAGTGCAAGGTGACGGATCAGTCATGTACTCCATTGAAAGTCAATGGAGGACGGATCCGTTTACTAGTGTGTCACACCAAACGGATCCGTCCCCATTGACTTGCATTGGAGGTCATTCCGGATCCGTCTTGGTGCGGATGTCCAGACCGGAGAGCTTTTAGGAGCATTCAGTTCTCTTCAGTTCAGTTTTGTCCCCATTGACAATGAATGGGGACAAAACTGAAGCATTTTATTCCATTATTGAGCCCCTATGACGGAGCTCAATGCCGGAATATGTAAACGCTAGTGTGAAAGTAGCCTAAGCTTTTTCAATCACCTATTGTGAATGGTGGATCTCGTCTTATCTATACACAGAGGTGATATCATTACAAGCACAATTAGAATGACAGATAAGCACATAACTGCAGTAAAGAGGTGGCGCATATTATTAGGCTTAGTGGCCAGTGTGAAAACTGCAAAATTGTATGGTTTTTTTGTTTAATTAGAGAAGTTGACATGGAAAATTAAAAATAACATAAAAAATTATTTAAAATTTTGTTACATAAATTTAAACAATAGGTCATTTTCTGATGACACATTCCCTTTAAGTTATCACTCTTCTTCATGCCACAACTGAATTTTTACATGACAGTTATCACTTTAATCAGCAGGATTAACCCTTCCATGCAGTATATATATTTTTTTTAGCATATAATCCAAACCCCCTAATAAGTATGGGCTAAATTTTAAAAAAAAATCTGTATATAATGCAGCTTTTTGGTTATCAATTTAATCAGCAGTTTGAAACATGCGGAGAGTTCAGCTCATAATTTTCAAAGGGATTTTGGAAAATGAAAGTCGTCGTCCCATCAGAATACAACCCTCTTAGGGCAACCCAAAAGATCACAATATCGCTATAGAAGAGTTGGTGGCTGCCTGCAACTTTGCCCAGTGGCGATAGCTGACCAGAGGTTTCATATTAAGAGAAGGCATTGTTCAGATGGGACAACTCTTATAAAGCAGCAACTTGGCCGATTGTCACGGATCACCTTACTACTGGCTTCGATCGATCTTTATTGGCAATTTCTGAAGAGGGTGCAATGGACACATCGTACGACCTTACCTCCATCAGGAATAATTTTTGTTCTTCTAATAATCCAGCCTTCTCCAATTGCTTTTCTATTTGGTCCTGTGTCTTCAAATTATTTTCCAGCACAAATGAAGCATGCTGGGGCTGTATGAACTGTAAGAGAAGCCTGTAAAATGCCAACAGTGAGATTCTCCATAAGACAGGCAGATCGTTAGTTACTCGGTAAATAAACAGCTCAGGCTCCGGATAAAACATAAATGCTCTTATGGGGTTTTCAGAGAGCCCAAAAACATGAACCGACAGCCCGAAAGGTTATAATTTTGAAAGAAAAATCATAGGGGTTTGAGGAAACTTCATTTCTTTATTTTTTTTATAACCTTCCCGGCCATCAGCTCAATTTCTGGGGTTTCGGAAAATCTCTTTAACTAATAATTTAAAGGGGTTTTGCCATCACATGCAATGGGGGCATATCGCTAGGATATGCCCCCATTGTCTGATAGGTGCAGGCACCTACAACGAAAACGGAGCGGGGAAATGAATGGAGGGCACACTGCGCATGCACAGCCATCCTCCAATCATTTCAATGGGGCCGCCGAAAATAGCTGAGCTCTGGCTCACCTATTTGTCTGCCACATAAAAATGAATGGGAGCAGGGGGAGCAGCACTTGGTGGTGGCTGGGAAACCTGAGGTCCTCCAGCCACAGCTCTACTCCAGTGGTGGGACCCGCACCTATCAGACAATGGGGGCATATCCTTGCCATATGCCCCAATTGCATGTGATGGCAAAAACCCTTTAAGGTCTTTAAAGGGAACCTAGCACACTGAACATGCAGTCAGATAGGATACGGCAGAAAGAGCTGAGCAAATTGATACATCATTTCATATTTCAACTCCTAATTAGGAGTCCAGTGGGCGGTCCTACTCACTTACTGACAGCTATTTCTGTATGTGCATCTGTGCAAGGAAGACTATCAATCACTGAATAGGCCTGCCCACTTTAAACTTCTAGTAGAAATAATAGAGGAATGGCACAACATAGAGACATAAGAATAGATGAAGTAGTTACTAAAACAGACATGTCAGGAGATGGGATGGGTCCTCTCTAAGACATTGTAAATTCTGCTGTTTCCCTATATACCTTGCTCTAATGTAAGAGGCACAAGACCACGTCCACAGCTGCGCCCGGTTTCTGTAGACTGTCAGTGATGAAGAGTCGCCTTCATTACAGTATCCATGTACTAAGCTATCATCTCCGGATGCAGTAGAGTCTATGGCTCTAGGAATGTCACTTATACACTGCTGTGTTCCGAGTGATCTCGGAGAGCATAAGCTGAATCTACTGGATCTCTGTGATGGATCCTTGCATTTAGTGACAGTGAGGAAGAGACTCATGTAAGATTCAGCCAGGCGTAGCCAGAAGTGAGGATTGAACGGATGCAGAGAAATCAGCTGCTGCAGACAAGACACTTCTTCTTGGAGATTTCCCAAATGGTTGTGAATAGTTGTTTGAAGCTGGAAGGCGCCAGTCAGATGATCAGTGTTACTGACTCCTTTTGTCTACAGAGAAAAATCATTAAGCACATTCAGTAATGGCAGTTACACTGTTAACAGAGACCTAGTAGCAGCTACACCCCACAAGGGATACATACTCAACTACTTCACAGTTAAAAGGGTTCTCTAAGATTTTACTACTGCTAACCGATCCTCTGGATAGGTCATCAGTATCTGACCGGTGGGGGTCTGACACCCGGGACCCCGCTGTTCAGCTGCTTTTTTAAGTTGATATCTATGGAGAGTGGAGAGGAAGGGGGCCGCACTTTTAGCACTTTTGACCCCATTATATCTAGTAGAATAAGGCTCCACTAAAGTCCAGAGTAGGGTAATAACTTACTAGCTGGCAGCAGCCTCCAATATCCCCCTCCACTCCCTATAGACTTGTGCGTGTGAGGCTGAAGAGGGGTTCTATTTGAGAGAAGCAACCTGAGAAGTTCAGGAGGAAGGATAATTCTTTAATAAGGTACATTACAAAGTTTCTTATATTCACCTGTACTATTCATTTCTGAAAACCTTTATAACTGGAGGTACCTTAAGGGGAAGCCTTTACTAGTTTTGTGTGCCCTATTTGAGAGCAGCATAAACTGGGGACAGAAAGCCTGATTAAAATTCTGGGTTACTTGAACTAACTAACTAACTTGGACTCCAAGAGTATTTGCCACTAACGCGTTTCTATAATCATCCTGAAAGTAGCTCTCCAGCCAACCAGTGCCCGGCTGTGTACTGACAAGGGTAATATCTCTGGAACAGCTGTCTACAGATGGGTGGCTCTTTCTTTGGAGGAGGCTCTGGTTTGGTTAATATCCCAAGCCATCTTATAAAGGATCTTTAAAGAGAACCTGTCACAGTGAACATGGTGTCCGAGTTGAAGGCAGCATGTTATAGAGCAGCAGGAGCTGAGCAGAGTGATATATAGTTTTGTGGGAAAATATTTAATAAATCTTGTAATTTATACATTTATATCTCTGCTGATTCTGAGCTTTGAAGTCCAGGAAGCGGTCCTATCAGTGATGACAGCCTGCCCTCTATGGCTCTGTAGACAGAGGTAGCTGTCAATCACTGATAGCTCCGCCTCCTTGACTTCAAAGCTCAGAATCAGCAGAGATATAAATGTATAAATTACAAGATTTATTAAATATTTTCCTACAAAACTATATATCACTCTGCTCAGCTTCTCCTGCTCTATAACATGCTGCCTTCAACTCGGACACCATGTTCACTGTGACAGGTTCTCTTTAAAGATCCTTTATAAGATGGCTTGGGATATTAACCAAACCAGAGCCTCCTCCAAAGAAAGAGCCACCCATCTCTGCAAGAAGAAATAATCCCCCCCCCCCCCCCAAGAGCTATAATGTTTCTGGATACATTACCAGATCTTCAGCTATCTCCAAAGCTTCTTTGTGCCTCCCCAGACGTATTAAACAGCGTGCCTGGCTTTCCTGGACATCTCTTCTCATTGCATTGTTTGCTGGCGGTATAAGCGCATAGCAGTCGCTGTACTCATTACATGCTTTCTAAATGGAAAATAAAAGTGATCATTATTTTTTCTTAAAAGACTGGAATTTATAAATGGTTAGCAAAAAATTCTTAGAACAATTGCACAAAGTATTTTGGCATTTACAATTTTTGCCCGTTTTCCATTTCAGCCGTACTATTTTACTACTTTGAAAATGAAATACAAAATGTAGTCAGTACAGAGATAAAACTCTGCTAGAGAGGGGTAATTCATTGTCAGTTTATTGTTGCTGTGAGGAGAAGATGCTTTCTGAAGGGTATTCCTCATGATTATAGTAGGTGTAGAATTTGGATAACAATATGACAGCTCTTCACAGAAGAGCATGGCACTGATCAGTGGACTGTATGATGCTGTAATTGAGTATCCAGAAAACCCTGCATCCTTTTTTTTCATACAGGCTGTTAATACGTGATTGAAATATCCCTTTAACTTCAGATACAGAGCTAATTCCTTGCATTCCTGGAAAGTGAGCCTATCCATCCATAATGAAGTCAGCTCAGTGAAAAATATCTTGTCTACATGAGACTTGTTACATCTTAGGCTACATGCACACGACAGTGAAAAAAAAACGTCCGTTAAAAACGGACACGCTGTCAGTTTTTCATGGCCATTTTGCATCAGTGTGTGCATCCATTTTCTGGCCGTGTGTCCATTTTTAATGTCCGTTTTGCATGTCCGTTAAAAACAAAAAAAACCCCTCACCTTATCCAATTGCTCGCGCTGCAGCAGTCTCTTCTCTCTTCCACGCACAGGACCTGCCGAAGGACCTGCGACGTGCGCGATGACGTCACTGCGCTCGCCAACGTGGTGACATCACTGCGCATAACGCAGGTCCATCAGCAGGGCCTAATCAATGAAGAAACCAGAGACTGCGCAGCGCAAGAAAGTGGGTAGGGTGAGTGGCCATAGTGTACCTGTTTTTAACGGCCGTTAGACAGGAGCACTCCTGTCAATCAGCCGTTAAAAACGGCCCCATTCATTTTAATGGGGCAGTCGCCCCGTTGAAACGGCCCAGAAATAGGACATGTCCTATTTATAGACGGACGCTATTCACTGGACGTTAAAAAAACGACCATGTGAAAAGCCCCATAGGCTTTCATTGGTGCTAAAAATGGCGTGACGGCCGCTACTTAGTCGTCCGTCACATGGCCATTTTTCACTGTCGTGTGCATGAGCCCTTAGAACAGCTTGTTATATAGGCTACAGTCTCGCACTTGTATTATACTGTACATATGACAATTCGCTAATTATTATGTAGAAAGTGCTGAATTTCGGGAAGGTGAAAACAATTTTAAGGGGTGCAATCTGAAACCCATGCCTTAGGCACCATGGGAGCCTGGCCCACTCCTGAACAGTTTAAAGGGATTATGCTGAGTTTTGACGTTATCCCCTAGCCACGAATCCACCGATCCGATGGAGCAGCAGGTCGAGCAACCACCCTGTGCTCCATTCTTTCCCTATGGGACTGCCGGAAATAGCCAATCAATGTACTCGCATGCGTGACCTGCCACTTCATCAGATCAAGGGAACAGGACCCCATTTTCAGGATTGGTGTGGCTCCCTGCGGTTGTATCACCATCAATCAGTGAGTTATCCCCTACCCTTATGTCGAGAGCTTAACAAGGAGCGGATGTGGGGGTGTGCTTTTCTTTAAGCCTCTTTCACATGAGCGAGTTTTCCATCAGGGTGTGATGTGTGAAGCAAACACATAGAATCCGGACTGGATCCTGACCCATTTTTCATGCATCATTTCTGCGTTCAGGAGAAATCGCAGCATGTTCTATATTCTGCGTTTTTCATGCAGCTCTGGTTCAATAGAAGTAAGTGGGGCTTCAGTGAAAAATGAGGCAATGCGTTTTTCACTGATGGTCGCTAGGTGATGGTGCCTCTGGGTGTAATGACGTTGAAGGCGGTTGTGCACTAATCATCTACGCTGCTCAGCAAGCAGAAGACCTGGTGTGCATGCGCTAAGCTAGCGAACCGATGTGCAGGCATGAGAAGTCAGTGCTAGACCTGAAGTCTAGTGCTGTCAATCTAAGGGGAGAGGGGCGTGTTTGGAGCACCAGGGCCGTCGCTGAAACCACATTAGCCTGCCTCTTGGTGCTCCAATGGCTCATTTGCATAAAAATAAAAGTGTCAATTTCTCCAAAACGTCAGCACCTACAAAATAAAAAAAGAAAGGTATCGTTTTACTCAGTTACATCAACGCTACCAAGCTACATGCCTGTTTTAATAGGGTTGATCCTGGTGACAGGGCTTCTTTAACCTGAAAGAGCTGTAATACCACAATACTTTAAAGGGGTTGTCAGAGTTATTTTTTTGTCCTTTGTATGTTTCTAACTAGTCAAATACAACAGCTTTTCCATACACTTTCTGCTTCTAAAGCTGCTGGTTTCTTAGATTTAACTCAGGGTCACATGACCTGTGATGTCACCTTATCTCCCTGGTCTGTGATGTTTCGTGCACAAGCCTCAGAGATCAGATAACAGTCTGTACACAAGACATCACTGGCCACGCCCCCTGCTTTGCCGGGCTCCTGCTATCTGCTCTCTCCCTGGATTCCTTCAGATAAAACATTAACCCCTTCAGCCAGAACACACTGAAGGCTTTACAATAGCAGCTGCAGATGTAAAGAGACACAGGATCTGCCCTCCTCATCCTACAGACACAAAGCTGATACTGTAGCTGATCTGGAGGAGATGCAAAGTACAAGTAGAGGTAGGGGGGAGATCCTGTGTGTATCAGCAGTGTCATTGTACAGCTGGGACTTGTAGTCCTACACATACTGCTGAGTATCCCAGCAGGCAGACATGTCACTCAGCACTTGTATTCACTTCCTTTACAGAGCAGGGGGAGGGGCAGAGATAGTTATTACTGCATGTAAACAAAGGCCAGAAGAGAACCAGGGAAATGAGGAAATAGAGATTTTTTTTGGTCTAAAACTTGCTTAACTTAGTTATATATTGCTGCCCATCAGATTTAAAGTACTATATATATTTTTTTCATAACTCAGAAAACCCCTTTAAAGGGGATATCCAGAAAAACTTGTTGTGTTCTGACCCTGTGGAGGAAAGGTAGTCTCCTTAGTATTTACCCCAACATCAGTCTGCCGAGGACGCCCTCAGACAGGCAGCGGCTCCTTTGCTCGGGTCCAGACCAGATGTGTTCTCAAGTCTTTGCCGCAACCCATCTGGGCGCAGTGTAGACTGCAGCATCGGCGGCCCAACATTGGGGTTAGTACTGACGAAACTTTCTTTCCTCAGAGGGTCAGAACGCTTCAGGTTTTTCAGCAAAATCCAAAAAACCCCTTTATTAAAAGAAACCTTTTTTTCCATACCTCAAAGTCCTCCTGCCTGTATGATAAATCCGCTCTGAATTTCAGTATGGTGTGCACCTCTACCAAGTCTTCATTACTCACATCTTCATTAAACCACTGGGAAAGGAGGGAATACAAATACATAATAAGCAAATAAATAAAGGTAACAAATACAAAATAAGCAAATAAAAATATAGTAAATACATAAAAAATTACAATAAATACAAAAATATGAAATACATATAATATATTAAATACATACAATAAATACACAAATAACCATAATACATAATTATAATAAATACATATGCAGATAATAAGTTACTATTATTATTATTATTAACACACGTGTAGTCACAGGCGGACGCACTGACCACAGCCATTACCTGAGGCTCGCACTGCTTGGCCCTATATGACAGCCCTCTCTGACCTGTTCGCTCTCGGGTTTCCGAAAACACAGAATCCTCAAAGCAAAAATCACACTCCATTTTTCCCTCCGACCCTAATTCATCCTTGCACCACAGTGTCCACCAGTGAAACCCGTCCGTACGGAAACAAAGCTAGATGAAAAGGTTCCCACGCTCAGTAGGCGCGCGCGTGTAACCTGAGGTCTATAGGCAGGCGTAAGCGTTCAGCTGGTATCCGCGCATGCTCAGTGTGTGATGCTGGGGCAGAGCTCTCTGTGCGCATGTCCGTCTGCTCTCCATAGAAAGTTGCAGAGCTGTCAGAGAAGCAGAAGGATCGCGGTGGTGAGTGGTTGTTTATTAATGGGGTTTATACTATAAATAGTTATTATTGAGTCGGTGATTACAGATATTAGTATTATATAGGAGCAGAACTGAGCACATGGTATGTGAGGTGTGTTTGGTGAGTTATTCTTTTAACTGCCCCTGTCATTGAGCATTATTCTTCTGTGAATCCAACCATACTGTTGGTAATCTGTTACTGTGGATTTTAGATTTCTCCACATTGGCAAGGCTTGGGATAAAACAGCAGTGTAAAGAAAACTAAAAAGTAGGACCACATGTATTGTTGTTAAAGCGGTTGTCCAATTATAAGGGTCAGAATGGGTTAAAAAATACAGATCAACCACCTCACGATCCCCACCTAACGTGACCCTGCTTGGTCCAGGAAACACAGTCCATGTGTTGACTGCAGCTCCCCTGACCCGAACTGACTGGATCATAGTGATTTATGATAACCAAATCTGTTCCCTATCCCCGTCCGCGTCTCCCACAAGCATATAGTATATAACAGCCCACAGTATTGCAGTATATAGTTAAAACAACCCCCACAGTATTAACAAGTACATAGTGCATACCAGTATGCCAGTATATAGTTATAACACCTCACAATATGCATATATAGCCATATGACCCCCCACAGTTATTCATTACATATAATAACATCCACAGCATAAGTATATAACAGCCCACCAGTATGCAGTATATAGTAAAAACACCCCACAGTATACAGTACATAGTGCATACCAGTATGCAGTATATAGCTATAAACACCTCCACAATAGCAGTATATAAGTTTATAACACTCCCACAGACAGTACATAGTATTACACCTTCACAATATGCCAAGTACATAGTATAACAACCCCACAGTATGCAGTACATAGTATAAAGCCTCACATTATACAGGAACCTCACAGTTATACAGCATATAGTTATAACACCCATTACCCCACAGTATGCAGTATACAATATAACACACTATCACCTTCTCCTGAGTGATCTCCACATAAACTAAACCAAAACTTCTCCTGTAGCAAAGACTCTGGATGTGGTTAGGAGAAAGGACGTGATGACACATTGTCATGTGACCATAACATCCATATGTGACTTCACATTGGCGATGTGTCATCAAGGTCCTTTTCTCCTACCAGGCAATACACTCCGAAAGTCAAATGAGGCAGCCAGTGCATGTGAAGCAGCAGAGCTACCCGGACCCTGGTTCCCTCTCCACCATCACTTCCCTCCATGACACTCCCACCTCAGGAAGTGAGGATGCTTTAATTGCTTTTTGGGCAGCCTTTGGCCTTACAGGCGACGTCGGCCGGGAGCTTCTGCCCAAGTGTCCCTATTATGACTCCGCCCATTGCTGCATTACTCTCCACCCAGAAGGGCAGGACATGTGAAGCATGGGACTTGTCCATTCCAGAATCAGGGACCTAGTAGTGAAATATTCTTTCCCTTCCATATTATATTTACATTTAGCTAGCCAAATAGTAAATTTTAACATTGCGACTGATAAACATTGTGGACTGATTAAATTCAATTCATGTGTGAAAATCATTTCTGAGGACCATGCATAAAACCAAAATAATTGGTTATGATGCTGAAGAAACCCTGATGTAGCCAAATGTATACAGAATATTTATTTAACCAGATTAATTGTAATCAATAGCAATTGTCAGGACTCAGAGCAGCTTGGTTCCAGAAGTACTATTTTCTCCAGGATTTCAATTTAGGGTCCAATTCACACGTCCGCAAGTGTTTTGCGGTCCGCAAATGCCGCGCTTATAATAGAAATGCCTTTTCTTGTCCGTGGCCTGCCTATTTTTTGCCGCGGGGCCACAAATGGAAGTGCGATGTGGAACAGCACATAGTATGCCTGGTCCGCCCATCTTTTGCGGCCCTATTGAAAAGAATAGGCGTCCGCCACCAGTTCCACAAATTGCGGAATGGGGGATGTGGCACTCATTATGCGGAAGTTGTGAATGGACCCTAAACAGCAGATATATTCAAAGGAAAAATTCTATAAACATCCAAGAACATTTTAAATCCCAAATATCTTTAAAACTTTTCAGAGCAATCCAAAACCATGGGCGCCTTATCGTCAAATTAGCATTTATTAGCCCTTATAATGGCATTAATAATGGATTTTGCTTCTTGGTTACAGAAGCAAAAAATATGGTCGTAATACTGTATGAAATATTGCGCAAAAATGCCAGCAGCCAGAGATTAAGCTCATCCACACAAAGACCAACACAGGGCTTTTAACTCCAAAACCAGAAGGTTGTTAGGCAGGTTACCTTTCACAATGATATCTACAAGTACATGCCCAATCACTGATGGAATACCATCAGTTAAGACAAACCTCAATTCAACTGTGACATCCATAAGCCGTCCATGATGATGGGAACTGATGTACATAATAATGATCCTGCCCGATGAGATAAGCCAAATGAACTAAACTGCTATCCCTGTAAAAGTCTACACCATCAAAAGACAGTCTATGAACATAGAGAGAAGTTTCCCCAGATCTGCTGACGCGAGTAAATGTCCGTTCAACAAGCCACAAAGTGAGGTATTACATGTATCTCTGCTACGCCTCGCACACGACACAGGAGCGTGGAATCAGCCCAGCGACCATAAATATTGCTAGTTTTAATCTCGAATTATGTCCGAAACTGTATTCCTACTTCCTATGTTACCATCTACTACAATTGTCTGTGCATGTTTAGCTTTCCTCTCGCTTGAATATTCTATGTGACATGCTGTATAGAGCAGCGTAGTATAGTTACGGATGATAACCCCGTCCAGCTACAAAGTATAGTCCACTCACCCCACAACGCATCTTTGCACCTCTGAAATGTGTCAAGCGTAGTTATGCTAAAGTATTATATGAATAGAGTTAGTTCTTGATATTTCGTATATACAACAAAATAACAATGCAAGAAAGTCTTCCACAAAAGACGAGTTCCACTTCTATTTCACTGCTAGTCTGTATGTGAGCTGATGATATCTCATTAATTTGTAACATTAGAATTATAATAATGCTTTATCTAAATGATTCCTAATATTCTGAATGCGAGTATAGGTCCAATCCGGTAAAATCTGTATCCTACATAGAACAGTATGTGGTGCGAGTGCGCATCCTAAACACTACGTACCGCTCATAGACACCAGAGGGAGGCCACCAACCACTGGCTCGGAATGGCTGTTATTGAGAAGACTGGAGCCCACTTAAAGCGCCTCTGAGAGGAAGGAGCTGGGTACTTTCCGGAATACAATGGTACTAACGGCTGTGCTTCGGTTACTGGCCTGTGGAGATCAAATAACTGGGAGGACACGTACGCTACAGCTCAAGTGCCACAACCTACAGAAGCTAGTACACTAATATGAGAAGCATTAAATCTCGAATGAAGTACACACGAGCGCAGACGAGTCATCTCAGCTCTAGACTGCGGGAAAGCGCACCGAGTCTCTCCCAAATAAGCATGAATGGTGGAGCGGTCTTGATGACGGGAACCCCAACCCGATGCACACAGAACTGATGAACTAACGGCCAGAGCGAGCACAATCTAACTGCGCAGCTCTCAAAGTCCGTGAGCAAACTCTACGTTTCGTACCTCCTCCTTCTCTAGTTAGTGTATGTACCGAGATCACCCCTAAGTATGTATAACAGTCATCCTCCATCAATAGTATAAGACGCATGTCTGTGTATATTGATATAGCGTGAATCCGTGACGAATGAATAAGTGCCACACCACGAGTACCCCTTATACACTGCACCAAGCACTCTCTGCTAGAATTATAGCATATTAATACAAGCGAACACGCGTTATCTGACCGGCGTGTCGTGTTAAAGTCCGTCACCCAAAGCAGTGACTCTAATACTAGGCACAGTCAAATTCTACCTTAATATGATAGATATCAGTGAATTGTCATCAGTGGAGTTCTGAGCCTATCACGCCAATTATCCGCCACTCAGGTGATTTAGCGCAGACTGTTCCGTATTCTCCGCATATTGTCCACCTATACTGCTTAGCCATCTGCCAGTGAGCTATAACAACGTCGCCAACATCAACTTCCATGACGACAGAAAACAATGAGACCCGATCTCCGCTGCCATACAATCACCATGCCGCTGGAGAACATAGATCCGCCCTGCGGCGACATTCAAATAAGCGTTAACTGTAAAGGAAGTATTTAAACGGGCCAATGGTCAGAAATATACTCCCACACTTCACGCAAAGTATTCACAATGAGCCAGACGGGATTACTAGGTATACATACACCATTAAATCCCGGACTGTATTAACACCATTGCCCAAATTATGCTCGTCCTGAAAAGTGGCACGTGTACACCACCAATTAGGAATGGCAATGAAATACAGTTTGCGTCACCTTTATCTATTTGAAAAAAACAATAACAATGGCTATGTACCGTGCCAGTACTACCGTACAAAACATTTCAAAATCATAAGCAAAAAGGTAGGCAACACATCAATTCCGTATAAATAGTCCAACTAACGTATAAACTATTTCTCTAGAAATAATATGCCTAAGGAACTCCACGTACTCCAGGGTCTCACATCCCATGATCTTAGTCTGCCAGCACTATCCACTAAGTTACAATAAGTGATTAGTGCAATGAATCGAGGTCTGGGCTGGTTAGCCAGAATTATAAAAAGACAATAGGACTTGTTTTTGTTATACTTACGCTGTTTTATTTTTTTAGAAATAGGAATTTGGATACAATTAATGATATATGGGCCCGCTAGTATGGCAATGTGAGAAGTCTACATAAGGCTGCTGTAAAAGCATGCACAAACACAATCATTGAGGACATCACTGTTCACCACTGGGTTAGTAAATCCACTGAATGAGCAAGCTGCACTATATGGTGCAGCAAACCCCATCCTATAACTTACACATAGGATTGCCTCGAACTTCTGCAGGAGTCAAATCCTGAGAGAGTCGCAGGGTGGGGGTATAAACCGCTCATTAGTAGGTTTTATTTGTTCTCTTCACCTGAAAATTGCAGGTACCCATAAGGACCTAGTGCAGGTGAGTGGGCTAATTAAAGTAAAGGAAGCACAATCAATTTCATGTGTGTGACCCAATAACAGCTCCCTCCCAATGTGTCTTGTCGCGACACCATATTATGTTGCTATTGTTTTCGAGAACCCACTTCGATTATAACATGCATTAATCATTCCTCGGTTATGAAAGACTCGGTGATCCAAGCTAAAAGAGAACCATAAGCATACCCGGTATCTGATTTCAAATTGTAAGTGTAGATTGCTTAATGTATGTTGATATATTCTGTGCTCAATAAGCGAGTATCTCATAAGATGTGTAAATATTTTAGTGCCCTCTCCTGCGTGTCGCGTGATACCAACTGCAATATAGGTCTCACCTCCTTGAAAGTCGTACCTTGGCACATCTGTCAACTTGAGCTTGATAAATAGGACCCTATCCACGATTAGAGTAATTCTCGTGCGCGCGAGAACCGCTGAATCGCTATACACCTTCCAACCGTGACAACATTCTTCCTGAAAGAGGCCGCGTTAAAGCTAAAGTGCCCACTAAACCATGGACGCAATGCCCTCCAAAATCCGCACTCTATCTATCACCAAAGTCCACTAAGCCGACAGTACATCTACGTCCAATTTAACCTGACAGCCCTATAGCTACAATAGCTAATCCGTGCGTTTCATAGTGCGCCCTGTGCCGGATTGAATGGCTGCAAAAGTCCCTAAGTCTATTATGCTTCCCTACCCCCAACTTTGCCTGTACTCTTATCAAGTGGTCTTACGCGAGCGGTCCCACAGTAGAGTAGAAAGTGCACAGTCGCGGTTCCCACTCACATCAAGCCACCCACTCGTCTCCAGATTCTCATGACTCTATCATACTCCCCGATATAGAGCTATGTTCATCAGAGTAGCTGCTTGGCAGATACGGTATCTAATAAGAAGTACGTATTATCACGGAGCACACTTAAATATTAGTGCTTCACTTAATTTATTTAAATAACATAAATGACTACTTCAGATAATTGAATTATAGAATAGACTCCCCAAAATCCCACTATTAATACATTATCTCATTTACCATAGTCTAATATATCCCTTTAATACTGTGGTACCATGAGGTAAGTCACTATTGATTTCCTCTCCTCCATCAATATCATGCTACCACCCAGATACAATAACTGGTCGAAGCACACCAAAACCCATCTCTCATAAATATCTTAGTATCTCCTACCGTATCGAGGTCAGGCACGGACCACCGATACCCTACCACCAATGAATATAGCAGAAATACACGATAGTCTGAATGTGAAAATAACTACTGGGCTGTATCGCCTAATCCGAACACACAGAAACGTAAAGCCCAATCAGCAGACCGTAATAACACCTGGTTCGAATTAGGAGCTCAAAAGCCGTGCGTGTAATATGCATGTGGTATGAGGACTGGAATATGGCCTGCACAGTACTTCCAGTACAGATATTGGAGAGCATCCTGAGAATGAGCGAATAGAAGGACGAGAGAGGCGCGCACGTGAAACCTGAAAGAACATGCGGATCGGTCTGTATAAGTGACTCTCCCTCCTCTCAAGGTATATTTCATCTCCTCCCGTATATATCAACCGTTCGACAGAATCAATGAATGGTCACTTGATAAGACAACATGTATTAATACAATGAATCTAAATATAAATAAACACATACAAACAAGAATCTCCTAAGTATTAGTCACTATAAAAGCAGTCGCTCCCCCGCTGAAACGTAAACTATGACGCACACACACAAGCTAATACCTTATTATTAAAATACTGACCGAAGCTGGCACAAAACTACACACCTGTGCAAAGAACTATCACACAATGGCTACGCAGCGTGAAAAGAAGAGACTACTGACATAGTAACAACGAGTCATAGAAATTAACCTTACTCTGCCAATGGTCATGACAATAGGTTTCTCACCAAAACCTAAATAATAGCTATAATAATGACCCCAAAGCCCATATTTTAATTTATTAATTTAATTTTTTTTAATGATAGCGTAGAAAGGGGGTCTGTATGTATGTACAAGTACTCCTTATATCAAAGTAATGCATAAAATACAATCTGGTAACTATTTCTATCACTTTTTCATTTTCATTGACCACATAAAAGTGGTGCTTAATTTTCACTTTTATTAAATTATTGTATTAATTAGAGCTTCTCTAGTGATTATAATTCAGTTAATAAACTTCCAGGGGTCAATTTATATTGCATAATAAAGGAAGGTAATGACCTTCCACACCCTTCGTCTCCTAACTAAGTGATGGCGAGGTCTTCAATTACACACCTGCAGGAGCCTCATCAGCTCATCTATATTGAGCTAATGATTATGCGACCTGGGTGAACAGAGCAGCCTGGAAGGTCAACACAGGTAGTGCATAGAGACATGAATGGCCGACAGGGAGCCCAACAAAGAACTACGCTCATCTTCTGCCCTAAACTGCGTCTTCACGCTCGAGCTCAACTCATACTGTGCGAATGCGGCTCTAGCTGACCCCTCTCATCATAGCACAATTCGACCACAGATCCAAATTTATATGTAAGAAGCTATCCGCTATACCGTACACTGCAAATTTATGACACAAGAAATAATTGATATAAAAATGACAGATACCCCTTTCATGTTTCACACAATATGTATATCCCATGGTGTAACCATATCTGTGTGACATAAAGCTAGATTAAGCAACACTGTACAAGCACATAGATCCAACAAACAAAATGCGAATAGGATTATCAACCGAGTATGAAAATATACAAATGAAGGCGTGTCCTCCTGTTGACAAATGCAAGAATCCACTGAGAAAGTAGGAAACCGGGATACCTATATTTCTACTCGCGAACCCAGGAAAGTTAGTCATTTCAAAGGTATACCCGAGCGATTCCCCTAAAGCCCAAATCCCTTATTCATATCGAAAACAGATATTTGAGAGAAATATCCACACAAGATCCCAATGAACCATGTCCTCCACCAGCTCGACAACAGGAGTAAAATTTCCCGGCCCCACACGTCTCCAGTCTGGTATAGGGCATTGACTGATATGCGGGAACCTCCCAATAAGTGACCCTCTAGCGCGAACTGAACTCTATTCCACCTGCAAGATGCAGAAGACACAACAAGACATAATATATGCACCAGTTCAACATCACATGTTTATGAGCAAGATTCGACTCACACTCCACACACAATAGCGAAGCTATAAGGGTCACAACTATAGATGGTAAGCGGTGAGAAGCAGCAAATTAGTTGGATCCACATATCTATAGAAACTCTTATATCCACTGGAGCAATCTACATAAAGACGTGGAAATAGTGTGGAGATCCCGATGACTAAATCAGTTATGTCCGTCCTCCTCTGACCCTACCCTTATATACTTTAGGCTGCACACCTTATATTATATATGTTCTGACTGTACTACTACAAGCTGTTAGATCGCGACGAGGCTATATGTCTTCGGGCACACCAAGTTGCACGCATTTCTAGCGTGAGTGACACTGAAATTCTTGATTCCAGTATGCCTTACGCTGTGGAGAAAGACTAGCTCACAGACCTCATTCTGATACTGGGTTATGTGTTAAGCTATCAGGTATGCACGCTTGTGAACAGCAGTTTCCCAGACGAGCTGTTCGTGTGTGGCGAAACTTTACAGACATACTGCAGGACTTTTACTGGGATATCTCTTCTCACATTCTATAAATATTGTGATCACACCTGCTTCTACAAAGTCCATGACTGTTTGTGAAGTATTGGTTACTGAATTGGTCATATCCTATGGACGAGACGTACTCCGCACCACTAGTCTGGTAGATCTCCCTGCAGTCACATCCCAGATAGTGCCGCGAGGGCTTATGCACAAGAAACCTGCAAGGGCCCGCGGGACCACATGCGAGTCCCCTTGTCGCACAATTCCATAGTATGCGAGCCACCATAACACGAGTCATCGGGTATACAATATCTAAGTACTGGTCATGTTTGTGCGGCCTGCGTGTCCCATCTCAGCGCATTTTTCAATGTATTCCTGTCCCATAGACATCATTTATATGATGGGTCCGATAGTCTGAACTGAGTCCACGCAAGACAAAATAATTCGCGTTGTGAGCCGTAGAACTGTGATCTGAGAGTGATAAGCTAAAAAGTCGCGATCAAAATAAGCGAGATATTCCTTGATGATGAAATATAACCATATTAAAATGTTTATTATATCGGCCATACATCTAATCAGTCACACATGAATCGGACAATGTATAGCCCAGAAAAACAGCTATATGAGTGCCTACAGCCAGACTCAATCCAGAAGTGATTAGCGAGTGAAGAGCCCACATATGCGACTGCACCTAGAACACCTGATCCGTTCTTCTACCAATGTTAATATGTGAATATAGATATGTAAGTAAAGGTACTCATTTATACCCAGGCAGGCTGGCTTTCCGTCATTTAGGTTGGCATACATAGTATAGTGACTGCTGCTTACCTCGTGCTATTGGCAGTGACTTAACTATGCACACCTAACAAGTCTTCAAACATAGACTATGAGACAGACCTAGCATTGTCACCAAGTGCTTCCGACATCTGTATGTAAAGATGTAGTAATGACAATATCATTTTTGTATGCACCAGATATATCAGAGTAGCTATGTTTAGCTCACATGCCTCTCTCCACCAAACTCAGAGATACTCCAACCGACGGTGTGGGCACAAATGGTTGTGTGTCCTATAGCGGTTATATATTTCAATGATAGCTCCACATCGATTGCTTATAGGCGCCCTCAAACAACTCAAAATGCCGTGTGAACGGGTTCCACACCGTATAAGATTTATTCCGCAAATATTGTGGAATTAGGGGCGGGCCTGTTCACCTCTATGGGCAGGCAACACTATCCTTGCTGAGCTGCTTCGGGTGCTCTCAGCAGAGAACAGAGAATGAACAAGCATTCAATCAGAACCCACGTAGTACAGCTAGTACCTCCAGTGACGCAACGACAATTAATGAACTCTGTGCGATTTTTTCATCTATGGCCCCGGCTGCTGTCGTCCGCGACGCGACGAAAACAGAACAAGCGAGCGCACCTGGTGCCACTAGGCTCTCCCCTCTCCGATAATGTTGTGGGTCCGCAAGTAAATGCGGCCCTGCCGAGAAATACGGCTCTGTCGAACGGGGCCTTAAAACAGACGCCGTGAAGTATCATGAACTCACCATGTATGCAAAGAGATTTGCAAATTGGTACTACGCGTGAAGACTCCTGCAATTGAGCACAGGTGGATTCATAATCTCCATCCTTTCGAGTCAGTCTGTATGGAACAAGCGATTCGATCTAATACTCAGATGTGATCCTCACGAATACAAATTTCTGGAAGAAAAATAGAGGGCCCATCTTTACTGAAACACGTGAAAGCTAAAATGCGGCCCGTCACATAGGAAACTTAAAATTGTGAGTCCAACCGTCCCACACTTAATCTTAGATCAGATTTCATTAATACGAACAGAAAAGTATCTCAAATGACCCCAAATAAATTTGTCCATTCCACCAATTGGAGAATTCACTGCACTCTTTAAGCTTCGATTATGTCTATGCCACGAAGCACACAAAAAAATTAATGTTAATATCCCTTTTAGTTATGCGCGAGACGAGCCGAATTGTCCTGAGTGTCTAAATAAGAGGTGACGCGTGCGTGACAGGTACCTGTTAAGTTCAGATATGAGATGTGCGAGCTGAATAAACGCACATATCTATTTATATACGTTGCCAAGGCACGTGATAGCTATGCTCATACTTGATCATATATTACAAATAATAACTGACTGACAACCTGAGCTATTAATTCTATGCACCCATAATCCCAGTGCCGCAATCCACGGCCAGAGTATAAGTGAACCATGCTGAGATACTCACCACTCTGAGTATAATACTCTCACTACCTCTCATAAACATTAGTCCTTATATAAAGCTTTGTATCCCCTATTCCATATTCAAATGCGTAAAACGACCTATGAGGCCATGTCTACATTAAGTGTGACCCTGATTAATCTACTCATCTGAGATGAACACTCTGTCGTGAGAGCGAGAGAGAGCAGTCCATCAAACGCCATCCATCTGGTTACTCACTCCCGATCAAGTGACCTATTCTTAACCAGAGATCTCCTCCACAGGTCATGCTCCAATTGGTCTGCGTGTCTCACACACACCTATATGCGCGAGAAGCCGTCCAGCTGCAAGTGCGGCGCCTCTGCCACTCCGAGTGCGCCACATCTACGAGTTCAAGGCGCGTGCCATTACCGACGTCGTAGCACCGTGCATATGTCAAGTGGTTATCCTGTAATAAAGTACTGGAATATCTCAGAATGCCCGTGCATATTTCGCTCTCCTAAATTCTGATCGTGTAGGAATGAAGTAAAAATGAGAGAGAATCGGCATAACATAAGAAGACAATATACCAGCATATAACCAGACAGGAATATAATCTATGCAACTAATATGAATCTATATATTGCATAATGTGCTCTATATATGCGAGCGAAAAAAACCTAGCCAATGATTTTATGTCTCAGTGGAGCTCATATTTACATACTCTCGAAAACACACACTCATATATATGAAAATAGACAGGCGAAAAGAAATAAACAGCTGCTAAAATTCGTGGACAAATACAGAATAATAGAAACATGGTATAACCAAAAAGCATACATTAACAGACACAATCTATGCATCATTTTCTATCTCCGAACTAGAACACATTCCCTATAAAAGAAGGCTATACGAATGATAAACTCGAGATTACCACTGAGATGGAAATCCTATCTGTGAGCCTATCCTTATAATTAGAGCACATATTGTGTACACACTCCATTGAACATATTATATTTGTTACTATACCAAAACGAGGGTATATGTCTATTCTCTCAGACTAAATTAATGGAACAAAAATTCTAAAAAAATATGAAACATAAAAGCATGATTTAAACAATAGATCATTTTTTGATGACACATTCCCTTTAAATTATGTATAATGGATGCCTGAATCTCTGCCATATGGCACTATTGTGCACTGAAATTTTTTTTTTTAAAGGGGTTGTGTTTTCTCAGACAATGGTGACATTTTACTAGGTTATGCCACCAATGTCAGACATGCCACCTCTGGGACTCGCTCCTATCTCCAGAATGGGCCCAAGTGAAAGAAAGTACAGTGCGCATGCGTGACCATCCTCCATTCACTTCTATGGAAGTCCTGAAAATAGCCAAGCGATGGCTTGGTTATTTTTGGAACTCCCATAGAAGTGAATGGAGAGCACACCGCTCATGTGCAGTTCACCCTCCTTTGTTTTCGGGGCCCCGTTCTGGAGATAGGTAGGACCTGAACCTATCCATCATTGGTAGCATATACTAGTAATATAATACCGATGTCTAAGATGACACAACTTTTTTAAAGGGGTTACACGACCCATGAAATGCCCCCCATATGCCTAGGCCCCTTACACACAATGTACTTACCTGGCACCTGCGTTGCTTCTGGTCCCCACACGGCCGCTGCTGCTTCTTCTCCCCGTGAGCGGATGAATAACTCCTGTTTCGGGGGGAGGGGGGCTGGGTGTCAGCCAATGGCAGGCAGCAACGGGGACAAGCCTCCCTAGCTTGTCCCTGTCACCACCTGCCACGGGGAGAAGCGGCAGTGGCTGTGCAGGGACTAGGAGCGACGACGGTGCCGGGGAGCCAGGTAAGTACATTGTGTATGAATGACCTGGGCTTATGGGGTGCATTTCAGGGGTCGTATAACCCCTTTAAGTCTCTGTCAGTAATTAAAGGGGTTTTATATATGTCGTTGCTCTATCATAGGTGGAGATCTAACGCCTGGGGCCCCACAGATGCACTTCCCTCAGACCAGCTGTGCCCCAGCCACCCACTGTGCAGTTCATGGTGCCGGCTGCAGTTCCCTGCACAGCCAGGTGGTCAGGAGTGTCACTGTGCAGTGAAAGGAATCCAGCACCACATTGCTGTTTGTTTCCTGTCATTATCAGGATCAGTTGGGGCCCCAGAGTTTGGATCATAAAGCGATGGCGCATTTTATTGGTTTTCAGTGCAGTAAAATGTCTCTATGTCTTTCAGCAGGTGCAGCATGCAGAGACCCTGTGGTCAATGACACTTTAATGCGTTTCTTTGATCACTGTGAGAAGTTTGTGGCCCAAGTAGAAGATAATGACACGGCAATGCACGAATTGGACAAGTTTAAGAAAGGACCAGAAATGAGGAGAGTGCTGCACAAAATATCTGACCTCCTGAGCGTTCCAGAGCATGAGCTGAGTGCAGGTACGGCTGCTCGAGTACCGGGGGCGAATGGACACTTTACTATCCTATATCAGGGGACGATTTGTGGGGCTTTAATCAGGACCTGTCCCCTCCCCTCAGTTGTCTGTTGTAGTCACCACATGCATTCCCCATGTAATAACAATTCTGGAGCATCTATTCTTATGACTGTATGTTGTGCCATTGCTCTATTACTTCCGCTAAAAGTTTATGAACCAATTGACAGCAGTCTGCAATAAGGGTCCAACAGGGTGTTACCAGTGGTCAGCGGATGTCCAGTCTCTGCTGCCAATCTCAGACTGTGCAGGAAGACACACCCAACTGGTTACCTTCATTGCAAGATACTAGTAATTTGTTTATAACTTCTAGCAGGAATAATAAAGGACTGGTGCAACAAGGAGTCATAAGAATAGATGCTTCAGAATAGTTATTACATGGGGACTGCAAGTAGGTACTAAAACACATGATAGGAGTGGTTACAAGTCCTTTTTAAAGAGGTTGTCCAGCCCCTCTCTCCTACATGATCTGACATAAGATGTGGAACGTTGCTGCTGTGCGCCAGGGGCTGAAGTTGCTGAGGCAGACGTCCGATGCCCAGCAGGTTTCATGTATAGTGTCCTAAGACACATGCCTGATACTTGCCTGGGGGTTGGATGGTTGTCTCTCCACACCAAGTATCACATTGGGCAGGAGAGGGGAACTGGTTGACTCAGTTGATTGAGGTCGGAGCAGAGATCAACTGCAAAGAGTGTCTGTCACGCTGGAGAATCCAACTGCTGTGCACATTACATAGACAGTCAATTAAATCATTGGGACCTGTTCATTGTCTCCATTTCTCCATGAAAGGGGAAGTTCACCCCTGGGGATCTTTTATACAGACTTCCCTCCCCCGCCCTCCCAACTTGGCCAAATCCACGTTGTTAATTATACTTACCTGATCCCCGCCACTAGGTTCTGAGTTTATCGATCCCCCTTGAGAGCCGCAGGTCTCAAGTCTCCCCACATCCGGTTCGACGCAGGTCCTATAGCCACTGCAGGCAATGACTACCCTTAGCAGTGACATGTCATCCACGCATCACGTGACCCAATGATATGAGGTATAGGTGACACGTCACCGCTGCTGTCAGTCATGGTTGCAGTGACCTGTGCCAAAACGTATGTTGGCGCAGGGAGACCCAAGACCTGTGGCGCCCGACGGGGATAGATGGAGCTGAAACCAGCAGCGGTTATCAGGTAAGTATGATTCCCATCATGGGTGCGACCAGGCTGCAGAAAAAAGTCCCAGGGGTGAACAACCCCTTTAAGCACTTGATGCAGACTACAACTGATTGTTGGCAATAATTAGCTTTTAGTCAAGGTTCTAACGAAGGCGATTGCCCAAAGTAGGCAGACTTACTAGACCGAGTTTAATGGTCTCAGGACTGCTTTCTCTCATATAACCTTCCAGTCGGCCCTTACTTTGCTTTTTTCTGAACTCCATCTTTCACAGCATTAAATCTCTCTCTTTCTCCACTGCAGATTTAATACAAGTGGCCTTTTTTACCTGCTCGTTTGAACTGGCCATCAACAATGTTGCCAACTCTCCATGGTGCAGGCTGTTTGATGAAGAAGATGCCAAAGTACGTAAGGGCAGCTACTATAATCAGACGGTATTGCATTGTATTGTATGCTGGGCTCCATGGCAGCCATTTATGCATATGTTAAAGGGGTTGTGAAGGGCTTTTATATTGATAGCCTGTTCTCAGGATAGGTCATCAATATCTGATCTGCAGGGGTCCGATACCTGGCACCCCCGCTGATCAGCTGTTTGAAGAGCAGGCAGTGCTCCTCTTCATTGACTGGCAGTGTATTAAAGAGGAAGGAATGCTTGCATCCTCCAAACAGCTGATTGGCGGGGGTGTCGGACCCCTGACAATCTGATATTGATGACCTATTGCGAGGATAGGTCATCAATATAAAACCTCTGCACAACCCCTTTAAATCTGCCACGTTAGGCAATCGACAGCATAAGATGGATCACTGAAAGTGAGCATGTATATTAAATGTACCTGGCGGCCTCCTCCGAGTCATTGTACTGCGGATCTGTCAATCCTTGGTCCCCACTGTATTCATCTAAGATGGCTGCCCGCTTCTCCATCTACCCTTTACACAGTGTGCTGCATCATTCTGAGACCCTACCTCCTGCTGGTGGTGCTGGTCAACACTGGTCCATTTGACAGCAGGGGGAAGGGTCTCCGACTACTGCAGCATCAGGTAGTCAGAAAAGCGGGCAGCCACTTTGGTAAAAGCAGAGGGGACCAGAAATCAGCGGATCCATAACACTAGGAGGCCACTGGGGACCTTCACTATGCATTTCCTATGTTACATTTATATGTAAAGCCGGAGAGGTTGTATCATCACAGACAATGGGGGCATATCGTTAGGATATGCCCATATCATCTTATAGGTGCGGGTCCCGCCTCTGGGACCCGCACCTATATCGAAAACAGAGCCCAGAAAGTACGCAGGCACCCTCCATTCATTTTCTATGTGGCCGCCGAAAATAGCCGAGCACTTTTTCGGCTGTTTCCGTCAAGCCCATAGAAGTGAATGGGAGCGGTGGCCGGTCATGCGCAGTGTGCTCCCATTCACATCTATGGGGAGAGCGCTTGGTGGTGGCTGGACTGGAGTCCTCCAGCCACCACTGAGACCCGCGCCTATAAGATAATGGAGGCATATCCTAGCGATATGCCCCCATTTTCTGAGATGAGAATGCCCCTTTAAAGGCTTAAACTGGTCTGGTCATTAAGTGGTTAGAAAGGTTTTCAACATGACACGTCCTAGATAACCGATTGGTCGGGGTCCTGCCACTGTGACTTCTGTTGTCCTCAACTGTAGAGCAGGTCATTTACCAGTTTCCAGTGTTTCTGAATATGGAGTCATTGATTTCCAGCTTTGGTTTCTCTCTTCACTATCCTGTAGGTCTTGGAATACCTCAATGACCTGAAACAGTATTGGAAGCGGGGCTATGGATATGATATCAACAGCCGTTCCAGCTGTAACCTGTTCCAGCACATCTTCCAGCACTTGGACAATGCGGTTTCTGAAAGTAAAAGGTACGTTCATGTTTCCAGAGTCTTATCTCACCGCAGGATTTCACCTCCTTCTAATCCCGGTCAGATCACCTCCTAATTAATTTTGACTGTTCTTTTCTTATCTCCTTCTTTTACACCTTCTTTTCAGCCTCACACCTTCTGGCCGCTGGTGCTTACTTACATAGTTTATCTTGGCATTCTTATGTCTTTGTGCTGTTTATCCAAACCACCAGTCATACCATCACTGACAGGCACAAGGCGTGGAGTATGTGTGTAAGTAAAGGCCCTTTTACACGGGCCGATGTGTCTTTCTGCCCGAGCGCCGATCAGCGATATCGGCGCTCGGGCAGGGAGCCTTTACACGGCCCGATGAATCGAGCGCCGGGCCGCACGAGTGATCGCTGTATCGCTCGTGCGGCCCGGAAGCTCCATACTGTCAGGCGCACATCGCCTGTTTACACAGGCCGATGTGCGCCCGACAGATTGGATCTTTTGTAGAAACCAAAAGATCCAATCAGCCGACGAACGAGCGTTTTGCTCGTTCGTCGGCTGATTAGGGCCACTTTTACACGGGCCGATTATCGGCACTAGCGTTCCTAGGAACGATTTTTCGGCCGATAATCGGCCCATGTAAAAGGACCTTAAAGGCACATTCAGTAGCTGTCAGCTGAACGACTCCCTCACATCTCCATCATACATATATAGTTTCAGCATATATGTGTATTCAATGCGGAGAAAGCCGCTGCCTGACACTTCTGGAGATGGCTTACCTTCCAGGAGACCAAAAGGATCAGACGGAAATATTCATTTCACCTTATTCTTCTCTCCACCTCGCATCTGTGGCCACCCTCCATTCACTGCTATGGGAGTTCTGAAAATAGCTGAGCGCTGGCTCGGCTATTTCCGCCAGTCCCATAGTGGTGAATGGAGAGGTGGCCGAGCATTTGTGGTGTCTTCTCCTTCCTTTCGGGGGTCAAATTCTGGCGATAGGAGCGGATCCCACAGTGGGGACCCTTACCTATCCATGGGTGTAGCTAGGAAAAACTGGGCCCCATAGCAGACTTGTCACTGGGCCTGTAAAATCCTCCATCGTTCCAAAGTGGACAATCCGGTGGTCTCTTCCAGACTTCAGAGCTATTCACACAGTGGCTTATTCCGCCAGAACTGTATGCCAGCAGCGGCCAGCACTGTGTGTGGACTGACACCGCTTGAAGCCAAGGCAAGTGTCTGCTCTCGGATTAACTCCATTCAATGGAGCTAGGCCTCAAGCGGATCTGCAGCATCCAAAGTGAACAACACACAATCAGGCTCGGACTGGCCCACCAGAGGACCGGAGGATCCTCCGGTAGGCCCCAAGCCCCCCGCTGCCGCATACCTCCCAACCAGTGGCGTAGCTATAGGGGTCGCAGCGGTCGCAGTTGCGACCGGGCCCCTAAGCCAGGGGTGCCCCGAGGGCCCCCCTTGCCACTTCCAGGGCCGGTGCGATTTAGCCAGGTGCGGCGCGGCCCTGCGCACAGATAGGGGCAGAGGGAGATGAGCGCTTCCATTGTGGAAGCGCTCATCCCAATAGTCATCTGTATCGCCGTCCTCAGGACGGCGATACAGATGCCTGTATTGTACTGGGGCAGGGGAGGGAGAGGCGTCTCCCCTGCCCGTTCCTCTGATAGGCTGCAGGCACTGGGCCTGCAGCCTATCAGAGGCCGGCTCAGGTGGCGCGATGACGTCATCGCGCCGCCTGAGCCGTACAGCGCGGGACACAGGCTGGAAGAGGCCTGCATCGCATCGCTGCCAGCACCATGGAGGTAAGTATAAGTGTTAATTTTTTTTTTTTTTTTATTGTAGCAGTCACCGACCTTTTCATTGGAGCTCAATTGGGGGCACTGGGGGCATTTTACTGGCACATGGGGGCATTTTTACTGGCACATGGGGGCACTGTGGGCATTTTACTGGCACATGGGGGCACTGTGGGCATTTTTACTGGCACATGGGGGCACTGGGGGCATTTTTACTGGTACTGGGGGCATTTTTACTGGCACATGGGGGCATTTTACTGGCACGGGGCATTTTTGCTGGCACATGGGGACACTGGGGGCATGTTTACTGGCACATGGGGGCACTGGGGGCATTTTTACTGGCACATGGGGGCATTTTTACTGGCACATGGGGGCACTGGGGGCATTTTTACTGGCACATGGGGGCATTTTTACTGGCACATGGGGGCATTTTTACTGGCATCTGGGGGCATTTTACTGGTACGAGGCATTTTTACTGGCACATGGGGGCACTGGGGGCATTTTTACTGGCACATGGGGGCACTGGGGGCATTTTACTGGTACGAGGCATTTTTACTGGCATTTTTACTGGCACATGGGGCACTGGGGGCATTTTTACTGGCACAAGGGGGCACTGGGGCATTTTTACTGGCACTGGGGGCATTTCTTACTGGCACATGGGGGCATTTCTTTATGGCATGGGAGCACTAGGGGCATTTTTCTGGCACATGGGGGCACTGGGGCATTTCTTACTGGCACATGGGGGCACTGGGGGCATTTCTTACTGGCACATGATTTTGGGGGGAATCAATGGGGGGAACTTCTGGCGCATTATTGGGGCACTTCTTACTGGCACATTGGAAGCATTATTACTTCTGGGGCACAGTGGGGACATTAGTACTGTGGGGGGCACTATTACTGTGGGGGGCACCCTGGCACAGTATCAGCGCAGTTATTTCTGGGGGACGTTATGTTCACACTATTACAGGGCACTATTTGCTGGGCGCAGTTATTTTAGGACACTGTGCCAATAATTATTGAAGGGCACTATCTGTGTGGTACTAGTGGCACAGTACTGGGGGTGTAGGATGATTTGTCCAGAAGATGGGAGGATGATGGAAAAGTAGTAAACTAAGATTTTTTTTCTGTGAAACTGCAGAGATAAGAAATGGCTGAAAAATGGCGTCTGGTCTGAAAGGAGAAGATGAGGAAAGAGAAGATCTACATCCGAGGAGACGTCACTGGATGTAAGAGGTATGGGGCGCTGTATTATACTGGATGTAAGAGGTATGGGGCGCTGTATTATACTGGATGTAAGAGGTATGGGGCGCTGTATTATACTGGATGTAAGAGGTATGGGGCGCTGTATTATACTGGATGTAAGAGGTATGGGGCGCTGTATTATACTGGATGTAAGAGGTATGGGGCGCTGTATTATACTGGATGTAAGAGGTATGAGGCGCTGTATTATACTGGATGTAAGAGGTATGGGGCGCTATATTAGGCGGGGGGGGGGGCCCAAGCTGAACTCTTGCACTAGGGCCCATGAGCCTTTAGCTACGCCCCTGCTCCCAACCGTCCCGGATCCAGCCTCTGGCAGCTGTCTCTGCGTCCATAGGACGTAGAGACAGTTGCCTGTTGCAGGAAGGGGCAGACAGCCGAAATCGGCTGTCTGCTTCTTCCATCCTCCCTCCTGTCCCCCCTGCAGCTCTCCGTACCTCCCAGGCATGCCTCAGGTCTCGACGGGGGGCGGGGCCGGCCGGCAGCATAGGCTCCGCCCCCTTCAGACATGAGAAGAAGATCTGCTCTGATGATGCTGGCCCTGCTGCTATGAAAAAGGTAAGTATAATTTTTTTTTTAACTTTCTGTACACTGTGTTTATTATCCCTTGACTGTGACATCACTGTTTATTATCCCTGTACTGTGACATCACTGTGTTTATTATCCCTGGACTGTGACATCACTGTGTTTATTATCCCTGTACTGTGACATCACTGTGTTTATTATCCCTGGACTGTGACATCACTGTGTTTATTATCCCTGGACTGTGACATCACTGTGTTTATTATTCCTAGACTGTGACATCACTGTGTTTATTATCCCTGGACTGTGACATCACTGTGTTTATTATCCCTTGACTGTGACATCACTGTGTTTATTATCCCTGTACTGTGACATCACTGTGTTTATTATCCCTGTACTGTGACATCACTGTGTTTATTATCCCTGTACTGTGACATCACTGTGTTTATTATCCCTGTACTGTGACATCACTGTGTTTGTTATCCCTGTACTGTGACATCACTGTGTTTATTATCCCTGTACAGTGACATCGCTGTGTGTATTATCCCAGTGCAGGAAGAGGTAAGTGGTCTGTGTTTGTGTGTTTGTTTTCTATTTTTCAGGGTCGTGAATGCAGAGGACTACGTCGGATTCGGTGGACTACGTCGGACCAGCTTTTTTTTTTTTTAATAAAATGGTCAAACAGGGGTCTGGGGGAGTGTTTATTTCAATAAAATGTTTTATACTTGTGTGTGTGTATTTTTTTTTTACAATACTACAGTTTTAGTAATTAGGGCTATCTACAGACGGCCCTGATTACTAATACTGGGCTTAGTGCTTGCCGGTATGACAGGCCAGCACTAACCCCAACATCTATTACCTCGGCACCCACCGCCACCAGGGGTGCCGGGAAGAGCCGGGTACCTGCAGGACCGGACCTTCTAAATTGAGGGTCTGGCTCTGGGGCGGCTGCAGGCTGGTACCATTAGGCTGGGAAGGGCCAATAACCGTGTCCCTTCCCACCCTGGTAGTGCCAGGCTGCAGCTGCTGGTTGTATCTGGCTGGCGAAGGAAAAAAGGGGGGGACCCCACGCAATTTGTTTTTTAATTATTTAATTATTTTTGTAAAAAAATGGCGTGGGTCCCCCCCTTTTTTCCTTCGCCAGCCAGATACAACCAGCAGCGGCAGCCTGGCACTACCAGGGTGGGAAGGGACACGGTTATTGGCCCTTCCCAGCCTAATGGTACCAGCCTGCAGCCGCCCCAGAGCCAGACCCTCAATTTAGAAGGTCCGGTCCTGCAGGTACCCGGCTCTTCCCGGCACCCCTGGTGGCGGTGGGTGCCGAGGTAATAGATGTTGGGGTTAGTGCTGGCCTGCCATACCGGCAAGCACTAAGCCCAGTATTAGTAATCAGGGCCGTCAGTAGATAGCCGTAATTACTAAAACTGTAGTATTGTAAAAAAAAAATACACACACACAAGTATAAAACATTTTATTGAAATAAACACTCCCCCAGACCCCTGTTTGACCATTTTATTAAAAAAAAAAAAAGCTGGTCCGACGTAGTCCACCGAATCCGACGTAGTCCTCTGCATTCACGACCCTGAAAAATAGAAAACAAACACACAAACACAGACCACTTACCTCTTCCTGCACTGGGATAATACACACAGCGATGTCACTGTACAGGGATAATAAACACAGTGATGTCACAGTACAGGGATAATACACAAAGCGATGTCACTGTACAGGGATAATACACACAGTGATGTCACTGTACAGGGATAATAAACACAGTGATGTCACCATACAGGGATAATAAACACAGTGATGTCACAGTACAGGGATAACAAACACAGATATTTCTTTATGGTGGGCCCCAAGAATTATTTCCTCTGGTGGGCCCTAGGTACTCCAGTCCGACCCTGCACACAATTGTGACCATACTATACAGACTTGTACGTTCACTAACCTTCTGATCTGGAAGGCAGTCCCTTCACTTCACAGTGACACCTCTGACCCCATAGCAGCTTCTGTTGCTGTTATGGTGGTCATTACGCCCCTGCACCTAGCGATATGCCATCAATGTCTGAGATGGACCAACCTTTTTAATGATCCTCTATAGCAGTGTTTCTCAATGTTCCCATGGCTGAGTTCTCACGTTTAAAGAGGACCTCTCACCACTCCTGTCATTCCTGGTTTAATACCTTCATGCATTCCCCATGTAATAACAATTCTGGAGCATCTACTCTTATCGCCGTATGTTGTGTCATTTCTTTATTATTTCTACTAGAAGTTATGAATGAATTGGTAGCAGTCTGCAGTAAGGGTAGAGAGGGGAGGTAACAAGTTGGGGGTGTGTACCTGCACAGACTCACTCTATCCAATCAGTGCTGCCATTTTCAGTCTGTGCAGGTACACCCCCCCAACTTGTTACCTCCCCTCTGTACCCTTACTGCAGACTGCTAGCAATTCATTCATAACTTCTTGTAGAAATAATAAAGGAATGGCACAACATACAGACATAAGAATAGAGGCTCCATAATTGTTATTACATGGGGAATGCATGAAGCTATTAAACAGGCATGTCAGGAGAGGTCAAAAGTCCTCTTTAAATTTTTCTTTGCTTTTGGTGTATGCACCTAGAAAACAAATCTCTAGGCTCCCATCACCCAATAGACGTTACCCCATTACCCCACCTCTGTGCTGCAACCCAAGGCCTTAACAATGGACCCAATGCCTGGCAAGAATGGCACTATGTTAGTTTTTACAGTAAATGACTTAATTCGCTGTGATACATATCATGGAAATATATGGAAGATCTGAGGGCCACATGTTTAAGTCCCCTGATGGGACATATTAAAAAAAAAGTGTTTGGAAAAGTAAAATTAATAAAATGGGAAAAACTAAAAATCACATTTTTTCCACTTACAAACTCCGGTGTGTACATAAAGTAAAAAAAACTTATGTATATGTAAAAAACTTACATAATTGATATCACTACATCTGTAACAACACATACGATAACGTGATGACATTTTTCATCCCATAAAGTATCATAATATCTTCGTGTAACCACATGAAAAGTGATTCCTGAAGGACTTTGAACTCACAGATCAATTATATTCATAGTACAAATAATTAGCAGGAACGTTGACGTTCTCTCGTTAATATTATTAATAAATAATTGTATAACTTACTGTGAAATACTGTAAAAAAAAAAAAACGTAAATTTAGATTTGTTCAGTTGATTCTTGCAGATTATTTTGCATTGCTTCCCTGAATGCTCGAAGGTCAGCCATTTATGAAATGGCGTCATTCATATGTGCAATCAGCTGATGACTCTTTCTCCCTATTCCTCCATACACATGCATACTTGGCTCAGGGGAGATGAGCAGTAGCCTGTCTCCCCAGAAGCACATGGATCTGGCAGTTGGATTTATACTTCCCGATCCTTTTGATCTTGGAAAGATAAGCGACATCTGCCATCAGGAGGCCCCCTACACATTAGATGGTCAGCATGTTCAGGCCAAGATTTATCTGATGTGTATGACCTGCTTAGCAGATTATTACAATGGCCCAATTTACTAATGTATATGTATATGCGCCAAAAAATCTGTCTAAGAAGTGGCGCAAAAAGGCACAGTTTGGCACATCTAGGGCATCCACGCTTTTTCCGAATTCTTGTCAAGGGGATGTGACTTAGTGGAAAATAGATGGGGCTTCATGGGAAAGTTGGGCAGGGCCTACGATACGCCAACTATGCCACATTTCTGGCATAAAGTTCTGTCTCAAAGTAAGCCAATCAATAGTTGGTACAGAGTCAGAGAGAAGTGTTCGTCCCCGCACCAGATCTACCATCCAGCCTGAGCCCCTGTGAGAAATACGGAGCAGGTGTAGACAGCCGGTCTAAGCTTACCCCATCTATAGGATTAGGAAATCTGGGCCAGCGTCTTCACCTTACTGATCTGCACCTCTCACACAGTGCTGCCCCACCATATAATTCACCAATGCAGACTGACCATGAAAAAATGCACAAAAAATACATGGGGAAAATGAATATAAATATATAAAAATAAAAAAGCCACTTGAAAAAAAACACTTTAAAAAATACACATCACATTCATAGAATATTTATTTTTTTAACAAAGGCCAAAAAGGAAAAAAAAAAGACACTACAAAAGAAAATATGTAAGAAGGAAGCTCTTTTAATAAAAAGAACTACTGTGCCAGTAGAATGACCTCAGTGCTTTCTGTTCACCACAAGGGGGCAGCCTATTCCTTCAGATTATTTTTTTTCTTATGTAAGTCCTTCACTCTGGGTAAACGTTTGTAGAACTTCCTTTGAAAATCATTGAAGTTATCTACAATTGATACGCAAAACAAATCAATTATAAAAGTATGGATACATTACAGTGAAAATATTAAATGTATGTACATATCCTATTTAAACATGGCTGCCTGTGCAGGTGGACGTTAAATCATTCAGCCCCACAGGGTTATTGCAAATATTAAGTCTAGCGTTCATCCGAAGTTGCTTTGTTCAAAACTTCGGAATAATACTGTACGGAGATTGGTTTTCCACTTTAAAAATCAATTACCGAAGTTATTCAACGAGGTCACACGCGTCTTCGCGAATAACTAACTTAAGCTTATCGGAGCCCATACATTCTAATACTGTACGGAAACGAATCTCCGTACAGTATTATTCCAAAGTTGTGAACAGGGCTATGGAGTCGGTGTCTATTTTGGTGGAGTCAGAGTTGAAGTCAGTATAAAATGGACCGACTCCAAAAATATATAATAAATTTAGTTCAATGCAGTATGTGCTGAATATATTTTCATAAGAATTTGGGAAAATGATGAAACGTCCTATAAATGTCTGTTCTATTCCTGATCTAAGGATCTAGGCTTTTAGTTGAGATGAATGGGTGATGCCCTTTATGTAGATGCTCAGTAGTGAAGCTCCTCCACTACAGATCAGAGAAAAAAGGCACTGGGAAGAAATGGCTGCACTCATCTCAGATCTGCTAGAAAAAACAGGATTAAAGGGGTTTTGTCACTAGTTACAAAGATTAGCTTTCATCATAAAGGGACAGTTAAAAGAAGACATTTTCTAAATACAGTGGTCAGTAGGTTTTACTTTAGTCATGAACTATAGACAGTTCAGCAGGTCTCTAACTGCACACAGGTTTCTATGGTAACCTGTAGACTAGAAAGACTGTTATCTGATTGGCTGAGAGCAGTGAAGAATGATGGGACTGGGCTCTGGGTGATTACCTGAAGTAAGCAAAAGGTACAAGTGTTGTGAGGACTGAGAAGCATGGCTTTACCTGTAATTGTGTTAGAGATCACAATCTGCTGCTCTGTCAGAGAAAGTTAATATAATGTATGCTAATAACTGCTGGAGACCCCCCCCCACAGCCTGAGGAGACAGAGTGAGGGCAAACGGCCTGTCAGCCAGTGAATCAATGTGCTGAGAAATACCCTTTAAGAAAAGTACTTCTTAGTATATCTAAACTTTCAATAAATTGTGCATAAATCAATTGTCCAGTGCATGTTCTCTCTGTGTGCTTTATGTTTGTTTGCTTTTCCTCTGATGTAAAACACCTATGGCCTTATGTATGAAAACTGTCTAAGTGTAGAAGTTTCTTTGTTGCCCATAGAAACCAATCAGAGCTCCCCTTTCATTTCATATAGTGCTCTGGAGAAATGAAAGGGGAGCTCTGATTGGTTGCTATGGGCAACAAAGAAAGTCTTAGACCTAGACAGTTTTCATACATCAGGCCCTTAGTGAGCTGTACCCAGAGAAGCCTGATACTGGAAGTTCAGATTAAAGATATCTATTAAAACATATATTACATTTTTTTTGGTCATTACATATTTGTACTCTTGATTTATGCAAAGTTTGTTTAAAGTTATCACTTAAACATGCGCCATGTATGAGGGAGTCGGATTGGAAGTCAGAGTCAGGGGAAATTGAAGAGTCGGAGTCGGGGCTTTGGCTTACTAACTCCACAGCCCTGGTTGTGAACAAAGCGACTTCAGATGAAACATCCGAAGCTCGCTTCATTCATCTCCAATTGAGTCTATTGTGTTCTTTTAACATCTTTTTGCTACGTCTCCAGCAAAATGGGATGCACTAGACTTCTTTTTCCCTTGAAACACAGTGAGAAAGGTGTATGTGTCCCTTATGGGGTAGGGTACCAGAATATTTCTTATAATGTTCTTATATTGTTGGACTGATATACTAACTACTGATCACAGTTGCTATATAATCACCATTGCTATCGTTAACAGTATAATGCAAAATACAGATAAGCAGAAACCACACAGGAAAGTTGTGACATTATCAGATACTGACAGGATATGGGTCTTCTTAAAGGATCAAAAAAAAAGTCCTCACCAAATAAAAGTTTTCAGACTTGGATACATGAGAGCCTGCCCCCTGGTCCACTTATTAGTACTGACGTAAGTGCCAACATCAGTGAAGCGAGGTTACTGTGTCTGTCTGAGGTTTCTATGGCTCATATGCGTTAGGCACTTTATAGGGAAATAAGTGTATGTGCATTTATTGTAAACTATATTGGCACTGTTGTAATTTAATGGGTCTGAAATGTGACATGTGAAGCACCGTTATAATAAACCATAAAAATGGTAACCATATAAAATACTATTGTAGAGTTTAAAGCTTAAAAGGAGTCTGTCAGCAGTCCTGACCATACTAAACCGCTGCCAGCAGCAGATAGAGGCTGCTAATACAATACAAATATACTTTTTGTGGAGCTTTTATTATCAGGAGTAGTGAGAATATGAAGTTTAGTTCTCCAGCAAGTGCCCAGGTTGGAGCCTCACTCTGAAGTGCTCTCTCTATTGGGTTTCTTCACAGTCCCTCCACCCGCTCCTCGGAGTAAAAGCTGTAGTGGTTGCCTGGTTGGTTGCTACAGCTGTCACTCAGAGGGAAGGGGATGTGAAACAGCTGAGAGCAGAGAGCACTTTACAGTAAAGCCCTGCGAAGCTACTGGAGCAGAATGTGGCAGAATAAAACTTGCTATTCATACTACTCCTGTTGAGAAAAACCACACAAATGGTCAGTTTGTCCTGCGCTCCACAGCCTCTACCTGCTGCTGGCAACAGTTTTGTTATAGGTTTTGACCATACTAGTCTTCCTTTAACTTCTACAGAATCTCCTGGATGATGAGGGGTGGGGGAGGGGGGTTGTGACATTTATTCCCCATTTTAAAATGATGGAGAGCATGCCTTCTGCCCAAAAAAAGTAAATAAACTATAGGTGTGATAGCGTCTAGCTGAAAGTTTTTATTATTTACTCTCTTACTGGAAGATTTTACAGCTACATACAAGGTTGAGTCATTTTATAAATCTTGTTTCTGAATTAAAGTGTTTATTAAAGGGGTTGTCCCAGCTTGGCCATTCATGGACAAGATGGGAATACCCCACAGTAAGTGCCGGCCACGGGTGGCCAGACTTATGGACACCTGAGCAGCTGGCGCCCGCTGTGTCCGTTATTTCCACAGCAGTAAATGGAAACTACGTACAAAAACAGCATAGCAATGCAATATTTACGTAACTCTGGAGCTCACTTTATGAATGGGAGAGGATGTGTTTTAATCTTTGAACCGGAAGCTCAGATAAGAATCTTTTTTTTTTTCCCCAGTAAATTGACTTAAAGAGAAGCTACACTTTACAAATGCGTTTGAATTGTCATAGTGCTGTATGAAAGGTTTTGATTGGTGGGAGTCCAAACGCTGAGCCCCCACTGATCACTAAAATACGGAGTTAGAAGCTGTCACCCCTCGCTGCTGTAGATGGCCTCAAAGACCTTCTATTGAGGGTGTTTTCACCGATTTTAACTGTCCGTTTTAAAGGGTTTCTGTCATCTCGTTTGACCATATTAAACCAGATGACATTTGCAATGCGCAAATGTCACCTGATGTCTAATATGGTCTTCTAAGCTTTGTGTTCCCGTTTTCTTAAAAAATCTACTTTTGTAATATGCAAATTACCTTTACTAGGTGCAAGGGGCGGTAACCCTGCACCTAGTAGCTCCGTTTTCCCCACCTTCTATATGTCCTCATCAGGGCTGATTGACAGGGCCAGACAGCTCGCTCTGTCTGCTGCTGGTCCTGTCAGCACTGCAAATCAAGCACCTGCGCCGTGGGTCCGCAGGCGCAAAGTGAGTGCCGCTGGCTTCCTCACTGCGCCTGCGCCGATGACGTCACACTACAGCCGGAAAAGAAGGCGGCGCAGGCGAAGTGAGGAAGCCGGGAGCCCGGCAGCCAGCAGCACTCACTGCGCCTGCGCCGAATGACGTACCCACGCCGCAGGTGCTTGATTTGCAGTGCTGACAGGACCAGCAGCAGATAGAGCGAGCTGCCTGGCCCTGTCAATCAGCCCTGATGACGACATATAGAAGGTGGGGAAAACGGCGCTACTAGGTGCAGGGTTACCGCCCCTTGCACCTAGTAACGGTAATTTGCATATTACAAAAGTAGATTTTTTAAGAAAACGGGAACACAAAGCTTAAAAAGAAGACCATAATAGACATCAGGTGACATTTGCGCATTGCAAATGTCATCTGGTTTAATATGGTCAAACGAGGTGACAGAAACCCTTTAATGATCGGTGTTGGTTTTAGCACTCAGATCCCCATCGATACAAATTTTTGGTATGTCACAATGATATAGCAAATGTTTTTATAAAGTGTAGTGGCAATACACATTAAATGAAGGTAGGTGAGTCGGCTCATTTCAGCAGGGCCGTCCAATGCTTATGGGGATGGTCTTGTGTGCATGAGGCCTTAGGAAAAGAGAAGTCATGTTTGATCAGCGAGGGTACGACCCCTCCCAATCTTTGGAGTGCAGGGCCTTACACTAGCACAGCGGCTCATCCATACAAGACCATTCATGAGACAACTTCCATCTCCCAGTGAGATCATATTTCTGGCCAGTGGTGATTGTATAAAAAGCTGAAATAATTGTTTTGGAAGATCTTGTGAAATGCCAAATACTTCTTATAGAGGAGACCCACTCTCCTCATGGCACTCGTTCCTCCTTTGTGTGAGGCCATTTTTTTGCCCTCTTTTATTTGTAGGGGTGAAAACTGTACCACTCTGTACCATTACACAGCATTGCATCACGCTAATTGATTTAAATGTAGCATGTTTTTACAATTCATATCACATAGATTGCTAAGGTCACACAGCTTGACTATGAAAATCAATACTTCTAATCCACAAATGAAGATAAATCAATGCCTCTTTTCAAGGAAGTTAGCATATCTCTTGCTAATGTGGTAAATTCTTGAAAATTCTAAGCTATCTTAACTAAAGCTTCATAAGAAATTGGTAAAAGTGATAGAAGTGATAAAAGGTGCAGTAGAGGACATTTGTTTTCTGCTGTGATGTAACTATGAGCTGCAGGAAGAAAGACACCAACAAATGCCTCAAACATAGTAACCAAGGTGTGCCTAAATATCGAGGTGGTGGCAGTGGCGTACAGAGAGAAGTAAGGGCCCCACACACAGGACAGAAGGGTTTCTGCCTAAACCCTTTTCAATGACCCTTGGGCCATTTTTCCACTGCCTCATTTGCTAAAAGTTGTTCCTTTAGAGGGTAGAGTCCTGACCAAATTTTCACCTCCTGTAGAAGAGGAGATGATCCCAACTAAGACTGGTCCCCATAGCAGTCACATGGTCTGCCACTTTGGTAGTTATGCTCCTGGGTGGTGGTGAGTCCCAAAATATAAATCAGTGTGAACACAACCACAGTATTACTATCCAAAACCTATTATCCACTCATGGACATGATGAGGGAACGTGGATCAAGGGTAGCTAAAGAACACCTTGATGTGCTTTTCGCTGCTATGATCTTTGAGATGTTCTTTTGCTCCCCTTGATCCACTTCCCTCATCAAGTCCATAGGTGGGTAATAGCTTTTGGATAGTGATACCACAGTTGTGTTTACATTGATTTATATATTGAGACTGTATAATTTCATAATGGTATTTATGATTTTGTCCCCCCCCCCCATCAAATATATGATTACCCTTTTTGCCACGGCACATCTCGTTCCATCTTTTTTGGGGGTGATGTCCTTGGTACAGCAATTTTATGGGTATGAGTTCCAAGATTTGATGTTGTCCTAAGAATTTTTTTACAGGTCTATCTTATACTTGTATTTTATTTTATACATGTTATGGGTTGTGTTGCCTCTTCCATGTGGGGAATTGTTTCTGTAGGTAGTTGAAGGAAGAAAGAGTGGCAGAAATATTTGTTTGGTTGAGGAAACCCCCTAAGGCATTCTTTTTTTTTTTTATCAGAGCTTCATATGAATGGTGTTCGAGTTGCTGGAAACAATAGGATTTTCATTAATTATTGAGCTGTATATTTTAAAACTTATCGACAAAAAAGAAAAAATAATGGACCAAGAAGAAGTTGTTGGAATCAAATTAAACTTTCTATGTGTGATTGTAATGATGTTATGTGTAAGTGATTACAATATTAGGGCCTATTCACACGACTGTATACATTTTACTGTCCTTATTTAGCGGATCCGTTATTTCGTAAAAATCCTAAAGTCTAATCCGCGTTTGCTCCGTATGTCCACAAAATACAGAAGTAATATTTCCGTATGTCTTCAGTTTTTTGCAGATCTGTAATGCATGAGTTCTAAGTGTGATTTATGCCTCCTTATTTTTTCTGTGAGCTCCAGAGCCGAAAACAAACATAGAGGAAAGTAAGGGAAAGGATGTCACAGCAGTACAGTGCCAGCAGAAGGGGACTTATTTATTTACATTTAGCCCTAAGGCTACTGATGCCCATACTTGACATGTGCTTCTCCAATTTCGCCTAAAACTTAACTTTTATTTCTTTCTGATACTTTAGACTAGATGGACCAGGTGGTCTTTTTCTGCCGTCAATCTTCTATGTTTCTATGTTTACTTAATTTACCCTTTTTGTGTTTAAAACGATCAGCTTCCGCTATTTCATGTTCTCTCAGTAACCAGCCTATATGATATAGTGCAATTATTCCATTTGCTGGGGAGCTCTTGGTTATATTGTTTCCACCATCTATCATCAGTTTGTGTTTGCCGATACCGCGCGCTTGTATCCTGCAACACTTCACTGATTGATTTCGTACCAGCGCTCAATCAAACTAGTAGAACTCTACCCAGATCACTTCTTAAACAATAGCGGTTCGCTGGCTAAAAACCTATCCTACGGCTGCCCCCCCGACATGTATCGCCTGCTCACAGGCGTCCTCAGGGGTTTGGGCAGTGTCCCCGAGCAGAAAGGAGACACCCTTGCTTCTGTGTGAAATGTATCTAGCTGTGCAGCTAAAACATTAGGGAAACCCAAACATAACTGCACCTTCACAGGTATGATTGTACAAAGAAGCGCAGCCATTATGCAAACTTTTTTTTAAAGAGGCATTCCAAATTTTTAATATAGATGGTCTTTCCTGATAGGTCATCAGTATCTAATCAGCAGGGGTCCAGCATCCCGCACTCGCTCTGTTTCAGGGTAGCTTCGGTGTCTGAAGTCGGCACCTTGACTACAGAGCTCTATCGATTGTGTAGTGGGCCTACTCCCAAGAACTTCTCCCAAGTAAATGGGAGCAGCACTGCAGTTACCAGCCACATCCACTATGCAATGAATGGAGCTCTATTGCTATACGGTTACTCTGAAACGGGAGAGGGACCAGAATTATACTGTATAGTCTGTAGAGCCGGTGTATGGCAAAAATGCCGGTTTTCGGACAGACAGTCGTGCATGCAGGACTTCAGCCAAAACCCTGCACTTATTCTGGACACCGTCCGGATCCCTGACACATCACATTATAGTCAATAGGGCCAGAAGTGAATGGTATTTTCCAGCTAGGCTAGATCCAGGTGCCAGATTAGGTAAGTGCAAGTGTGAACCTGGCCTTACTTTATGTGGATGAATTGCAAACACCCGGCTTTGCATTATCTGTGTATACAGCTGAGGCCATTTGGCTGGAGCTGGTGAACTTTCACACAAATGAAAAGAAATGAAGAATGGTAGGGAAAGCCGCTTTTTTATAGATTAATTGAAACACTTCACAAAAATGTTTATTGCCTTGTGAAAAGTCAAGTCTTGGCTTGTGTCACAAGTTTGTAATATAAGCTGGGAGTATGAGAACTGTAAAGAGTAGAACAAAGGACAGGGTACTGTGGTGCTTGAAATACCTGTGTAATAATGGGAAACCTAATCCCAGGCACTCATATAGGATGAGGCAATATTCTTTACAGTATTGGGCAGACATTGATAGCATCTCACTAGAATATACCATCATTATTAGATAGGTACAGGTCCCACCTCTGAGACCTTCTCTGATCTCCAGAACAGGTCCTTCAAAATAAAGTACAGCATGCCATGCATGTGTGGTATGTAGAGATGAGCGAACGTGCTCGTAACGAGCACTGTAGCGCTCGGCTCCCCTGCGCTTGCATGGGCGCAGGCATCCAGATCCGTCCTCCTCACGCGACAGATCCGGATGCCTGCGCCCATGCGAGCCAGGGGAGCCAAGCGCTACAGTGCTCGTTACGAGCACGTTCGCTCATCTCTAGTGGTATGCCCTCCATTCACTGCTAAGGAAATTCCAAAAATAGCCGAGCAAGGGCACTCAGCTATTTATGTCCCATAGCAGTAGATGGAAAGCGCATTGTGAATACACGGCCACCACTCTATTCACCGCTATAACAAGGCCGTAAATAGGCGAGCCAGTGCTCGACCTTTTTTTTCTGAACTCCCATAGCTGTGAATAGAGGGTGGCCTCCATGCTCGTCTGCTCTTCCTTCACATCAAGGAGCCCATCCTGGAGATGGGAGTGGGGCCCAGAGGTGGGACCCGCTACTATCTGACATTGATGGCATATCCTAGCGATATGTCATCCATGTCCCAGATGGTAATACTCCTTTAATACTGACTGTCCAAAAGTTGAAAATGTTTCTAACCCTTAATAAATTTGAAGGGTCTTCCAAATAATTGAAACTGTAGGACATGAACGAAACCTGCAAGAAACAATATATTGGAGATGAGGTGCAATTTTTTACACCTGTGGCCCTAGTCACCAGATAACCCTGGCTTACTATTAGGCTTCATTCACGCGTCCGTATTTTTCTTTTCCAGATTTTCGGTCCGTTTTTTGCGGATCCGTGTTTCCGCAAAAACCTTCAGTTTTTACCAATTGTACATCCGCATTCGTTCCGTTTTTCCACAAAAAAAAGGAAGGAGGAATATATGTTGGTAGGGTATTTCTTTATATTTCCTGGAAACGGATCCGCAATTGCGGATGATGTGCGGATGACATATTGATGTATTCCGCATATCATGCACATTTTTTGCGGACCCATTGACTATAATGGGACCACGGACCGCATATGCGGACAAAAGTAGGACAAGCTCTATCTTATTTTCGGATCCGCATAATGGAACGGAACAACGGATGCGGACAGTATATGGAGTGCTGTCCGCATTTTTTCAGGGCCCATTGAAATAAATGGATCCGCATGATTTGCGGAACGGATCAGGAAAGAAAAACAGGACGTGTGAATGGACCCTATTAAGTGTGGTTCTCTGAGCCTGTACCTAAAATGTCTTATTCAGCCAGCCTGTGGGGAGAAGACACTTTAAGCAGTACTTACCCATTCATTGCTACCTGAATTCCATGATCCCAGCTTTGGGCATTTCCTCTGATATTGCAACCGGATGTTCTCCTCTCTTCCTGTTCAGCTGCCATAGGAGCACATCTGGTCACAATGTCAGAGGAAGAGCCCGCAGCCAGTTGGGCAGTCAAATCATCCCAGCCAGGAGAATCAGCAGAGCGACGGAAGGATAAGTACCACTCAAAATGTCTTCTGTTGCAGGTTAGCTAAAAGAGGCTCTTTTAGGTACAGGTTCGAAGAACCCCTTTAAAGCGACCTTGCTGTGCAAACCTGAAATTTCACTATACATGACCTGGTCATATATAGTCAGCATACTCTGTGCCCTCTGTTGCCTCCATGCTACGTTCGCCCCTCAGTTCTGGTTCCACCTTAGACGTGCTCTGTATGGGGCAATCTGAAAAAGTGAAAGGAATGTTACGAGGAAGGGATGGAGGTCACAGGATATGTTGAATACACATGTCCCATGTAGAGTCAGATTTTAGTTCTGACTGGAGGTTCACTTTTAATAGCGAGAGCTCACTGGGTATTTGTGCTCCTTATAAATATTCTCCTGATTTTCCCATTAGGAAGCTGCCCCCTAGGGTGGTTATATAATTAACTCTTTATAAAGAGAAAAGAGATGGGAACAGCTGAGGCAGACTCCGCATATAATGACCAATACTATTCTCCTGAAGAAGTCATGGTGATACATGGGGGGAGGGGTCCAAGCCCCCACCCATCCAGGATCAGCCTGGTTTTCAGTCACTACCCAGGAGTTTGTAATTCCATGTGCCGATGACCTCATTGGTCACCTGATACTTCCAGTTCTGAGTGCACAGTGATGGAATGCACAGTAGGTATCTATGCTGATTAGGAAGCTGAAGTAGATACTCTGCGCGTGCACCAATACTGGGAGCAATAACACAAGCACAAGATTACAGGGCAAGGCAAGATACCTCACTCTGTCAATCAAGGGGAATGAGTGAGTGGCAGGTGAAGCAGGGTGTTGAAGATCTGGTGCTCCGAAAGCTCGGGCCCACCCCTTGATGCACCAATAAGATAATTTGCATATCCGTACAAAGACTAATAACACAGTAATGGCAACACATAAAAACATTAAAATAGTATCATTTTATGCACCATCAGCCTTACCAGGCATTATGACTAATTTTAATAGGGTCGATCCTGCTCATAGGTCCACTTTAATGTTTGGCACTGAATATTATTGGTAATTTTCTGGAGGACCATTTTGTTTTCTTTGCCTTTATACGCATTTTTTCAGCATATGAATGTATTATTTGATCATTCTACATATATGGGGTCATTTATCAAACTGGTGTAAAGTAGAACTGGCTTAGTTGCCCATAGCAACCAATCAGATTTCTCCTTTCATTTTCCAAAGGAGCTGTCAAAAATGAAAGGTGGAACTCAGCCAGTTCTACTTTACACAAGTTTGATAAATGACCCCAGGAGAGTTTTTTTGCACTAGTTACAACTCATCCATTATTTTGTATCTAGGGATTTGGACTTTGTTCATTGTGGGGGTGGTCCATCATATTGTTATGGCACCAGTCACGGTTTTGAATGGTCTTAATAGATGATATTATATACTTTTGTAAAGGCTGTTACCAAAGGGGTAGGCTTTGTGCTGTGATACTTAAAAAGTGTGGTGAGGTGGCAGAGTTGTCATTTCTACAGAAAGAGGGGAACGCGTGCTGTGCTTACTAGTTTGAAAGGGGGGCACTGCTGTGACCACAGGGGAAAGGGGGTGTCGTTGTTGTCACTGGTGGTGGAAAGGGGGTGGGAGGCGGCACTGTTGTGTACCTAGGGGAAGAGGGTCATGCATTGCTGTACAGGCTGGTAGAAAAAAGGGGTTTTGATGGGACTTGTGGGAAAGAGGGTATGCAAAAGAGCTGTTAGCAAGCTCTGCCTCTGGTGCCATCCTGAAACAGCTGCCTGCAGATGAGATGCTGGCTTAATTATTATCCGAGTCATGTCTCAAGGCCTATTTAAAAGATCGAACATTGACTTATAGGAGAGCTGCCTTACATCTGGTGGCATCAAAGGCAGATCTTGTTAACAGCAGTTTTGCATACCCTCTTCCCAGAATCCAGAGGCATGAATAAGGCACTCTCCATAAGAAGATATAGTACCCCCGAATTGTGGGAAAGAAAAACAATACAGTAACAGCTTGATGGAGTGAGGAAGCTGTGCTATGCCAGAGGAAAGTCTGCTCGTGGATAGAGAAATTACAGTCCTGTTGAAGGAGGATCTGTTTGCACTACTTGGGTATATGGGAAGGAGAATAATGGCGTGAATGCTGAAGAGGAGGGGCTAGGCACTTTTATTAAATGGAAGCTCTGTTTGAAAATACAGTACAGGGGGTACAGTACATGTTAGGCCACTCTCATACATCATGGTTATGCACGCTTACCTGAAACGGGTCATTTAGGGTGAAAGTATTACACTGTATGGCATCAGTCTGAGGCATCCGTTTAATGTATACATTTTTGTATACGTTAAAAGGATGGGAAAAACGTGATGTGAACCCACCCTTAAGATGTGTTCTACACTATTTCTGTAGATCATACGTGCCACCTTTCATACTTCATAGTGTCAGTTGTTCAGCGGTGATCTGCTGCTTGTGCTTCCCCATTCACCGCTGCAGTCCTGGGCTCTGTCCTTGCAGGTACTGTTTGTTCTGGAATCCACTCCACAGTTTCTTTTCAGCCCTGACCCCAGCATGCTTGCTGCTAGTTCCCTGTAGCACTTCCTTAAAGAAGAACTCCCGCAAAAATTTTGATTCCATTTCCTGCTAGAAACCTACATGATGTAATCTGTAGTGAATGTCATTTTCTTACCAGTGTCTGTATTTGTGAGTTATATCTCCCTGATGCTTCTCATCTGTGTTATGTGACCAGCAATCAGACTCACCAGATAACACAGCATCTTATGTGTGGACAGGAAGTCTATTTCTCTATGTATTTCTATGGGAGCCTCACTCTCAGTCTCATAGGAATGAATAGAGCAGTAACTGGCTTCCTGTCCTGGGTCAGTTGGAGGGCAGGGAGTTGGTCACATGACCCAGCTACAATAAGAAAAGAGGGGATAACTCACAAATACAGTCTCTGATGAGAAGATTACATTCACTACAGATTACATCATGCACCTTTCTAACAGGTCAGAGAATAAAAACTTTTGTGGGAGTTCTTATTTAAGGGTCAGCACGTGTCACTTCATGTGCTTTATAGGTTAGAGCATGTGACCTGGCTGACCAATCCTAGGCCTCCTGCACATATATAAGTGGCTCAGCCCCCTTCCCAGGTGCCTGAGTGTCAAGTTCTTTGTGTCCTGCAAAGGTTGTTGATATCTCTGTTCGTGTTCCTGTTTACCTGACCCATGCTTGTGTTCCTGGACTCCGCTACCTGCTTGATCCCTGCCTCCTTGCCTTGACTCTCCTGTTGCCGACCCAGACTGCCTGACCTGTACCTGTGCCACCTGCCATGACCTATTGCTGGTTTGACTTCGACACTGCCTCATATTTCGGTCCTGCACTGTTGCACCTGGTTACGACTCGGCCTGCTGACTACGTCTGTACCTCCTGGTCCGTCTGGACCAGCTGCCTTGTGTGCCAATTCTCCTCAAGAGGTAGCGACTTAGTGTTCCCCTCGGGAAAGTCTATCCCCACCATCAGGGGTACTGTGAAGAACGAGAGGTTCACTTAGACGACGTCCTTAGAGAAGGAAGAACACGTGGCACAGTCGGTTCACACCCACTGGTTCGTGACAGTGGAGAAGAGGAGATTCTGCTGTAACCTGATCTCTCAGTGAAACTGATAAGGCTACTTTCACACTAGCGTTTTAAAATTCCGGTATTGAGTTCCGTCATAGGGGCTTAATACCGGAATAAAACGCTTCAGTTTTGTCTCCATTCATTGTCAATGGGGACAAAACTGAACTGAAGACAACGGAATACTCCTGAAAGCATTCCGTTCCGGCATGCTGCGGTTTGCTCTCCGGTCCAGGCATCCGCACCAAGACGGATCCGGAATGACCCCCAATGCAAGTCGATGGGGGCGGATCCGTCTGGTGTGATCACAATGGTAACCGGATCCGCCCTCCATTGACTTCCAATGGAGTTCATGACGGATCCGTCACCACATACACACAATACACACATACAGACATAGACATACACATAAACATAAACATACACAGACATATATACATATAAATGCACATACATACTTACATGCTCCCCGGCAGGTCTCCAGAGCACCGGAGGGACAGGACGGCGCGCACAGATGACGATTCCACCAGGCGCCCAGCAGAGGGCGCTGTGGGGAATGGTCACCTGTGCGAGCCGTCCTGCTCCTCCGGCGCTCTGAAGACCTGCCGGGAGCATGTAAGTATTTATGTGAATTTGTCTGTGTATATGCGTGTATGTATGTACTGTGTGACATGTGTGGGGCCGGAGTGCGGTTCCGGCTCCACACATGTCGCTGCGGCAGTCCTGATCCGCCAGCACCCTTCACCTGCCGGATCAGGCCTGCCGCTAGTGAAAAAGTAGCCTAACCTGGTTTCATCAATGTATCTCTAAAGACAGGTGGATTAGGAAGGAATGAACAGTCCAGGAGGAGGGAGGAGAGGATGTGACTGATAAGTGGTGAAAGAGGCATTTTTGTGATAAGATATTACAGAGTTTCTTATCACCACTTGTACTGACTTATCAAAATAAATTGAAGAGACAGTTATTCTTTAAACATGCTAGAAATCATGTGAGAGCCAGTCTGCCTGCTTTAGAGATGACTTTACTACGTTGTAGCTTACAGTGCAGCATCTTTAGTACCCCTCAGGTTGTATACTTTCTCTTCCTGGGATAGTATACATATTCTATCCTTTTGTATGCCTAGTTCTTCTCCTGACGGTGAGTAAATAGCGGTGAATGTACTTGAACACTTTGACACAAAATCACCTCATCTGCATAATTCCAGGGAAAAAAAAGATTAATTTCTAAGGATGTATTGATATGTTTCTTTGTATTGATTGGTAGCATGATCAGCGGTTAAAAGTAACAGTGCTTATCATATCTATAAATAATGAGACTCGCATAATCTTTATAATGAGTGCAAAGGTTTTTTTGCCCTTACAGAAAATAAGGAATTTAAAGAAGAACTCCCGCAATAATTTTATTCTCTGATCTGCTAGAAAGATGCATGGTGTATTCGGTAGTGAATGTAACTTTCTCATCAGTGACTGAATTTGTGAGTTATAACCTCCTTTCTGATCCTCAGCCCAAACAGAAAATCGTTCTCAACTATCGTACTAACTGTAACAATTTCATCAAAAATTCTTTTTGTACACTGGTGTAGTCATTGGTTTGTAATAATGTGGATACAGCCACTATATCCCCATTATGGTCTATGGAGCTATAGAGGCTCACCACGTCAATTGTCACCAGCCAGAAGTCCTCAGGGACCATTTGTAATTCCTTAATTGCATTTAAGAAGTGTGACTTGTCCAAAAGAAAAGTTGTGGTCTTTTTAACTAAAGGTGTCAGAACTTTCTCCAAAACCATGGCCAAAGACAATATGGAGTTTACGGATGTAACTATCAGGCATTGTGGGGGGTCATGTGTTCTTTTGGGAGTACATAAAACACTGGGTTTCCGGTGACTGGTTTATAAGAAACAGCAATGTAGAGAAATCCGCAGCACTCGTCCAATTCAATCAGTGATGTTTATCCCACTAAGTAGCTTGGAGTGCTGCTTATCTTTCTTTTGTATCTGGTTTATAAGAATGTCACAGATTTTGTCATCAATGACTCCCAAGTCCGCATAGTAATAAACCACATCCACTATTTTTGCGTTAATCGGGAATGTCGGATCATAGTCCAGAGTCTTATAAGTCCCTTTATCAGATAGCTAGCGTGTAGCTTCCTGTACATATTTGCTCTTATCCATAATAACCAAGGATCCCCCCTTTTCTGCAGGTTTTACGAGATAATGTACCTTGAATGAATGGACTCGTTGCATGATTGCAGTATCCTTGTTCATCTTTACGAGATACATTTTCCTTTTCTTTAAAGAGGTTGGCCACTTTCTGGTTATCGTTGACTGATGTGTTTGTGAGATGATTATATGGCACTTACTCATATGTTGAAATTCTGTACCATTTTCTATATTTAACAAGGTATGTCCCCTTGTAAACAGGCTTTTGTGCTGTCCACACAGAGATCCTGTCCATAAGATGGCCGCTGATGGAGGGTCATGTGACCAGGCAAATCACTTCCATTTGAGGTCTCCTTCATTCAAACACACTGCACTAAACTCCCAGCAGAACACATACAGCTGGCAGGTGCAGTGTTTTTGAATGGAGGTGATTTGTGTGGTCACATGACCCTCTATCAGCGGCCATCTTATGGACAGGACCTCTGTGTGGACAGCACAGAGATCTGCCTAACAAGGGGACATACTTTCTAAAATATAGAAAATGGTGATGAATTTCAACAAAGGCTATATTAATAAGTGCTATATAATGATTTTACCAACAAATTGGTCAACAGTAAGTGGCCAACCCCTTTAAGGTCTGTTGTGATTCAATGTATTTGTATTTTTATTTACAAACATGGCTCTAACAGTCTTTTTGTCTGTTTTGAAAACACTGCCCGGTTTGGGCGTCTGACGTCACACCACGTGGCTATTGCAACTTGGATTTAAGACCGTGTGAATCATATTCCTGTATTAGTTGATAAAGGCTCGGCGGGCCGAAACACGTCCTAAGAGTGTATACCTTATGAAACACCTTGCATCTGCCGGGATTTCTCTACGTTGTGTTACTGGAGATTTCTCCTTTCCCGCTGCAACGCATATAAGGATTGTGTGCTGACCGAATAAATCTATACTTAGGAGTTCACTTAAAGGGAACCTGTCATCTCCGAAACACCCCCTGAACTAGAGTAAGCGGTGTATAGTGTAAGTGATGCTGAATCCGAATATGTAAGGTTTATCTTCATACTCACTTCCATTCTGACGCTGTGCTCCCACAAACCAGCAGTAAAATACATTGACAGTACTCTTCTTTGAGTCCTCTCCATTATGTGAGTGAGCACTGGAGTCCAGTGAGTGCATTTTACTGCAGGTTTGTGGGAGCACAGCGTCGGAATGGAAGTGAGTATGAAGATAAAACTTACATATTCAGATTCAGCATCACTTACACTATACACCGCTTACTCTAGTTCAGGGGGTGTTTCAGAGATGACAGGTTCCCTTTAAGACATTGCTCTACTGCCTATGCCCCTCTGCTAAGGCCTGACATAGCCTAACTAGCAAAGCTAGCACTGGTACAGGCAGTAGCAAAGATATTCAGTGAGTCGGTACTCCCCTACATAGCGCTGTTGGGGAGTACGGATACCAAAGCACAATAGGCACCTGAACTTTAGGTGCCTATTTTGCAGGTAAAACGTTATAAAAATAAATAAAGCATATTACAAAAACTTAATGGCATTTACAACTGTTGGTTCCACATCTGAGCCGTATTTTTTGCAGCTCAGATGCAGACCCTTTCACTTCACCGGGGCCGCAAAAGATTCGGACAGCACATGAAGTGTTGGTCCGTTCCGTGGGGCCACAAAAAAAAAAAATAGAACATGTCCAATCCAATTTCACACTTTTCTCAGAGCATTGTCATGGATAGTTCTGCCACTACCAGACATGAATCGCATTGAACAGCTTTACCATGCAAAAAGCTTTCACATGTAAAAGATAAATAATAAATTAGTCATAATTTTCTATCTTACAGGTCTCAGCAGATCTCCACCCCCGTTGTTATGCAATTTGGACATGCCGAGACTCTCTTGCCATTATTGGCCCTGATGGGACTGTTTAAGGATGAGAAACCTTTGACAGCTGACAACTTCTCCAAACACGTGGACCAGAAGTTTCGCAGTGGCAGAATTGTGCCTTATGCTTCAAACCTTGTGTTTGTATTGTATCACTGTGATTTGGCAGAGAGCCCAGAAGAAGAGTACCAAGTTCAGATGCTGCTTAATGAAAATCTTCTTCCCTTCCCTCATTCCCAAGAGTCTGTCTGTCTTTTTGATGACTTGAAGAAGCAGTACAGCCACCTTCTTGACAGCTGCCATGTCAAAGACGAGTGCCAACTGACAGTAGCTCATACCTCGGAGGATGAGCTATGAGATGGGTATGAGCAGATAAATTGAGGCTTCTCAGCTGTTGGTGGAACAATTTCCAAGCCGGGATGTAGAGTCCACCAGCTGCTGGTAGGCAGTAGGTACTATCCTTCAGGTTTGCGGTGGATTCCTACGAAAACTAATTATTTCCATTTACTCCACCTCTAGGAACAGGGTGAACTGTTTTTTTGGCTTCCCTACCCTAAGTTTGAGTAGGCCAGTTTGCCATCAGTATTTTTTGCTTTACAATCTTAGTGCTTTATTGGAGGTTCTGTGCAATATTTAGGAGTGGCATTTTTCTTATCTGCTTGCTTTCCAAATTTGATTTTGGTGGTCTGTATTTTGTGGTGTGATCGCATTGGATGTATATTCTATTATTTACTTTTACAATGTTCCATAATATACCTGACTTTAAATATGGATATGACGATAGATGTAGAAGGTGCACACTCCCTCAGTATGGGCCATTACTACTGGTTGATGGAGGAGGACTAGCTAACCCTAGGTTGAATCCTGGCTATATTGTTGAATTCGTGAATTCGTCAATTATTGTGAATTCGCTGATTTATCGCCTTGGCAGCTTTTAAAACTTAATTACAAGGTAAGCCCACTCATGGGAACTGACCCCACTCAATGAATTTTTTGGCTACGTGTTTGGAGCTACAAAATAGACTTGTATGTAGGCAGTCAAGATTAGACTTAGTAGCTCATATGAATGACTTTCCAGTATGTAAAAGTTTACAGAGACCAAACATTCAAGAGCTGATTGAGCACATGTATATGATTCTCTACATAGCTGAGATCCTTAGACTGACATGTTTGCAGCATTTTATGCTTCAAGTGCAACTGACAATGACATTTCTTAAGCTCTGGTGTAGTTAAAGGATGCAGTCGGGCTCCTACACCAAGAGCCACAATGTGCAATTCAGAGGTGCTATGACCAAACAAATGAAAAATGTAATTACACTAGGCTGAGTTTCTGAGATTCTTTTTTTTTTTTTTCCCACTAGTCCAGTTGTCATTTTTAAAATTAGGGCAAAAGGCTTTACGTATCTTCTTTTTAGAGCCAAGCCAATGAGTGAGATCATCTCCAGATGAGCAATGCTGTAAATGTAGATGGTCAGAAATGTCACTGACGTGAATGGTCGCTAAGACATCATCAAGGGTCTTGTACCTTCCAAGTGCTGCTAACATATGGTTAGACTTAAAGTGGTTATCTAGGTAAAAATAATGATGACCTATCCACATGATGACCTATCATCATAATCACATTGGTGCAGTCCGAGTCCCAGCAACCCCACCGATCTTCTGTTTCAGGGAGCTGCTGCACTCCCTGGAGCTTTGGTGTCAGGCTTTCCAAACAAGGTGTTGTACATGGTATAGCGTCTATGCTTGGTATTGCACTCAGTCCAATTGACTTGAATGCGGTTGAGCTGCCACAAGGCCACATGACCAATATATGGTGACGTCACTGGCCTAGGAGGAGGCCGCCACACTCACAGAGCCTGGCCTCTTCTAACAGCTGATTGGTGGGGGTCCTGGGGGTCTGACCCCCTCAAATGTGATATTGATGACCTATCCTGAACACAGGTCATCAATATCTTTTCCCAGATAACCCCTTTAAACTGGCCATACACTTAAAGGGACACTTCCTTCAGAAAAGGGGATTTTTTTTAAACTTCATATTCATAGAAAACATTTTTTTGAATTTTTTTGCATTTCGGTAGCTGAATACCATTGAAAATTAAATTAAAAGATATTAACCTTCTGTACTAGTCAACAAAAATGATTAAAACTACTATTTAGATGGGTAAACCATTGCCAGGTTACTGCAGCTGTGAGGGAAAAATGTTACCTGAATGGTAATCCTAATGGTAATAGTAGATGTAGAATTAGGATAACAGTATGACAGCTCACTTGTTCCCTTGATAGGCCTAGATAAAAATGCTCACAGAAGAACATTTCATTGTTTAGGGTAATGTGCCATACTCTAACAGAGTCCATCTCTGGCCGCAGTGATGGTCTGACCATGAGAGTTAAGCAAAACTGTTTGATGTGATAAAAGTCCAAACAAAGGAAATGAAAAGCCAGGTCATGAAGTAGAATATTTTGAGCGATTTAAAAAAAATTATATCCAGTAAAAAAACATAGAACGTATATATAGGTTGTCAATATGTGATTTAAAAAAAAACAACTTTTGATGGAAGTGTCCCTTTAAGGTTAGGATCCGCCACAATGTGGCCAGTCAGTTGTACATCAGAGCTTTGTGCCAGCATTGTGACCATCAACATGGCAGCTATTACTGACAGTTCAGGGACAGAAAAAATGTAAAAAATAGATCTCACTTGTACAAAGTGATGAAAGATCTTTTGTAATTGGCATACATGTATAATTTCAATCTGCGAGCACTCAGTTAAATGTGGGATAGCAGACAGCAGTCGTGAACTCATTGATAAGCCGAAATAGTCAAACATATATTTTTTAAAATTTATTAATATTTTTTTTTTAATGAGCAAGCTTTAACTAAAATTGAAAACCCCTTTAACATTCCATACATACAAAACAGGCAAATAATAAATCGTAATCCTGTGGGGATTTTGGGCAATATTCTATACAGTTCTGTGAGCACAATTTACAACATAACTTATATTTAAAGGGAACCTGTCACCATAAAATGCAGTGCAATCTGCAGGCGGCATGTTATAGAGCAGGAGGAGCTGAGCAGATTGATATATGGTTTTCTGCGAAAATATTCAGTAAAACTTGTATTTCACTCATTTAAATTCCCACTTATTCTGGGCTTTGAAGTCCAGGAGGCGGAGCTATCAGTGATTGACAGCTATCTCTGCTCATTCCCAGAAGGATTTTGGGTAGATGAACAGAATGAAGACGGGAGCTTTGGATTCTTGTCCCAGGATATCCTCATTATCGGTCTTTGGCACAATTGGATAATATTGGGTTATTAGCCGATACCACACACCGAGTGGGTGTTCTTTCTTTGTGCCGGAAAACACCCCACTTTTTCCTCTGCACCAGCTGTTTATATACGAGCCAAATGATAGTATACAAGTACCAGACTTGAATCATTATTTTGTACAAAACTGACTACATGAAAATAAAGTATTGAAGAACATGAATGTGGACTTTGGCTGTTACTCGAATGCACCTCTATTTCTTTACCAGTGATTTCTAAATAAATGGATATAATAAGTATTTTGTCTCTTGCTTTTTTATTCTCAAGATATGAAATAGAAAAATATGGAGGAACAAGTGATTCCCAAGGTTGTTTCCTTATATCACACGGTACTGAGAGTACGCCAGCACAACTGCAGATCAAGATCTTCTTCAACTCAGGTTTACTGAATGATCCAAGCCATGTACAGAAATTCTCTTAAAACAGTACATGTGTTTCAGTCAGTAAAACAAGAGGATATTTGTGCAGGACTATGAAGTACTTTCTGCATTGAGCTGGTTCACAGGCCCTCCCCTCTGCCCTGAGTGACAGCTGCAGCATCCAACCAGAAGACCACTACAGCTGTCACTCAGAACAGAGGGGTGGGGCTGTGAAGCAACTCAATGCAGGGAGCACTTCACAGTGAAAGTCCACCTCCAGTGTTCACAGGCCCTCCCCTCTGCCTGTCCACCTCCTGAAGGTCCACCTCTGAAAGTCCACCTCCAGTGTTCACAGGCCCTCCCCTCTGCCCTGAGTGACAGCTGCAGCATCCAACCAGAAGACCACTACAGCTGTCACTCAGAACAGAGGGGTGGGGCTGTGAAGCAACTCAATGCAGGGAGCACTTCACAGTGAAAGTCCACCTCCAGTGTTCACAGGCCCTCCCCTCTGCCTGTCCACCTCCTGAAGGTCCACCTCTGAAAGTCCACCTCCAGTGTTCACAGGCCCTCCCCTCTGCCCTGAGTGACAGCTGCAGCATCCAACCAGAAGACCACTACAGCTGTCACTCAGAACAGAGGGGTGGGGCTGTGAAGCAACTCAATGCAGGGAGCACTTCACAGTGAAAGTCCACCTCCAGTGTACTTCAGGAATCTGGCAGAATAAAATTTTATATACACACTACTCCTGACAAAAAAAGCTCCATAAAAAGTTCTGTTTGTACTGCTCTCTCCAGAACCTACCTAGTGCTGTCAGAAGTTCAGCATGGTCAAAAGCACTGACAGTCTGGCATATATGTTGCATATTTGCCTGTTACTTGAATCGGAATTTTCAGAAGTTCAAGCAATGCTTGGGAAGAAAGGATCAGGGGCGGATTGGCCATAGACCCTACAGGGAAATTTCCCAGTGGGCTGATGCCAAGGAGGGCCACCCAAGCCCTCCTCGTGGCCACCAGTCAGGTACATAATGATCTTATTCTCTCCTCCTACGCACCTGGCCAGCAGTCGCAGGTCCCTTGTGAATTCAACAGTATCGACATCCTCAGGACAGTGATACAGTTGAATACTGTGGCACAGATGGCAGTACCTTTGGTCCTTCAAGATACAATATTAATTGGTTCCAGGACGACCATTGTATGTTGAAACCATTGTAAATTGAGTAATTGGTTCCAAAGCCCCAAAATGTCATCCAAGATAAGAGAAAATGAAGATTTAAGAAAAATAAGCAGATAACTAAGACAGATAAGACAAGTCCTCACATATAACAGTCAGGAATAGCTGATAACTAGCGACTAATCCAGATATTTTACCAGAGAAGTTGCCTTGAGAGGTTGGGTTTGAGTCTGAGACATTGTATGTTGAGTCTATTTTAAACTTACGATGGGTCAGAAAAGACCATTGTATGTTGAAAATATTGTATCCTGAAGCCATTGTATCTTGAGGGATCACTGTATTTTGTGCTGCACTGTGGTATTTGGTTCAGCTGGGGTGGTATATTGCTCTGCGTGATGGTATTGCTGGTTCTGCCTAATTATGTTGCCCTGCCTTCTGTCAATTTGGACTCGCCTGCAACATAGGACCACTTTTAATTCCCAGTCCGCCCCTGGGTGAGATTGAAATTGTGAGATTTTAAAGCAAAATCCACAACAAATTCCACAGATTGTGCCATGGATTATGGATAGAAAAGTGCTTCCTCTTGTGAATTCCAGGATTAGCCCTATATTGTTTGGCGGTGCATATCAATGACTGTGCAATATATATAATTTTTTTTTGCTGTGAAAATAAAGGAAAAAATGTATTTTTGGTGAATTTTTCTCTGTTTCACGTGAAAACACCTGATAACTAAATTTTATGGGTTATTACGGTTGTGGATTTTTAATATGTGTATTTTTTATTTAACGTGTGTACAACAAAATGTATCTTACACTCAATTATAATGGTGATTTTTTTGTGAGGGGTGAGATTTTTTAATTTTTTTATTACATTATTATCATTTTTAAAAAATCCCATTATGGGATAACTTTATTTATTTAGTTCAGACTTCAATTGTATTAGCATATTCCTGTATACTATTACATTATGTGCTGTGTCAGTATGACACAGGCTGTTGTTGGATCAGCACTAGTGTTCTCTCACAGAAGGCTGTGTTCCCTCATAGGTCCTCAGCACTGACTGAGGATAGCTCCCCCAATCTCCGATTGGGTCACTGGGAGATTTGGTGAGAGAATCCCCTTTGATAATGATGTATGGACGTGGCACGGCTGGGCTTGTAGAAGCTGGGGTCTGTGAAATGGAGTCTGTCCTAAAAACCCAGCCGTAGCATTGGAGCACATGTCTGTTTCAGTAAATAATTGAAATAATTATTTCAAGCTTTTACTTCAGGGGATGTGTCCTCTCTGCTGCAGTTCTCTCCCTGTTACTGTCACAGCTTCTAACATTTGAAGGATGGAACTGAGCAGGTGCCTCCACTTCATATGTAGACGTGCACCTAAATCATTATACTGATACCACGGGGCACCATCAAAATGATGAAAAGAGTATATTTTTACAACTAAGGAATTTTTATAATAGAAATTAAGTCACAAAAGTAAGTCATTTTTCATGCTGTATAATATAAAAAAATAACTTTCAATGGTGGCACAACCCAACATTCTTCGAGGCTTTTAAGAAAATGTCCCAAACCAATCTGAGAATCCCCTCTTCTGCCTGGAGCCCTAGCCATTTTCTGTCTGGGACTGTCCCTGCAATAAGGGACTGTTGGCAGTTCTGTAGCCCGAAGAGGGCAGGTCCAGCAAAGAGGACATATTGTATGAAGTACGAAGCCTTTATGTGCTGCGCAGTCTCAATATGGGAGTTCACCAGGTGACCAGAAGCAGCTTCACAGGGGCCAATTATCGGGAAAAAGTATTCGAATCTTTGTTCCCAATAATTGACCTGTGTACACCTCTAGAAAATAGCTTCAGCTCTGCAGCCCCCAGGGACGTAGCATGGACAGAAGAAGCACAGTGCGGTTGTATAAAAGGTTTCATAGTTTAATTGAATATGAAAATGAAACATTTATGCACCACTGGACAACCATCCAGATTATACTGGATTTACAGGTCAGCGAGACCTGATTTATGAGATGTTTCATAGGATTACCATGGTGAAACGCCAAATTACCATGAAATTCTAAAAGTAATTGGATATGTTGCCGTGGCAACTCCTTGCTATTCGTGGACAGGAGTTTTTTGAACTATTGATGAGTTTTTCTGATGACAAATATTAGTCAGTGAAAGAAGATGTAAGTAATAGAAAAGTTACATCCAAGACAACCTGGAATGCTTTATGGGGGTTTCATGAATAAACCACTATATTCCTCCTGCAGAAATGTTTTATTTGCTCAAAAAAAACTCCTTTCCTTGACGGATAAATATTCTATTTTCCATGAAAAGGTGAACCAAGGCCTCTAGTAATTACCTGCAACTCCACAAGTTCCTTTCACAATGTACTTCATTTTAATGAAGGGGCTTCACAGGTCACTGCACTTCATCAATGACCTTTTTCTTGTGGAGCAATTAATAGGCTGAATATAACAGGGTATCAGCACGTCACGGTATATCTAATATATAAAGCTGAGTGTATGTATGTGTGTGTGTGTGTGTATGTCCGCTAAAGGGATCCGCACTGTCGCAGCTACAATCACGAAATTTGGCACACAGGTAGATCAGGTGTCCGGGAAGGTTTTAGAATGGGTCTCAGCTCTCCAGTACGTACCGTTTCTGAGATATTCCCAAAAAATGCATTAGCCAATAGAAGCCTGGTCACATGACCCTTATCAGCCAATAGAAGATCACAGGCAGTTAGTCTCCACACACACCAGGTTTCCATAACAATCTAGCCAGTTCACTGCTGTAGGTCTGCTTTAAAGGGGCAGAGCGCTGTGGATGACACTGTTAAAGGGGTATTCCGGTTACCATAAATATAACTTATGTTTTAGACTAACTCATCATCATCAATCATTACCTCATATAATGTAAATTTCACATATTTACCGTTCAGTAGTAATAAAAGATGTTTTCTTCCACTGCTACCCACTTTCCTCCTAAATTACTATGGCATCGACCTGTAATTCAGGCCACCCTAAAAAGAAGGACTTAAAAGCCCCACCCCCAGGTCCCACTAAGCCACACTCCTGACTCAGTCAGACCATGCCCCTTCCACTCAGCATCTGACCGGGATTGAAAAACTCAAGGTAAAAATCAACTTCTGTCAGCTGCAGGGGGGGAGGGAGGGTGACTTTCTCCCTGCAGCTCATGCTCAGACTGCACAGTCCTGCTGTCTGAGAGTGAGCTGTTCAAAAGGACATCCCTGTGTCCATCCAGGCCCTGCGCATGACGGAGGACAGGTAGTCTGAAAACCAGACTGTCCAGCCTCCCCTCAACGTGAAGCGCCACCGGTCCGCATTAAGCCACACGCCTAAACACGAGGCCACGCCCCCTGGTTCCATGAAGACACAGTGGAGAAGCTGTCTGAGCGTAAGCTACTGAAAGGGTGGACATCCCTGTGTCTGTCCAGGCACTGCGCCGGACAGTGGACAGGGAGTCTGAAAGCCAGACTGTCCAGCCTAAAACAAGACCTCTGGCCACCCTAGGAGCAGGCTGATATTATGGTGGCCAGATGTCCGGCTTTAGGCTGGACAGTCCAGTTTTCTGGCTACCTGTCCTCTGTCCGGCGCAGTGCCTGGACGGACGCAGGGATGTCCACCCTTTCAGTAGCTCACGCTCAGAAAGCTTCTCCTCTGTGTCTTCACGGAGCCAGGGGGCTTGGCCTCATGTTTAGTGGTGTGGCCTCATGGGGACCGGGGGCGCTGCTTCACGTTTGGGGAAATGGCTGGTGAGGTCCAGCTTTCTAGGCTGAAGACAGCGGCCACCCTAGCTGCTGTGGAGGTCACAGTTAAAGGGGAGGGCGCTGTGGATGTTTCTGTTAAGGGTCGGGCTGCTGTGGAGGTCACATTTAAAGGGGCAGGCACTGTAGAGGTCACTCTTGATATCTTTTAAGGACACACACAAACAGTAAATGAAATAGATTAGATATACCCGGGCGAAGCCGGGTCCTTCAGCTAGTACCGTAATAAAGCTGCAGATAATTCACATGCCCGTTAATATAAGTAATGTCCACATTTCACATCCATATCCCACCAGCGGTTGCGAAAGGTCTACTGTACCAACATATAGTTAAATGGACAAAAACCCAAAAAGCAGATAAAATATACAACTACTAACTAAGGCCTGTGTCACAATGGCGACAGAAGTTTCAGTAGGCTGTTCGGGCAGAGAATAAAACATTGCACGCAGTGGTTTTTGTCAGGCTGAATCTCACCATTATAGTCAATGGGGCCATTCTGGTAACATCTGGCAGTCCCAGATCCAAAGAACTCTGGAACTTCTGCCACAGTTGTCAAACAGGCCTAATTATATGGCAAAATTCTGCAAATCCACTCATAGTTTCTAAGGCTGAAAAAAGACATCGTCCATCCAGTTCAGCCTGTTATCCTGCAGGTTGATCCAGATGAAGGTAAAAAAAACCCCTGTGAGGTAGAAGCCAATTTTCCTCATAGCCAATTTTCCTCATTTTAGGGGAAAAAAAATCCTTCCAATCAGGCAATCAGAATTACTCCCTGGTTCAACAACCCTTCTCTAGTAGCTATAACCTGTAATATTATTACACTCCAGAACAGGGGCGTACATAGAAATCGAGGGGCCCCATAGCAAATCTCAGAACTGGGTCCCCCACCCAAATATAAAGTACAATTATTGTAACTTTATATTGTGTGTGTATATATATACACACACAGGGATATATATTATAGTGTTACCTGCAGTCCTATGTAAAACCACAGATAACACTAGTGTAGATCATGTGTTAGTGTTACCTGCAGTCCTATGTAAAACCACAGATAACACTAGTGTACATCATGTGGTAGTGTTACCTGCGTCCTTAGTGTGCCTCCCTGTGCCTCTTCCACGGGACTCCATGCTGGCGGCGCTGTCTACTTTCTACTTTTCCATCTTCTTCTTCTTGCCCCGCACAGAACGTCCTGATGCAGCTGCGTCAAGACATAGGAACACTGTGGGCATGGTGATGGTGACAAACACCCAGGGACACAGGGACAGACATACATAGAGGGAGACAGACACACACACAGGGGGACAGACACACACAGGGACCGACACACGACAGGGACACACAGGGACAGGGACAAGGATGGACAGAGACACGGACACACAGGGACACACACACAGACACCCAGGGACAGACTGACACCCAGGGACAGACAGACACCCAGGGACAGAAAGACACCCAGGGACAGAAAGACACTTAGGGACAGACAGGGACACACACATGGGGACAGACAGACACACAGCGGGACAGACAGACACACACAGGGACAGACAGACACACACAGGACACACACAGGGGGACAGACAGACACACAGGGGGACAGACACACACACACAGGGACAGACAGACACACACAGGACACACACAGGGGGACAGACAGACACACAGGGACAGACAAACACACAGGGGGACAGAAAGACACACAAAGGGACAGACATACACACACACAGGGACACACACAGGGGGACAAACACACAGCTAGGACTCACAAACTCCAGCCTGGCTCCTCTCTGTACAGCATCATAGCTCTTCTGGCTCCTCCCCCACTGGTCACATGGTCTTCAGGAAGGTCCTTTAGCCCACAGCAGGATCTATCCCTGGACTGCAGGGGTGAGTGGACGTACAGAAGGCGGGAACATCAGAGAGGATGATGTTTCCTTCCTCTGCTGCTGTGTCGGCAATCAGTAATACTAGAAAGTGAGGGGGCGGGAACATTCTGTCCTGCCAGGCCCCCCAACCTCACCGGCCCCATAGCATTGGCGTGGTCTGCCGCCATTGGCCGTACGCCACTGCTCCAGAAATACATCCAGGCCCCTCTTGAACTCTTTTAGTGAACTCACCGTCACCACCTCCTCAGGCAGAGAGTTCCATAGTCTCACTGCTCTTACCGTAAAGAATCCTCTTCTATGTTTGTGTACAAACCTTCTTTCCTCCAGACGCAGAGGATGTCCCCTCATCACAGTCACAGTCCTGGGGATAAATAGATGATGGGAGAGATCTCTGTACTGACCCCTGATATTTATACATATTTATTAGATCTTCCCTTAATCGTCTTTTTTTCTAAACTGAATAACCCTAATTTTGATAATCTTTTAGGGTACTGTAATCCAACCATTCCAGTTATTACTTTAGTTACCCTTCTCTGAAGCCTTAGTATCTCATCATGCCATAGCTCAGTCCCATTTGGCCCCTATGATGACATATTGAGAACCTATCCTAATGGAAGACCAACAACATTTAATGAGATTGTCCCATTACAAAAACTTATCCCCTATCCACTGAATATGAGATAGGTGTCTGATTAGCTATGACTAAGGCTATATACACTACTAAACACTGAAATTGCAACACCAAGAAGGACAAGACATAAGGTTATGCAAGTCATGGAAGTAGCAGGTGTCACCAAGATCTGCAGATGATCAAATTTTCAAACACCTAGTTCCAATCTGAGGCATGTGGGAGGGACATAAAAGCCAAATTAAAGGGGTTTTCAGGGAGTTAACTACTGATGACCTATGCTCAGGATAGGTCATCAGTATTTGATCGGCGTGGGTCCCAGGTGTCGTGAGTACCCAGGCCTTCTCTCAGCTTTTCCTTGGCCAGTGACGTCACGTTCATCGGTCACATGGCCTAGGAGCGGCTCAGCCCCATGTAAGTGAATGGGGCTGAGCACGATACCAAGCACAGCTGCTATACAATGTACGGTGCTGTGCTTGGTGAGCTGAGAGAAGGCCTTGGCGCTCATGGGATTGGCGGGGGTCTTGAGTGATGGACCCCCACAATCACATACTGATGACTTATCCTGAGGATAGGTCATCAGTAGTTAACTCCTGGAAAACCCCTTTAAAAGCAAAGTTTTTTACCCACATGAAACCTCAAAAATCGGATCAAGTCGGGTGGGACAAACTGAGAGGGACAGAATCCTTGAACTGAGAGACCTTGGTTTATCACTCCAGAAGATCTTTACGTGCCTAGGCTAAGATCTTCAATGTTGTGTGTCCCGGTGGTTGGGAGAACATCAATAAACTGGATTGACAGCAAGAAGTTCACAGAGGAGAACCTCTGCATGGATGGATCATCTGATTAGAAGAATGGTGCGTAGATATCCATTCTGTACTGCAAGTGAAATTGGATGTCACATCCCAGGTAGAGCTGGGCGATATGGCCAAAAAAAAAATCTCGATTTTTTTAAAATTTTGGACGATTCACGATGTTAGTAAAGATATAAAAAAAATAAATAAAAAAAGCCTACTATACCCCCATCAGACCTCAGATCAGACCACTGTGCCCTCATCAGACCTCAGATCAGCCCACTGTGCCCTCATCAGACCTCAGATCAGCCCACTGTGCCCCCATCAGACCTCAGATCAGCCCACTGTGCCCCCATCAGACCTCAGATCAGCCCATTATGCCCCATCAGACCCCACATCAGCCCATTGTGCCCCATCAGACCCCACATCAGCCCATTGTGCCCCATCAGACCCCACATCAGCCCATTGTGCCCCATCAGACCCCACATCAGCCCATTGTGCCCCATCAGACCCCACATCAGCCCATTGTGCCCCATCAGACCCCACATCAGCCCACTGTGCCCCATTAGACCCCACATCAGCCCATTGTGCCCCATCAGACCCCACATCAGCCCATTGTGCCCCATCAGACCCCACATCAGCCCATTGTGCCCATCAGACCCCACATCAGCCCATTGTGCCCCATCAGACCCCACATCAGCTCATTGTGCCCCATCAGACCCCACATCAGCCCATTGTGCCCCATCAGACCCCACATCAGCCCATTGTGCCCCATCAGACCTCAGATCAGCCCATTGTGCCCCATCAGACCCCACATCAGCCCATTGTGCCCCATCAGACCCCACATCAGCCCATTGTGCCCCATCAGACCCCACATCAGCCCACTGTGCCCCCATCAGACCTCAGATTAGCCCACTGTGCCCCATCAGACCTCAGATTAGCCCACTGTGCCCCATCAGACGTCAGATTAGCCCAAAGTGCCACCTTCAGACCTCAGAGCAGCCCAAAGTGCCCCCTTCAGACCTCAGAGCAGCCCAAAGTGCCCCCTCCAGACCTCAGAGCAGCCCAAAGTGCCCCCTCCAGACCTCAGAGCAGCCCAAAGTGCCCCCTCCAGACCTCAGAGCAGCCCAAAGTGCCCCCTCCAGACCTCAGAGCAGCCACCATCATAATAATAAAAAAAAAAATCTCTCACCTGTCCTGTGTCGCGGCTCCGCTCCACGTCCGGCGCCCCTCTTCTTCTCCCGGCGCTGCACTGTCACCTAACTGCGTGCAGCGTCAGGTCAGAGTGCGCGCACTACGTCCTGACGCTGTACGCGGTCAGGACAGTTCAGCGCAGCCCCGGAAAAGAAGAGGAGCGCCGGACACTGGAGCGGAGCCGCAGCGCAGGACAGTTGAGAGATTTTTTTTTATTTTATATGTCGGGCGCCATTTTAGGAAAATCTAATTCACGATTTTCCTAAAAAATAAAATCGTGAGGCTTGCAATGGGCGAATTAATCGAATTAATTCGATTAATCGCCCAGCCCTAATCCCAGGCCTAGGGAGGAAAACAGGGTCTACACAAACCATCAGAAGGTGTTATCACGAAATTAGACTAAGAACCAGACGCCCTGCTACAGGTGTTTCTGACCTCAGGCCTCAAATGCTATTATGGTGCATAGCAGGATGGCAGTGGAGGTCTATCCTCTTCAGCCACTGGACACAGTGATAGCTGGAGATTGGCCGGAGACCATGTGGGCAATGATGCCATTAAGAGCCCATCACATCATCAAACCGGTTATACTGCCAGGATTATGGCATGAGGTGGCAAAAAGTATGGTAGCCGGGCCCCTCTAATATTCATTTCAGGTACACTTAAAGGGCTTCTGTCAGCAGATTTGTATCTATAAAACTGGCTGACCTGTTACATGTGCGCTTGACAGCTGAAGACATCTGTGTTGGTCCCATGTTCATATGTGCCCGCAATGCAATGCGGGTGTTGTCATTTCAGAGTTTGCTGATCCCATTGCCCCTAGAGGCTCATTTGTATATATTAAAAATTCATTTTTCTCAGCAATGCGGGTCAGCCACTTTCATAGGTACAAATCTGCTGACAGATGCCCTTTAACAACTCGGTATTACATTAATTTGGTCATGGAACGGATACAGCCATTTCTCCAAAGTGCCCCAGGAATCAATTTTTAACAGCACAACGCCAGGTCGCCTGTGCTTCTGTGAGCTGCCTGAGTGACCTAAATGTGATAATATGGCCTGCAGCATCTCTAGACTTGTCTCCCATGGAGCACAGCTGGGATGTCATTGGTCGCCAATTGCAAGGGGAGCTGCCGCCAGTGGATCTTTATGATTTGTGTGCCCAAGTGCATTCAGCATGGCATTCAGAACATTCCTCAGACAACCAGAGACAGAGACAGCATGCCAAGACGTGTAAGCGTGTGTATTTCTGCATGTGGTGCTCATACTTGAATATTTTTTGTTTTCATTATTTTCATATGATTAACATGTCTATTGATGCTGTGATTTCTTTAGTAGGGCAGTGTACTGACTTTAATTTTAATTGTATTTAATAAAGATGGATCTTATTCTGAAGACGCAAGATCGTTGCACCAGATTTTTAATTTGATTAGAAGAACCTCCATCCACCGAATAGGGGATGGATGTCTTATTGGTGGGGGTCCCGTGTTCCCCTGTTTGAAGGGGGACACTAGACACGCATGCCTGTCTGCTGCTCCATTCAAACAGGGGAACACAGGACCCCTTTCTCGTATTTGGTGGACAAGGGTGGACTGGGAACTTAAAGTGGCTCTGCCAGTATCCCCAAAAACTTCCACTGGCAGCCTATGAGGAGGGCCCAGGCGGACCCTTGGGCATCGGCCCTCCAGGAAATTTCCCTGTAAGGTCTATGGCCAATCCGCCCCTGTTGGTGGAGGACCCTGTAAAGTAATTTTCCCACCGTAACATCGTCTTATGCCATCAATATCTGATTGTTGGGTGTCCGACACCTTATTTTTGACATGCATGTAGCTTCATGTTCGGCCAGCATGTGAATGACCACCTTAGGGGTTGTTCACATATCAGTTATTTGATCAGTTATTTCCATCAGTTATTGTGAGCCAAAACCAGGAGTGGACACTAAACAGAGATCAGGTTTAATGAAAAGATCTGCCCCTGTTTGGTGTTTTTGACCCGCATCTGGTTTTGGCTCACAATAACTGATGGAAATAACTGATATGTGAACAACCCCTTACAGAGGTTCTCTGGGACCAAGAACATGTACATGGGTTAAAAAAAATAGACTCACCTATCATCAGTGCTCTGGTTCCAGCACCAAGCTCTCTTCTCTTCTGCTTCAGGTCCCCGATGGATTGAAAGTTGGAAGTGCCATCTACGTGCATGGATCGGTGGCCTCAGCGGTGACGTATGCGAGGCCAGTGATTGACCAGCAATGGTGACATGTGTGTAGAAAGCACATTCTCACTTCCTGTCCAGTTGGGACTGGAAGTAGGGGAGAAGAGAGCTCAGCGCTGGAACCAGAGTGATGGTGACAGGTGAGTCTTTTTTTTTAACCCTTGCATACATGAAACGATATTCCTGGACTCAGAGAACCCCTTCAATGAGTCAACCTAATTTTCCTTGCATCATTGTAGTGGTAGTAACATAAGTAATAATAAGTAATGCCAGCAGCACATTAGCGTGTAATTGACATAATACACGCCAGGCAGCTTTTGTCAATGTTGTGAAGGATAGGATGTCTCCATATGTGAAGGATAGGATGTCTCCATACAAGTTGTAAGACCTAGAGAGGTGGAGAACCCAGGCCAGCTGAGTCATTCTGACTGCCAGAAAAGCTCATAGATACGCAAAGAGCAATGAGTGCATGTATATCAGCCGCATGATGCCTCAAGTATGCAATAAACTGCACTGACCTAGAGCAGCGGAACATGAAGAGTGATAACATAATTTATCTTATATTAATTATTTAAATTGCTCTTATTACATTATGTACACAATGTCATCTTCTTAGCATACAGTTAAACAGGTTTTACCAGAATAAGGCTCCTTTCACATTAGTTGTCACGTACACTGTACATGGAGCTATACTAGCGCTGGCTCAGTTGGGTGCTGTATGCACGTTCTTCTCCTACAGAAGCAATGATGGGAAAAAAACTGACATATACCAATCCAGCATTTGCCAAATGGACACCGTTTTGGCATATAAACGGATTCTTGAGAAAGGGGCAGCTCCATAGCTTCCCTATTTTAGGCTGCCTGTCGTCTTACCCTTAGGGCTCATATGCGCAGCCGTAACTGTTTGTGTGGTCCGCAGAAAATAGATCCCGACCATGTGCGTTCCGCAAAATTTTTAGGAATGGAACATCCTGTCATATATAGAACAGACCTATCCTTGTCCGTAAAACAGACAAGAATAGGGCATGTTCTATTTGTTTGCAGGGGCCACGGAATGGACAAATGGATGCGGACAGCACACTGTGTGCTGTCCACATCTTTTGTGGCCCCATGGAAGTGAATGGGTTTGCATCAGACCCGCAAAAAATGCAGATCAGATGCGGACAAAAAGCACAGTGGTGTGCATGAGCGCATACCCTTTGAAGCACCAGGATGTATATGATGAACATAGCTGAGGGGCTTCATTGACCTGACATATGTCAAAAGAGTCTCCGACATGATGTGAACCGAGCAGTCAGAGTTATATTTTTATTTGTTTATAGACTATGACATCATACAATTTTCTAATATACACGTATCTTACTGTAAAGGCAGGATAGTTGTGAAAATTATAATAAATTAATAAATAGTAATACATTATTAAGAAATCTTAATCTAAACCACCAGAAAAGAAGCTACATTTTACACTCAGAATTTGGAAGCAGAAATAAAACAAAGCTGCATTATTACATTTGTCCCACAGGGGGCAATGTAGAGCTTTATTCTACTCCCTGTGTGGTATTTTCAAACTGGTTTATGTACTCCAAACTGGTGCCCACTGCTTATACTGAAAGGAACCTTCACCTTAGAAATAGAGGTGGACACAGGACATGAATTAATGTCAATTTATGTCCTAGATCAGGGATCAGCAACCTCCGACACTCCAGCTGTTGTGAAACTACAATTCCCAGCATGCTCCATTAATTTCTGTTACAGTTCTGAGAAGAGTAGAGGAAGCATGCATGTTGGGAGTAGTAGTTTCACAACAGCTGGAGTGCTGGAGGTTGCCTACCCTGTCCTAGATTTTGATATTGATGGCCTATCCTCAGGATTGGTTATTAATATCAGATCAGCGGGGATCCAACTCCAGGCACCCCCACCAACCAGCACTCTGGTGAGCACTGTGGCCACATCCTAAGGCAGTGACATGATGTTTACTGGTGACACAGCCTATGCTCACCTCGGTCCGATTCAAGTGAATGGACCTGGGGTGCAATACCAAGCACATCTGCAATCCAACGGATGGCGCTGTTCTTGGTAAGTTGTGAGGAGGCCACAGCACTCTCTGGAGCTCCATGGCTTGCTCAAATAGCTGATCAGTGGGGGTGCTGGATGTCTGACACCCACCGATCTGATACTGATAGGATAGGTCATCAGTATAAACCACCAGGGAAACCCTTTAACCCTAAGGGTGCATTCACACCACCGTAATTCTGGGTCCACATCCCTTCCGCAAAGTGCAGACCCATTCATTTCAATGGTGCCGCAAAAGATGCAGACAGCAGACAAAAAGATGCGGACAGCAATCGTGGTCAAGAATAGGTATTTTCTATATGACACTGGCCATGTGCGTTCTGCATTTTGCAATTTGTGAATCGCAAAACACTTACGGTTGTGTGAGTGCACCCTAACTGAAATGAAGGGTAACTTTTGGTGAACCTTTGCTTATACATTATAAAACTGCATTACGAACAACCGCCCACAATAAACTTTAGATTTTAGGCAGGGTTTATATTTCATATTGATAGGATGATCTACAGTTGCACAGGCGCGTTTTATAAAAACATTTCTTTTACCATCAGTGACCAGCCAGGTCTTACTTTATCAAATGGGCACCATAGATAGCATGCACTGGCGTACACCTACCACCTGACAGAACTGGGCACTGTGCCACTGAATATGACAATGGTCCGGAGGGCACTGATTCTTTATAGGCACTGACCCCTGACTAAAGGGACACATACACAAGTGGACGATGACCCAAAAGATTGTTGTACAAATGTTCCTTCCTGATCGCGTCCCAGCGTAAACCCGGCCAGCGATCAAACAATAAAACTTGCCATTGATCGTATCTTTCAGGCGGACATGAAAAAGAGTTTGTTGGCAGCACATCGCTGGGAGTAAACAGCGGATGTGCTGCCAACAATGATGTGAACTGTATGGAGGAGGGGGGTACAAAGAATAATTTGTGCAAACCCCCTTTTGATAAATAACAAGGTGGCAATCGATTTGTGATATATTATTGATTGGCGCTCGTTACTGGCAGTGGATCTTCCCATAGATACAATTGTATCCAGTCAGATAGTCCTCTGGGAGCTTAGCTGTCTAGACTCCAGATTGATACATTTCACAGTGATACATTGTAACAGACTATTAGGTTAAGGAAAATATTTGGGTCTGTTCATAGCACTGGATTCAAATGTAGCAAACTCTCAGACATGAGAAGTATTAGGCTCTGTTCACACCACGCTTATGGCTTCTATACTGTAAAATATACAATAAAGGGATGCCTCTGACAGTGGCAGGCAGTGGCATCCTTCACCCATAGGGATACATTGTACATACCTCCCTACCTGAGGCGTAACTAGAACTAACTGGGCCCCACCGCAAATTTTTGAATGGGACCCGAGCCAGCAACCCTCCTCCCATGCAACCCTCATTCCTGTGTCAAGATCACTCTCTCAGACGAGGCCTGCAACCGCTCTGTCCTTTTCCTACACGTATATACTGTATTGTATAATACTGCTGAGGGGGCCCTGACAATAAAATCTTTTAGTCCACCTCTCAGGGGCCCCATAGCAGCTGCTTCCCCTGCTTCCACTATAGCAATGTCCCTTCTCCCAAGTGCGGACACATCGGAGGCACACTGCAGCTAACTTTATGCCTCTAACTTGGCCCAATGCCTATGTTGACATACCCAATCCTGCCCATCACCTTTGTGCCCCATACAGTAGTCATGCCCACTGCTGAGATGAGCACAAGAGAGCACAGGTCAGGGAATAATCATCCTCTGACCAGTAGGTGAAATGAGGTCACTTTATCGCCCCTGCTGCTGGGGAGAGCACAGTGAGTTGACGGCTCCCTGCTTCACCATTGCGTTCACCTGTATCTGCATCCCTGGGGGTCACGGGTGCCATGTAACTTTTCGCGCTTCTACTGTGCCAGTGACCCACTTACCCATCAGCAGTGGTTTCGGCCGCCAGCATTCCAAGTAGTTTCTGCAGGCAGCAGCCTACACTCCTCTGTGAAGACCCCCTGGCCTGTTTCTAGGACACAAGTGTGCTTCCAAGCTATTAAAGAGCCAGTGTGCTCACACCCTAGTTCCCTCCTGCCAAGGACTGGTCACTTTAGGGTATTTTAGACACCTTTCTGTTTAGGAGAGTGTCTCAGCTTTAGGTGTTCTAGTTTACGAAAGACCAGTAAAGGAGTGTTTTTCTGTCCAACTCTGACCCTCTGCTATCTGTCCTCACCAAACCCGGTTTATCGTAATGTACCTTTGCTGCCTGTCCTGACCTCAGACTAGTTTTACAGATTTGCATGAGTATTGCCTGACCCCTCAGTGCTGTGCACTGGTGTATCTGACCCTGTGGGTCAGCTGCAGATCCCACAGGGACTATTCCAAGAGGTGGCGGGCTGTTGGGTTCCCTGCAGCGAAGTTCAAGGGACCAGCAGGTCTAGACCAAGGTCAAACTGGTTCCACAACTCATTGCCGTTACAGTGTATCAAGCAGCACAGATTGGTGGGTGGCTATGTGCCCACTAAGCATCAGCGACAGGCAGCAAGGAGTTAATGCCCCCCAAAATGCCCAGGCAGTACGCACCTGCCGGGCACCTTACTTACCTCACTCCCCTGCACCTGCATTGCACTCCTGATGCACGCACAGCCACCACTGCATCCCCCCCATCACGTGGATAAAAACATCCAGCGACATGGGGGGCAGTCAATAGCAGGCCACGATGGGAACGAGCCTCCCTAGCATCGCGGGTGAAGCTAAGGAGGCTCAATTCCGAAGCGGCCTGCTATTGGCTGCACCCACCCCCCACCGGGAATAAGTATTATCTGCATGCGGTGCCCGGGAATTTTGGGGGGCATAATAGGGGTTATATAACCCCTTTAACCCTCACCCTTGAATTTTCATTTTTCTTCCCTATCTTCCTTGAGCCATAACTTTTTTATATTTCTGTTCACATACCTGTATCAGGGCTTATTTTTTGCTGGACAGGTTGTACTTTCTAATGCCACCATCTAATATGGCATACAATGTAGTGGGAAGCGGAAAAAAATTCCAAATGGGGAGGAATTGAAAAAAAAAATGCAATTCCTCCATTTTATGGGTTTTGTTCCCTTTGCAGCAAATGGGGGTGTGGCAGGGGAGGAGCCAGGGCAGGAAGTGGGATGGGCCAGGGGTGGGTACTGGGCAGAGTTAGGGGGCCTAATTCAGATTCTTGCTATGGGGCCCAATGATTTCTATGTACGCCCCTGACGGGTAAGAGTGCACATTGCTGCTCCTGCCCACTGGAGGTATACTAAATGCTGGCATAGCACATGGGCACCCTGTACCCATGTAGTATGCCAGGATTAGCTGAGCGGAGCTGCTCCTGTCTGTGCCTGCTTCGCTAAGCTAAGAGGGCTGCATGTCAGATCTTAGCTTAGCGAAGCAGGCACAGGCAGGAGCAGCTCCGCTAATCCTGGCATAGTACATGGGTACAGGGTGCCAATGTGCTATGCCAGCATTTAGTAAACCTCCAGGGGGCATAGTACTCACTGCGCTGCTGCCCCATTGACAAACTGTATACTCCGTACTCTGCAGAAAATTGCTTTTAAAGTGAACAGGGAAAGGTGCGTTTTAGGGAGGGAAAAGTCTATTAAAATACAAAATGCCTTAATAAAAGTACATTACAAAAAGTGTTATTATAGCATTAGGGACATTTTATCAAAAAATTAATCAAGTTTAGTTACTCTTTTAATTGCACTTGGGCATCAGTAGATGAAGTCTTGCTTGTCCTTCAGCAGATAGCACAGCCTGAGGAGCAAGTGCAGTGAGATAAAGAGCAAGTGCTTGGGGTGAGAGGGGCTGACTGTCCTGATAGCAGGATCCTGGGAACTTTTTGCCCAGTAACCTATGTGAGGAGATCTCATTGTCAGGCTGCTTGCTATAGAAGAGGGAGGCTACATGTGCAGTAAGTAGGAGGCTCCAGAGAGGCAACCCCACCCAGCCCTGTGCCTGCTGCTACCCTTCTCAGTGCCTCCAGCCAGCCTGCCCTTCAAGGGTTAATCCAGGGGCGGGGAAGCTGAGGAAGAGAGGAGGGGGCGAAAGGTTGGTCCAGGGACTTTGCTACGTGTCTCCCTCTCCTTTTATACCTCCTTGCTCAGCTCCTGAAGCACACTCTTCTACTGCAGACCTGCTCCTGGCTCCTTCTTCTCCTGCAGTCACATCAGCCCAGCTCCTGCCATCATGTCCAAGACGGTAGGGAACTTTCTGAGCTCTTCTTCTGGATACCCAGCTCCTCCTGACCCCTGCGATCTGGAGTCAGGAACTCTCTTCTTTAGACTTGTGTCACACACTTTGCTTTGCTCTAGAATTCTATTCCTTTGTCTTTAAATCTGAAGGTACAATGTTGAGCAGTGATTGACAGTTCAGTATCCTCCAAAGAGGTTCTGCAGCAACTGTTTTTTTACCTAGGTGATAATATTAAAGAGTGTTTACCTCTCAAATGAAAAAAAGTACTATAAATGATGGAGTCAGTTGTTGCTTAGTGATGGTGTTCAGGAAAGCTGGGTGACAACCCACATGACCGGTGTAGATGGTGATCACTCAGCTCTCCAGGATTCCTGAATGAAAAATCTGTCTGCTCATGCCGTCCGCCGTTCCCTGTCCCCACTGCATAAACAGATTTGCCATTCTGGATTCTAGGAAAGCTGAGTTGATCCTATGGGTGCTAGCGGGTGTTGTCATGTCATGATGTGGGTGGCAAAGGAGCTCTTTGGGTTTGTAGAAGTAATATTTGAATGTTTTTAAAAGGTCTTTTTCAGTTTTGTGGTCCTACAGGAAACTAGGGAGCAGCTAGATCAGGGGTTAGCAACCTCCGGCACTCCAGCTGTTGTGAGACTACAACTCCCAGCATGCTCCACTCACTTCTATGAGAGTTCCAAGAATAGCAAAGCAAATTTCTATGCTGGGAGTCATAGTTTGACCACAACTGGAGTGCCGGAGGCTGCTGATCCCACAGCTAGATGTACACAGACAGTTAGTGAGACATATAATAATAATATTAATACAAACCCAAAGAGACGACCGGTTCTTTCATTTTTTTTGTGATTCTTTCTAAGGCCCCATGCACATGACCATACGCGGATGCAGTTCCTGTGCTGTCCACATTTTTATTTGCGGACCCGTTGTTTTCAATGGGTCTATGGTCTGCGTTTTGTGAACATTGTCTATCATTTTGCGGAACGGACATGCGGATGCAGAAAGCATACGGATGATGATCCATGTGCGTTCTGCAAAAAGATAGAACATGCCCTATACTCGTCCGCATATGAAGTCAATGGGTCAGGAAAAAATGCGGATGCAGCACGGGCACCATCCGTATTAGGGTTCATTCACATGAACGTATGTATTTTACGGTCCGCAAAACGAGAATCCGCAAAAAATAGGGATGATGTCCGTGTTGCGTCCATTTTTTTTTGCGATCCATTATAACAATGCCTATCCTTGTCCTCATAATGGACAAGAATAGGACATGTTCTATCTTTTTGTGGGGCTACGGAACGTACATACGGATGCGGACAGCACACCTATTGAAATGAATGGGTCTGCATCTGATCTTATAGGGTCTTATGCAGATGTGCATTTGCAGACACGCTTGGTGGGTAGTAGTTTCTTCACTGTCGGCTACAAGGATCATCCTATTGGAAATGTTTTTAAAGAGGTTTTCCTGGATTTTAATACTGATGTCCTATACTTAGGCCAGGCTATCAATATCTAAATGGCAGGAGTCTGCCCCACACCCTTGACGATCAGCTGTTTCAGAGTAGCTCCAGAAGTTGGCGCTAGAACAACACAGCTCATTCCATTGTGTAGTAGATGGACTTGGCTACTGTAGCACTGATACCATTAAAGTGAATGGGAGCAGTGCTGCGGTAATAGATGGAGCTGTGCAGTTCCAGCAACGGAGCTACTCTGAAACAGCCAGCTGATTGGTGGGGGTGCTGGTGTCAGTCGCCCATCTATCAAATATTGATGGTCTATCCTGAGGACAGGCCATCAGTATTATATTCCTGGAAAACCTCTTAAGGGTAGGTTCACATTTGCGTTAAATGGATCTGGCAGGAAATAGCCTGCCAGAGTTCACCAGATCGGCCTGGCCAGATACTGCCATTCACTGCCAGACCCCATTGACTATAATAGGATCTGGCCACTTTCTGATGAAAATTGGGCTTTCGTGGCTCTGTTTGCCGGATATTTAGAGCCTATGTTTAGTCTATTCTCCAAGAGAAGCTCCCGGCAAATATAGCAGATGGAGCCATAAGGCTCCATTCACCTGACGGAGGCCTTCTGACCTCTGTTGGGCTGGTTCATCTTGGTATACATACAGGGATGAACTGGGAACTTAAAGTGGCCCTGGAATAAACCTAAAAGTGGCCCTAGATACAACAGTGTAGCACAAAATACTGCCTAAATTAATTAATTCTGAGAGCATGAGATCTTTATGTACCTGGAGGGTATAGATGGCCCTCTGGGCATCAGCCCACCGGGAAATTTCCCTGTAGGGTCTATGGCCAATCTGCCCCTGTATACATATATTTCCTAGTAGACTATGCTATTCCATACAGAGGTATGTTTTTTCAGTGGGAGCCTATGAGCGGCATGGCTATACAGTGGGGTAGATCGCAGCCTTCTGTTGGAGGTATACATTGGAAGATCTTCCCAACATTTGCCTCCATCCTAGGCTCTAAACGAGATGAGAACAAAACCTAAGGTCCTCACTGATCGTTCATTAGTATGGTGAAACATCACAGCATGTAAAGACATCTCATGTCTGAGGTCAACTGTAGAATGGTGGGACTTCTATATAGTTGCTGTAGACCAGCTTGTTTGGTCAGTATCTGCATTCTTGATTTGCATGAAATCCATGAGGAACCGGAATGATAACATTTGTCAGCCTGCAGGGAGGGAAGCCATGTGGGCTCTGTACAAACTGCCCATTCAGGAAAAGAGTGGCAGGCTTTCGAGCTTTGCGAGGAGTCATCTGAAGGCATACCTGACGACATTTCTATGTAGCTTGAGGGACATTTCCAACTGGAGGTTTATAACCCCTAACAAGACCGTCCTATATGTTCACAATCTTACTTTATAGTATAATTACCTTTTCGAATTTGGTGTTAATTTCCCCCAAATAAATAGTGCAAAGGAGAAGTAGCGGAGTTGTCCGTTATCAACCAAACCAGTTGTGGCTGTCAGAACTATGAAGAATGAGAATATGTAATTGGGCACCATCATCAATGTTTCCAATTTTCCTTTGGGTTAGCTTTCATATAGCTCCTCTATCTCTGTAGGCCGCATAAGTGAAGTGTCATGGCAGTACTAATAAATACCTGCTTTACCACTGCTTACATATCCTATAGCCACGGCAATCAGCCACTATCATTGGCTGTTGTTGGGCTAATGTAGTATTTTACGTCAGCTATTCAAATGAATGGGCCGACATGTACTGGCAAGGTCTGCCAGAATGAGTGTCAGCAGCTCTCCTCTGTGGTCCATACAGGGGGGATATCAGGGGACCCCACTCTATGACATCGATATGCTGCTTGTTTATGTCAGACTTCACCTTTAATCAGCCCATTAGGTAATACAGATGACATACCTGACATTCATGAAACACAATAAACTGATTGAAGGTAATGATCACTATGATTAAACTGTACTTTGGTTGGGGAAGTCATAAATGAGTGATGACTTTGGAGTGATCCGTGTGTCAGCAGAATACAGGTTGCCATTTGCAGCAGCCCGTATTCAGCCTATATTCTGACTGTGTCAAGGAATCTCTATGCAGTCTATGAAAACCTCCCCAAGCGATACATTATAGTATAATTTATATTCAGTATGCAGCTGTAGACAACAGGACAAATTTACTAATGGAAAAAAAAATTCAATGCAGCAGCACTCTGCAAACCAAATAAAGTACAATAATGCCATAGTAATAGAAAGTATTCTGGTGCTAATGCTACGCTTATTTAGTAAATCTGAGATTCTTGGCAAATATATTTTGTACAAAATTATTTGGGCCCGTCTGCCAAACGTCAAGGCGATCTCTATAAGACGGGAACCTAACACTAAATGCTACCTGTATGTGCCATAACAGCCACCATAAAATTCAGGGAGTGCAGGTTCCACATACATGCTGGGCCCACTCTGCTTTTTATAATTTTTGGTGCCAAAATGGCCTCCATTAAATCCAGTGAATGCAGGTACCAACATGACCAACATGCATGCTGAGCCCACTCTATACCTCACCTGGTGCCGAATGGCTACCACTGAATGCAATGAGAGGCCACTCTATACCTCTCCTGGTGCCAAAAGACTTCCAGTGAGTGCAGGGAGAGCTGGATACAGCTTTAGGTCCCTTTTACACGACTGTATGCCCTCCGAGACATACGGTCCGTGAGTGGGCCATATGTCCCGGAGCGGCATCGATCGTGCGCACGGGAGTGCACAGCATCATTGATTACAATGATGCTGTGCACGTTGGGCCCCCCGCGGGACTATTGTCCCACACTCATATGATTTTATGAGTTTGGCAGACGGGCCCAAATAATTTTGTACAAAATATATTTGCCAAGAATCTCAAATTTACTAAATAAGTGTAGCATTAGCACCAGAATACTTTCTATTACTATGGCATTTGTGCCTTTGTGTATTTAGCCATGGCAGCGTGCACCTGCGCAATGGGATGTGCTGACTGACCCCCTTTTTCTTTGAAATTTACTAATGGGACTGCACCTAGACCTTGTCGTAACGTCACTAGAGCTATTTATGAAGGATAAGTGTCATAAAGAATAATCCACTGTGTCCTGCTTGATGAGAGGGTGTTGCTTAGTAGAAATTTTTTCTGAGAGTGCAATGTTGATTACCTGTCCTCAGGATAGGTCATCAATATCTGGTCCGACACCCCTGAGCGTCACGGCCTCTTCACAGCGTACCAAACACAGCGCCCTAAATTGTATAGTGGTCGTGTTTGGTATTGCAGCCCAAGCTTATTCACCTTGAATGGGACTGAGCTGCACATAGACAAACAATGCGACCAATGAATTTGACTGCACGGGGCTAGGAAGAGACTGCAGCACTTACCAAAGACACTGATTGGTGGGGTTGCCAGGAGTGGGACACCCACCAATCAGATGACAGTGGCTAATATGATGCTTCCGGAAAAATCCAGACATACATCAAAATTTAGGCACAAAAGTAAGGCAATCAATAGGTGGTATAACATAAGACAATAGTGTCTAGCCATACGTTAACATCAAGAGCCGCTGTGATAAAATTGGCACATCTTTAGACGTCAAGTATGGCGCTATGTCCACATGTGCCAGAAAATAATGCGGAAAGGTGCGCAGCAAAAACCACTTGCGCTTTTTGACACAGAAGAGGCTGAGACTTTACCCTCTCCATTGCAAAGGGTGAAATTTTGTACGTATTGTGTGGATGAGATATTTTAAAATCTCATCCATTTTGCGGTTACTTTGGCATTGTAAATGCCTTTGTAGACATATAGCATGTTGATCGCTGCTCATTTACCTCCATTACCTTGGAGCAATCATCTACATGCTATGTGTCTGAATGATCGCCAGTATGTCCCTGCAATGTGCTGCCGACAACTTCTGATTTTCAATGCTGCATAAAAGATGCTTGTTTGTCAGGTGATCGGTAGCATGTGTACAGTGATCTGGCAGATGTATGATCATATGAACGTTCATTCCCGATCTGCACAGCCCCATTTACATGGCTCTATACCTAGGGCAATGATTAGGTACAAACCCTGATCATTGCTAGCCCTATGAGCTGCGTTTATATGCAGTAAATGGCAGTCGATCGTTCATCCCCATACAGATTTACTGATTGTTGGCAGCACACAGGGAAATGATCTGGCCACCGATTATTTTTCGTGCAGCAGAAATTACAGATGATGAGACACAGAGGTGTTTTGCTTGTTTGTTGGGTGATCAGAAGAGTGCTTACATGGGGTAATTATTGGAGCACGCATTTGCAAAAACGTTCATTTCCGATAAATGTTCAATTCCAGAATTTGTAAATCTGCCCCATTGTTTGATGCAATCAACCGTCTGAAGTGTCATTCAGTAAGAGAACTAGACAGGAAGTCTGCTGAGTGCAGGACCTTATCTCCTCTCCACCATCACATGGAATGCAGAAGTCTTCAGTACTGAGAAGTTCTTGAAATGTTCACAACAGTGCTATTTAACGGTGGATTTACACTGCCTGATTGTCTGGCGGATTATCAGGGGTGAACTTTCGTATGAACGCACTAAAGAGCTGTATTACATTAAAAGATTTTGCAGGCGATTGTCGGGAAGGAAGCGTTCCTTCCCCAAAATAGCCTGCTTGTTAGTGAAGGAGAGCGCTGCTGTTACATGCAGCGATCTCCTCCACAGTATGGGGAGGAGCGATCGCTAGTCCCCATAGTGACTTGTTGTTTGCCGGCAACAGTAATTAGTCAGTACGATCTGCCGTCGGCAAACAATGATTTTTAAGGTTACTAAAAAATCTGGATTGCCCGATGAACGAGCTTGGGTAATTGGTGGCGGTATTACACTGCTAGATCATCCTACGAACACTCGTTAGCAACAATCTGGCTGACAATCGAACAGTGTAATAGAGGCCTAAAGGTGCTGGAGATCACCTGAGCAATGCTCTCGTTCACTGGGTGATACAATCTTCCATGTGTACACCTAAATCATCATTTCTGGGCAGCAGATCGTGCTGTGTAAATAGCAATCTGCTGTCCAGAATCTGTATGAGGATGAGCGAGAGCAGAAGTCATTGCTCATTCCCATACAGTGGAGGAGATCACTGCATGTCAATGCTTCCTTCTTGCTCCTTCGTTACGTCTAAACCTGCCTTTAGGTTTAGTACTTCGTCTATATGTCTTAGGCCTCTTTCACACTAGCGGCAGCACGGATCCGGCAGGTGAACGGTGCCGCCGGATCCGTGCTGCCGCAGGGACATGTGTGGGGCCAGAACCGCTCTCTGGCCCCACACATGTCACACAGTACATACACACAGACATATACACATACAAATACACATACATACTTACATGCTCCCGGCAGGTCTCCACAGCGCAGGAGGAGCAGGACGGCGCGCACATAGGACGATTCCCCACAGCGCCCTCTGCTGAGCGACGGGTGGAATCATCCTATGTGTGCGCCGTCCTGCTCCTCCTGCGCTGTGGAGACCTGCCGGGAGCATGTAAGTATGCATGTGTATTTGTATGTGTATATGTCTGTGTATGTTTATGTGTATGTATGTATGTGTGCAGGTGACGGATCCGTCATGAACTCCATTGAAAGTCAATGGAGGACGGATCCGTTCACCATTGTGGTCACACCAAACGGATCTGTCCCCATTGACTTTCATTGGGGGTCATGACGGATCCGTCTTGGTGCGGTTGCCTGGACCGGAGAGCAAACCCCAGCATGCTGCGGTTTGCTCTCTGGTCTGAAGACGGAACGGAATGCTTTTAGGAGCATTCCGTTGTCTTCAGTTCAGTTTTGTCCCCATTGACAATAAATGGGGACAAAACTGAAGCATTTTATTCCGGTATTGAGCCCCTATGACGGAACTCAATATTGGAATTATAAAACGCTAGTGTGAAAGTAGCCTCATACAGTATACTGGTAGAAAAAGTAGTCATTGTTGAATACAAGATGCAGAAGTCCAGTCATTGGGCAGAAACGTCCGAGCACATCTGTTCTCAAATGAATCCAAGCTTTCTTCTGTACATGAAGGCTTATGACTCAGCTGAGGATTCATTTTACTTGTTTCCTGCTACGTTTCCCAAATGTTAGGATTGATGTGTAAATTAGCATATTTTAAGGAACTACATGATGGTTAATTCCACAATATGTGCTGATCATCGGACGTGCTCCCTTGATAAATAGAGTAATCCCATATTGAGATCACAGGAAGTTTGAAATTCCAAGCCTTGACCTTCCAAATCTGTCAAGAAAATTATTAATTCTATCTAAGGCTGCCCGTATGCATTAGATTTCATGCACACGACCATATCCTTATTTCGGGCCACAAACTACAAATCCACAAAATATGGACACCTTCTGTGTGCTTTCTGCATTTTTCTCTCTCTCATCAATAGAAATCACTATTCTTGTCTACAATGTGGACAAGAATAGGACATGTTATATAATTTGTAAAATGGACATACGAATGCGGATCCATATAAATAAATGAAATTGGACTGTGTGTGATCCTCGAAAAATACGGATCGGACATGGATTCAAAATATAGTTGTGCACGAGGATTTAGATAGCTGTTGACCGAACACTCATCCAGCCGTCAACTTGCTATTCTTGCCGGTTTGAACAAGTGTTTATGTGTTTTCAGTGTGGAAAGGGGAATAATCCGCTCCCAGACACCTCCCGTACTTACATGGTATTTGACATGTTTATATCCAATGTGCCAGCCCTTCTTTTCCTTTGGAGAAGAGCCGGGACATCACCAGGGGCGTAACTACCATAGCTGCAGACCATGCGACTGCTATGGGGCCCAGGGCAAGAGGGGGCCCAGTTGGGATCATCTCCTCTTCTACTGGAGGTGAAAACTTGGTTAGGACCCTCTAAAGGAACAACTTTTAGAAAACGAGGCAATCGAAAAAAAAATTGCCCAAGGGGTTTAGGCGGAAACCCTTCTGTCTTGTGTGGGGGGCCTGGTTTGATCCTTGCTATGAGGCCCTTACTTCTGTATGTACTGTATAGTAGGGGTAGATCATATGTGGTTGTTTCCCAATTTATAAAATATACCGCGGTGAGCCTATGCATTAGAGGAATTGTCCAAGTTAGGAAAATCTGGGTCAGTTCTAACCTCAGTCCAGATGCTGAGGAACAGGCATAAGCCATACATCATAAGCTCAGTGGAGAATGTGTGTCATATAGGGAGCTGCATATCACTTCTCATTTATTCACACTTTCCTACTGTATTTGTCTTGTGTGGTCCAGCTGTAAATTATACTGTAAAAGAGATGATATGAGGGACATTTGTTCTAAATAGCCCTCGAATTATGGCTAGTGGTGGACGGCTTCTGAGACTCTTCAGTCAGTGGGCACCTCAGGTTTAGTGGGTTTAGGGACACCCAGTTATCTTATCTGTAGGTTGGTGCCCTAGAAGGGGTCAGTCTAACTTTTCTGATAGCTAATAATTCTAGAAATCGTGGCCTTGATTCGTACTCTAAATAGTCTTGTGAGATATCAAACCAAAACCAATGGGTATGGAAAACAAGACTGGATGAATAATTTCTTGGTAAACGTTCTCTGTGCCAATGTGATGATTCACCTCCCTGTCTGGGTCTGCGTAGGTGATCACAATAACAGTATTATATATAGCCTGTCGGAGTCAGGGCATGTTGGGAGTTGTGGAGATTCATAGACAGAGGATGAACGTGCATTGGTAGGCTCATGGATATGATCTTGTTCTACATTCATGCAACCTGAGGAAGCAAAGAATACTCTACTGTAGACAGCAAGATGACAATATGGTAACTGAGTGCCTTTGGAATTGATGTGGTTCTTTTTTTATTACGTAAAACCTTTTTCGCCAGGGGTCATGGACTTCACTTGTAATAGTTGATAAGAGAAGATGGGTCACTGGTGTATCATGGTTTGGTTTCAAAAGTTCAAGGCTGTTCCTTTATGATGCTCAAATATGTTAGATGTATTTTTGGCTTGGTTGTTACGTCTTATCTAGCATATTTGACATGGCGAAACACGGTTGTTGTATCAACATAGAGATGAAATGCTGGCAATCATCAGCGCTTCTCATCACCAGCTAGCCCAGAAGAAAATCATCCTCTTTTGTTCCCATAAATGTTGCACAAATGGAATGTTTTGTCTACACACATAAAACCATCGACACAACCCAAATAAACCAGCCCGAGATTACACTGAGAAACCCTAATCTGTTGTCCATACCGACAGCACGCCTTGGAAGTCATCACAGTGGGAGTCATGTTGTCCATAGTGTCTTCACTTCCTTGAGGTGCAGTTGACCAGCATGGCTAGGTGATATGTCATTAACACTCATGCATCATGCCAATGTGCCATTACAACAAAGGTTTTACATATTTTTCAAGACAGCATATATTAATTGAAAAATACAACGCTGCTATTGAGCTACATCAGGGTAACACCTGGATTTGGTCACCATCATCGCGTTCTGTGTTAAAAAAAAACTGAAGATTTATTTATTTTAAGCACTTATTTAGCGCTACTATATTCCGCAGCACTTTACAGACATTAGCATCACACTGTCCCCAATGGGGCTCACAATCTAAGTTCCCTATCAGTATGTCTTTGGAATGTGGAAGGAAACCGCAGAACACAGATTTTTATATTAGTTGACTGTCATACCCACATATTAACATACTGTATTTACTGCAACCTGTAGGTATCACAACACATAGGCATCAGCAAAAGGTGGGCCCTGCAGTGACAAGATGAACATAAAAGGGGTTGTCCCACGAAAAATATTCTGCAGTTGTCAAACCAGCACTTGGATCTAAGTACTTTTTTAATTGCCACTGAGTTATTCAATAAAATCTACTTGTGCAGCACCCCTTGCTGTTTGTTCTCCATCTCACTGAGGTGGACGCACATGCTCAGTGCCATCCTTCAACTACCTCCTGAGCTGTGATAAGGAGAGAGCTGCAGCAGAAATGACACGCCTCCTGAGCTGACATCTTGATATGAATCTAGCAGAACAATCTGAGCAATGAATGTGGAGATCTCTGGATCATGTAAGGTACAGGGCTGGTTCTAACTTTGTTAGAAAGATATTGACATGTACTAGATTATTTATGATTTAAATTTTTTACCTTAAAGGGGTTTTCCGGAAGTTAACTACTTATGACCTATCCTCAGGATAGGTCATCAGTATCTGATCGGTGGGGGATCGACACCCGGGACCCCTGACGATCAACTGTTTGAGAAGGCACAGGCGATTCCATGAGTGCAGAGGCCTTTTCTCAGCTTTTCCTAGGCCAATGATGTCACGTTCATCGGTCATGTGGCCTAGGAGCGGCTCAGCCCCATTCATGTGAATGGGGCTGAGCGCTATACCAAGCACAGCCACTGTACAATGTATGGTGCTGTGCTTGGTGAGCTGAGAGTAGGCCTCGGTGCTCACAGGAGCACCAGTACCTTCTCAAACAGCTAATCAGCGGGGGTCCCAGGTGTCGGAGCCTCACCGATCAGATACTAATGACCTATCCTGAGGATAAGTCATCAGTAGTTAACTCCCAGAAAACCCCTTTAATCATTGGATAACCCCTTAAATGTTTTTCATCTACCATTCTTGGGTGTCTGCTATTAGCAAAAATAGGTTCAAAAATCTGGGAGTAAGTTGTGATGTAGCTCATATATTTCCTACATAGCTGCTGAATACCCTTCCACGTGGATCTTCATAGATGCCTTAACATCCACCATTTACTCTCAGTGAAATACCACATTGTGGGATTGTAAACGCCGGCACTGCGCTGTGTAAAAGAGAGCATTCAGCCTAGGTGGGTCCTTCAGAAAGGTTGGAAAGTAATTGACACACTTTCTTATAAAGGCTCTTTGTCACACCATGTTTGGCAGCGAACAGATTAAAAGCCAGCGCTTTCTGCAGAGGATGGGTGTTGTAGGGAGTCTGAGCTCAGGGAAATTATATTTGTATAGTTACTCAAAGTACAAGGTTCCACAGGCACATCAGATGTACCAGTGTAGATACAAGATACGCTCTGTACTTTCACTGGACATGCTTCATGCATCTATCAATTTGGCTTGTCATTGCTAGGCTACTTTCACACTTGCGTTTGCAGGATCCGTTTGTGAGATCCGTCACAGCCTCTCACAAACGGTCCTGAACTGATCAGTTTTGTCCTAATGCATTCTGAATGGAAAAGGATCCATTCAGAATGCATCAGTTTTGCTTCAGTTCAGTCTCCATTCCATTTTGGAGGCGGACACTAAAACGCTGCTTGCTGCGTTTTGGTGTCCGCATGAAGAAACTGATGCAAACGGATCTGTCATGACTCACAATGTAAGTCAATGGGGACGGATCCGTTTTGTCTGACACAATAAAAAACGGATCCGAACTCCATTGACTTTCAATGGAGTTCAAGACGGATGCGTCTTTGCTATGTAAAAGATAATACAAACGGATCCGTTCAGAACAGATGCAGACGTTTGTATTATCATGATGGGTCCGTTTGCGAGAGCCTGGACAGATCTCACAAACGGATCCTGCAAACGCAAGTGTGAAAGTAGCCATACTTGTAGACTAACTTTCTGTTTTTTTTTAATTTAACTTTAAAGAGTTTTTGTGGATTCTATTGATGACGTATATTCCCAGTATAGACCATCAATATCAGATCAACAGGGATCTGAGACCTGCAGCCTCCGGCACCACAGGTACCACATTGAATGGAGCCAAAAGCACAGCTCAGGTCAAAGTGTAGTGGCCGTGTTGGTTATCTATTCACCCATCCATCCACATCAGACCATTGCCAAGTACCGTGTGGGCACTGTCTACATGTTCTTTCAGAAATTGTTCTCTAGAGAGTTTGAAGGACCAATTACAGTAATAAAAAAAAAATTGATTTGTACTTGATTTCCCCTTTAATTTGAGATTTTCTTCAGGATTATAAACCGCTTTCTGAACAGTCATACATCACTCTCACTATTTGACACATGGCTTTGGTTTCCTCTTTATGACCATGTTAACAGCCGGTCATCATAGGTGCTCCACAAATTGATTCCTTTCCATAACTCAGCGCAATATCAATTTGCAAGTCATAGGAAGCCGCTTTATTTTACTGCATTTTGACTTTGGACTGAAAGGAACCGTGTGTGATCAAAGTCTGCTATGTAGTTGTAGAAAGTTTCTGACAGTGTCCTGTAATGACTTTATCATGATAGAAGGATATCAGGAAGGAACACTCATAAAAACACAATTACTTATGGAAATAAGAAATGCTAATATAATAGAAATTCCCAAAGATTTCACAATTATTCAGGATGGCTGCGCGCCCTGGAACTGTGTGTGGATAGACTTCTGTTGTCACTGCCAATATTCAATAGACTTTCAAAAGACAGGAACATTTAAAGAACAGTTTATGTTAGTTGATTGACTGATCAATACCATAAATGTCTTTTTAAAACCCACATACCACCACCTAAAGAAAAAGCATACTGTATATTATCTACTGGGCATTAAGAGTCATTTTATGAGCTGAGGCAATACACATGAGCACACACCCTGCTGCCACACCGACAATTACTAACAGCTTACACCCGAGCGTCACGGTGACGTCAACCACAAAATGTTTCTCCAGAATTTATACAAATTAACCAGCACAACCAAAGGAGGTTGTATCTTGGTGCTTCCCCAAAGTTGACTTATTGGGTCAAAGTCTTATTATGTTACTCAAGCTGTGTTAGGCTAGTTTTAAAATCATCTAGAGTTAAAATCATCCGGCAGGCTGTTTCAGCAGAGGAACGGCCTGCAGGAGTTCATCATATCTGGTATAGCTGGAAACTGCCAGAGCACTGACAGGCACCATTGATGATAATGGAACCTAGTGGGGATCTGACATAAGTGCCAGGATTCAGCTGCACTAAATCTGATGCTTACTCTAGTTTTTGTCTGGCTGAACCCCGACATGAGTGGTGGAAACAGGCTGGATCCCCACCGGGTCCCATTGTAGTTAATGGACAGTCGATGATAGTGGTGACTGCCAGAAAATTAAGAATATTAGTGATTTCCTATTACATTTTACTGCCTAAAGAATATATTCCTTTCTATTAGTTTATTTTATTGCTGTCTTGTTTTTAACTTTGGGAAGGAAAACATATAAAGCCCCACATCTTGAATATTAGGTCATAAGTTAGGAGACCTCATGATTAGGAATTTGGAAAGTGGCAACGATGAAGGCCAGATGTTCTGCTCATGGATCAGAAGGTATTTGTAAGCCAACTCTGTATGTTCAGGAAGAAGTAACTGATTATGCTTTTGTATAAATATCGGATTGTGTTGACATCTGACTTACAAGTCTATGGGAGATATGGAAAGCACAGTGCAGTCTTCCATCACTCCTCACAGAAACAATGGATAGCGCTTCCTCTCTGGAGTAGTAATGAGGACACCCATGTTCTCCAGAACAGATATTTATGTGAATCATCAGAAAACATTGTCTACACCTTCTTTCTACATATAGAAAGAAATAAAATTCATGACATTTTCTGACTCTCCACTACTGTCCATGTGTTTTTGGTTTGCTAGATATCCTAGGTTCACGTTTTTCAATTTGATAGATAATTCTGCTACCTTTGGAGTGAACTGGCACATCCTATTATTTATAATGGCTGAATGAAAACAATTTGTTATTTTAAGGCCACATAACCCTTTGTCATTGGCGGACGGTCAAAGTATGTGGACTTTTCCTCTATTTTCCATGAATGCATTGGATGTTCTTCTCAAAGGTCATGTTTATCTATGATAGTGGTTTTTTTTAATAACACTGTCCTCTACCATGGGATTTTTTTTCTTTGTATTAGTTTTATGGACTTTTTAGTGTTTTTATTTTTTTATAAACATTTAGCAAGCTGAGAAAACCTGGATAGTTTGGCCCAAAATCTTCTTGAGTTGTCTCATTGGGTGAAACATCCTTAAAACAAAAAAGTGAACGACTTCCTGAATCCGCATGTCTTCAGTCAGTCCTATATTAGAAATAGTATGCTCCTGCAGCTAAAGCAAGATGTTGCCTCAATTTCATATTAGGTAATTATTGTTTAAGCAATTTACTAATCTTTTTGAAAAGAAGGTGGAAACTAGACCTACATTACAATTAAGAAACTGTCGGTAGTGTCTGAGATTTAAGTAGCTTCTGATAACTAGAGGTTCTTCAGATTTCCAGTAGAAGAGCCATAGGTTTACACTCAGAGATGTTTTATGGTTAGTCACACGTGAACCTACACTTTAAGGTGATGGATAGAATTAGAAATAAATGGGTGGCACTATATTATAAAAAATGCTGAGCTTTCGTGGTGTGAGTCCTGCTAGGAAATTTGGTGAGCACAAGCTTCGTTGTGTCACCAGGGCACACAGTATGGTTTGTTTCTATGGACACAGAGCCATTGAATTTCTTACTGAAAAGCAAATGTCCAGCGTCTCTTCTGGGTTGTCTGTCAGGAGGCGCTTCATGAAGCAATGCTCAGGTTTTACAGAGAAGCCTTCACATTGCACTTACATAAAGGACCTTTGAGTTTTCACTCTAGAAGGCTTCTGCAGAAACCAGACCTGGAGCCGAGCCAGGCCATCGTCTTATGAATAGGTTTGTTGTGTAGATTTTGCTGTCGTCCTGCCTACCTCCTCTGAAAATTAGACTTTCCTTGCATTAATAGGTGGTGCAAATTCATCAGCCATTGCAAGTGAATGTACATAGAATGCACTGCGGTATATGCACTGCAGCAATAACACATTTGAAAAAAATGTGTGTGAATAGTATAACATATATTAACAAAGGAAGTAGTTGGGGGCAGGTAAGGGATTATTCTGTAATGCTTCCTTGCCTCAGACAAATATTTGGTTCACGGTTCTGAATCAACTGAAGTTCAAGGAGCTGTATGTAAAATGACAATTGTCGTGTCTGGAAAGATACCATTTTTGAGACGGAACGCTCATTGTATAGGATGCAGAACTTGATTTCCATGGTCAGTCTCAAAAATGACAACTTTCCAGATACGACAGTAGTAATTTTGCATAAAGCTTCTTGACGTTCTATTGATCCAGAACTGTGAAGCAAATATTTGCCTACATCAAGGAAGCATCATAAAATAATCCCTCACCTGCCCCCAACCACTTCATTTGTCAATACATTATATTATTTGTTCTCTTCAGGTTCTCTTTAAAAGGGGTTGTGCCACTACTATCCACAGGATATTGTTTTTTTATATAATATGTTTGATTGCTGGAAGTCCAACCTCTGGGACCCTCAATGATCACGAAAATCGGTGTCTGGAAGTACAGGTGAACTGCCCCGTGAGCAGGGGTGCACCTAGCCTTTCTGCTACCTGAGTCGAAAACTGACCCACCCCCAATGCCAATTTCTTAACCTAACCCTTTATCATCAGCCCATGACCCTTCGGCTGCCCCCCTCTTGCCCCACCTGGTGCCACCTGAGGCGATCGCCTCACCTGGCCTCATTGGTGGTGCACCCCTACCCGTGAGAGTAGGGCAATAGTTCTCCTATGCATCCTGCTTCTGTGAGACTGCTGTGAGAGCTGTGAATTAAGTAGAGGGCTCATTCTCATGGGGAAGTTTGGCAACACTTCCGGATCCCTGTTCTCATGACTGCTTGGGGCCCAAACGGTTGGACTAGGAAACGGTGGATAGGGGAAAATGTTACTAGTGGCACAACCCCTTTAATTCTGCCTGCTTCACATCTCAAAGCATTCCTTGCTAAGAGCATGTCCTAATGAATTTAATTTTGTAAAGTGTAGGGTTTTGTTTTGCCCAATACTTATTTTGGGATATGTCAGGGTTCTTTTGAGATTTCAACCTTTTTTTTCGGTACTACATGTGAATGCTGTACTACTCTATACATGTTGTAAAATGGCGTTCAATGGTAGGCAGATGATTTAATATTTAACAACCAATGGTTGAGGTATTAGAATAGACTGGATGTTGGTTCAGCAAACAATGATACTATATTTTCTGGATGCCATATGTTCCATAGGTAACAATACAAGTAGATTTTATGTGTACAAAGGATAGCAGTTGTAGATAACCATTTGACCTGGTAATAAGCTAATGCACATCCTCCCTTATGACGTCATAATGTATTTTGTACAAATATCTTGTATCTAAACTGCTCCTCCCACCCTTTCATCTTCTGCCAGCTCATCATATATACAGTACAGACCAAAGGTTTTGACACACCTTCTCATTCAAAGAGTTTTCTGTATTTTCATGACTATGAATATTGTAGATTCACACTGAAGGCATCAAAACTATGAATTAACACATGTGGAATTATATACTTAACAAAAAAGTGTGAAACAACTGAAAATATGTCTTATAATCTAGATTCTTCAAAGTAGCCACCTTTTGCTTTGATTACTGCTTTGCACACTCTTGGCATTCTCTTGATGAGCTTCAAGAGGTAGTCACCTGAAATGGTTTTCACTTCACAGGTGTGCCCGGTCAGGTTTAATAAGTGGGATTTCTTGCCTTATAAATGGGGTTGGGACCATGAGTTGTGTCGGGAAGAAGTCAGGTGGATACACAGCTGATAGTCCTACTGAATAGACTGTTAGAATTTGTATTATGGAAAGAAAAAAGCAGCTAAGTAAAGAAAAACGAGTGGCCATCATTACTTTAAGAAATGAAGGTCAGCCAGTCTGAAAATTTGGGAAAACTTTGAAAGTGTCCCCAAGTGCAGTCACAAAAACCATCAAGCGCTACAGAGAAACTGGCTCACATGAGGACTGCCCCAGGAAAGGAAGACCAAGAATCACCTCTGCTGCGGAGGATAAGTTCATCCGAGTCACCAGCCTCAGAAATCGCAGGTTAACAGCAGCTCAGATTCGAGACCAGGTCAATGCCACACAGAGTTCTAGCAGCAGACACATCTCTACAACAACTGTTAAGAAGAGACTGCGTGCAGCAGGCCTTCATGGTAAAATAGCTGCTAGGAAACCACTGTTAAGGACAGGCAACAAGCAGAAGAGACTTGTTTGGGCTAAAGAACACAAGGAATGGACATTAGACCAGTGGAGATCTGTGCTTTGGTCTGATGAGTCCAAATTTGAGATCTTTGGTTCCAACCACCGTGTCTTTGTGCGACGCAGAAAAGGTGAACGGATGGACTCTACATGCCTGGTTCCTACCGTGAAGCATGGAGGAGGAGGTGTGATGGTGTGGGGGTGCTTTGCTGGTGACACTGTTGGGGATTTATTCAAAATTGAAGGCATACTGAACCAGCATGGCTACCACAGCATCTTGCAGCGGCATGCTATTCCATCCGGTTTGCGTTTAGTTGGACCATCATTTATTTATCAACAGGACAATGACCCCAAACACACCTCCAGGCTGTGTAAGGGCTATTTGACCAAGATGACCTGGCCTCCACAGTCACCAGACCTGAACCCAATCGAGATGGTTTGGGGTGAGCTGGACCGCAGAGTGAAGGCAAAAGGGCCAACAAGTGCTAAGCATCTCTGGGAACTCCTTCAAGACTGTTGGAATACCATTTCAGGTGACTACCTCTTGAAGCTCATCAAGAGAATGCCAAGAGTGTGCAAAGCAGTAATCAAAGCAAAAGGTGGCTACTTTGAAGAACCTAGAATATAAGACATATTTTTAGTTGTTTCACACTTTTTGTTAAGTATATAATTCCACATGTGTTAATTCATAGTTTTGATGGCTTCAGTGTGAATCTACAATTTTCATAGTCATGAAAATACAGAAAATTCTTTGAATGAGAAGGTGTGTCCAAACTTTTGGTCTGTACTGTACATATAAGTTAAATCCTCACTGCATAATTGTCCTTGTGTCTAGTTCATGAGAAGGAGACAAAGTGAAATTTGTATGTATCCTATAACATACCCTATTGGATATGTGTAGTAGCCACATGCTGTATCCTTACTTCTTATGTAAGGGGACTTAACTCTTATGAGTTAAATTTCCTTCATCACTAACTAAACAAATTTTTATTTCTTTATTTATCTATTATTACTTTGTTTTTTTTTTTGTTTTTTGTTTTGTTTTTTTTCCTCTCTTCATGAAGGCTGGATACTATAAGCTTAGTAAATTTGAGATGAAACTACATAGGATCATTAATGTACTCCCGTGGCCTCTTTGAGCTCAGGTCCTCCCGAAGGGTGCCTAGAGATCTTTAAAGATGTGCATGCTGTATTAAACTATAGGACAAGAGATTGTATGAAGAAAAAGGAGAAATTCTGTATTTTTCTCCTTTTTTTTCTCTCTTTTTCCTTTTTGGTTTGAAAATCTCATCTTTTGAAATAATTTTGTTTTATATTAATTGTAAAATAAAGATAAATAAAATAAAAAATAAAAAAATTTATAACATAAAAAGTTCCTTCATCACAAAGTTTTCTAGACATGAATTAATGCTCTACAGCCTACAGTATTGTAGAATAGATGTTTATTTCCTCCAGGGGAAAAGCAGAGAAGGATCTCACGTAGAGCACTGGCCTTACTTTTATATCAGTAATATAGAGACAAGTCCTGCTTGTACTGCTTAGTCGCAAGGATCAACCCTGTTAAACCAGGCATACTGCATGGTGGGACTCATCATGCTGATTAAAACAATACCTTTAGTCTGTATGATAAACAGCTGCAGAGATATCTGTGTTTTTATTCATATGCAAAAGAGAAGTTGGAGCACCAGGAGGCAGGACTGTATCCTTTGAGCACTGCTATGTAATACCCCCTTTGCTCTTCACACGCCCCCCTATTCTTGATTGACAGGGCTAGATATCAGCATGCTGAGGGCAGAGCTGTGTCCGAGCATCTACCTATCATATACTCTAGCTCTACCTATCATATACTCTATCTCTACCTATCATATACTCTAGCTCTACCTATCATATACTCTATGCTTAGTGCTAAGTGGTCTGCTATGCATGTACAAATCTTAAGTTCATGTCCCAGGATAGACTTACATACCGTATTTTTTGCCCTATAAGACGCACCGGCCCATAACACGCACCTAGGTTTTAGAGTAGGAAAATAAGAAAAAAATATTTTTCATCAGATCCTCTTATCAGACTGCCCATAAATTTCAGGACATCACATCAGACCCCCATATAAGCCCTCCATGTCAGAACTCCATCAGCCCTCCATGTCAGACCCCCAACAGACCTCAGATCAGCCCACTATGGCCCCATATCAGCCCACTGTGCCCCCATACCATCTCACTGTGCGCACACCAGACCTCAGATCAGCCCACTGTTCCCCCATTAGACCTCAGATCAGCAGAATGTGCCCCCATCAGACCTCAGATCAACAGTATGTGCCCCCATCAGACCTCAGATTACAGAAGTATGTGCCCCCATCAGACCTCAGATGAGCGTCTTGTGCCCCCATCAGACCTCAGATCAGCTGCAGCGTCAGATCATAGTGCGCGCCGGCAGGGAAAAGAGTAGAGCGTGGGACCGGAGGGCAGCGGCAGCGCAGGACAAGTAAGTAAGGTTTTTATAAGTGGCTGGGTGGGCTGATCTGAGGTCTGATGGGGGTCCCTACGTACAAGTAAGCACTTCCTTATGGAAGCGCTCACTTGTATTCGCCCTATAAGACGCACCGCATTTTCCCCCCTACTTTTGGGGGGGGGGAGTGCGTCTTATAGGGCGAAAAATACAGTAAACCTTTTTTCTGTTATTTTTTTTCTCTTCTTTAACCTATAACAAAAGGCTATACTATACTATAATACCATATAGTAACAATAAAAGGCCTTACTTACTATATTGAGAATTGTGTGTTTTTTGTTTTTGCTTAGAAACCTAAACCCTACTGGTTTATTCACAGGCACAATATATGATTATAAAGAAACTGGCAATATTTATTAGCTTTTTAAGCCTAAAAACATTATTCTCAATATGATAAGGATATAGACTTTTATTGTGGCTTAAATATGGAAGAAAAAAAATATCTGAAGTAAAAAACCTTGAAGTCTCTCCGAAGATTCAAAGCTGGGATTGCTAGACTAGTGTCTTTATAAACATATTTTGTGCTTGTGAATAAATCAGTAATATATAGATTAGCTTTCTAAGCAGATCTCAGTGTGGTGAAGCTATAGTACATAGTGTACAGTATATAATATTTAGATGCTAAGACACAGCTCTTCCCTCAACATGTCTAGCCCTGTCAATCAAGGGGAAGGGGGAGTGTGCAGAGCATAGGGGTTTTACAAAGCAGTGCTCAAATGATTCAGCCGTGCCTCCTGGTGCTCCAACTTCTCATTCGCATATGAATAAAAACGCAGATATCTCTGCAGCTATTTAACACACAGACAAAAGAAGATATAGTTTTAATCAGCATGATGAGCCCTACCAGGCAGTATGTCTGGTTTAATAGGGTTGATCCTGGTGTCAGAACCTCTTTAGAAGCCAGTTTAATGATGTCACCAGTTTACTGCCATTCACATCCAAGTGAATGGGGCTGAGCTGCAATACCAAGCACAACTGCTATCCAATGGATGCCGCCGAAGCCTTTTCAAACAGTGATTGGTGAAGGTGCTGGGTGTTGTATGCCCGCCAATCATATACTGATGACCTATTCTGAGGACAGGTCATCAGTATAAAACAATTCGAAAACCCCTTTAAGCACAATTTCCATCTTGATAAGTAGGAAACGTCAGGATACTTTACCCTTTAGCTAGATTCATGTTTTCCAGCATTCATATGTATTCACCAAAAGTAGGCATGGATACGAAACTAAGGAGAAGTATATAGTCCACAAAAGCATAAAGCACATTGCCGAGCCCAGCCTATTTAGAAAGGGGATGGGTTGGTTATATAGAAACCTGAACTCCATGGATATAAATGACTGACATCCACTGAATACAGAGGTCTTTCATAGAAGCATAGTGTGATGCTCTTGAGCTTTAATGCAAGGACGTTACACCCAACTGGTAGTCATGTTACATACAGTATATAATGGCAGTGCTGTATATGAAGATTTGCTGTGTATGTTGACTTGCAGTGAGTCTATTACTGTGCATTGAAGCATGTTCTGTGATTGCACCATTTTACTAACAACTTATGGTGCAGTTGTTGTAGGCGTGCTTCTACCCCACATGTGAAGGGTATCATATGCTGCAATTGCCTATGCAGTTGGGCCTTTGCAATGTTGTTATAAGAAACATGAAATTTACTATCACATATTTTAAGGTCTCTTTTCACCAGCATTTACGTTGGACTTCTGGCATTCAGTCAAATTTGATAGCTGCAGTTTAGAAAATAAGGAATGCTTAAAGAGCATCTATGAGAATGATTAACCCTATTAAACCAGACATACAGATTGATAGGGTTGATCATGCTGATAAAAAGGATATCCTTATCATAGGTCTCCATGGCTTCATTACTGAGAAAACAGTAATTTTATTTATAGGCAGGCCTAGTTTGCTACACCCAACTTCAACTTCAGTTCCTCCCTCCTTCCCCTGGATTTATAGGCTAGTCTTCTAGTGCCTGCTGTTCTCCTAGCACCAAGAGCACTGAGACCTGAATTTTCTTGCCTGCACTGTATCTTCCGGTCTTGGGAGACACAGTGTATGCACAAGATGACAAATCTCGGCGCTAGAAGAGTAGGAGGCACTAGAAGACTAGCATTGTCAATCCAGGGGAAGGAGAGAAGGCCTGAAGTTGAAGAGGTTGTAACAAATTGGCTCTGGCCAGACCCTTGGTGCTCCAGTTAGGTCATTTGAGTCGGATCAGATATTGATGACCTGAGCAAAGGTCATCAGTATATAACACTCAGATATCTATTTTAGCTTGTCAGCACAACCTCTGCAGATATGCAGTATGTAGTCCTCCATAAAAGGAATCTTCCACTTGTTTGTCTTATACTATAGCATTCTCAGATGATAACACAGGTTCAGAGATGTCACTGTACTCTATGTTCCATTTCTTCTGGGAAAGATGTCTGGACATTTATGGATATTTGCCCCGATTGCCACCATGAAAAGGCATCAATTTACTACTTTACTGCACTTTGAAGGATTAACTTGCACTATGATTTATGCCTTTGTGTACACTTATACTGTTTTATATTGTTAAGCTGCATTTTATATATTGATTGTGATATAGCCTGTTCATTTGCACTGTTATTACACTGTAGAAAGGGTTAATGAACAGTCAGCTGATAGATACTTTAGGACTTCCCAGTCTGTACACTGAGAAGCTAGTAATTTTCCATTGCTGTCATAAGGGACTAGGAAGAGCTGAGTTTTGGAGGGACATAATGACAAAGTGACCTGAAAACCATCTGGTTTAGCTCTATCAGTTGTTTTTTTACATCTAGAAACTGCTTAGTCATTCCCATTGACTTGTATTGAGGCATACAGGTGTATGGCAGCCATGAACTTCAACATTGTTTCTGTTAGGCTGTGATTCACCAGCTTCACCAGGTTTATGGATCAGTTACAAGCCATATGAAAGTAGACAAGTTAGAACCCCTAGAGAGCTGCACATAGGAACCAGTGTTTAGTAGTAGAGACCCAGTGTGACTGCATAAGTGACCAGAAGACGACAGACATACCCTGCCTCATGAGACATGAGACAGACATACCCTGCCCCATGACTGCACCATATACCGTGGGCCACCAGCCCTTTGGCCAGGGGATTGGCCTTCTGAGAGAGAGAGAGAGAGAGAGAGAGAGGGACAGCTAGCTCAGACCTTTCCCTAGTAAGGAAGCTGACTGGTTTACTGAAACCCTGACTCCCTAGACCAATTTACCATTGGGGTGCACCATGCCTTACTCCCCCTCCAGAGAGCAAGCAACATGTGGTGACACCTCAACAGTATGTGGGGGATCACCGTGGTGTTGAGGCCACCTCAAACCCGGTCACTGCATACTTCAACAATATGTCAGTAGAGTAGACTTTTACATGAATATTGGGGTAAACTATACATATAATCCACTTCAGTCCTAATCTGGGTTCCCATAAAGTCTGATTGTGCCTTGCAAACTAAGAACAGCATAAAGAATAAGGGATCACAGATAAAGCTCAGGTCTAAAATTTCCTTTCTTACACAAAGAACAATGGGAGAATTACCGGGAGTAAGCTGATCTGGTAACACTTAGAAATCAGTGAAATCTAGTTTCTTCCAGGTGCCCATATAAACACTTTTTGTAACCCCTGAACTGCTGGAAACATTTTACTAAGGGCTCATGCACATAAAGGTTTTTTTTTCTGTGTACGTTCGTTTTTGTTTTTTGCGAAACCCCCCCTGTATGCGAAACCATTCACTTCAATGGGGCCGCAAAAAAAAAAAAAAAATGAAATGTGTGTTCCATTTCTGCATGGCTGTTCCACGAAAAAATAGAACATGCCCTACTATATACGGACAAAATGCAGAATGCATATGGCCAGTATCCGTGTTTTGTGCACCGCAAAACACCCAGTGGTCTTGTGCGTGAGCCCTAAGGGTGCGTTCACATGACTGTTTTTTGTGGACCACAAAACAAGGATTTGAAAAAAAACAAAAACAAATGTCATCTGTGTGACATCTGTGTTACATCCGTTTTTTTGCAGACCCATTGTAACAATGTCTATCCTTGTCTGCAAAAACTGTGGAATGGAAATACAGTCCATTTTTTTTGCGGACCCATAGAAATAAATAGGTCCGTGTGCAATCCACAAAAAATACAGATCGGATGCAGACCAAAAATACGGTCGTGGGAATCATTTTGGTTCTTTACGCCTCCCTACTGTATTGTGTAGAGCAGAAGGTTGCACATTTGTAGCTACAGTACATGCACTTACATATTCATACTGTTCTTGAGTATAAATCGATTGTGAAACTTCAGAAATCTTGCTCAATAAGTAAACATGGTATTCTGGCAATCTCTCTTTGCAATGTTTTCTTTGAACTTTTAAAGGAAATGTGTCATCGGAAAATGACATTGTTTAAATCAAATTGTTATGCTTAAAGGGGTTCTGCAGTTGTTTAAAACTGATGATCTATCCTCTGGATAGACCATCAGCATCTGATCGGCGGGGGGTCCCGGGTGTTGGGCCATCAGCTGTTTGAGAAGGCAGCGGCGCTCCAGTAGTGCCGTGGCCTTCTCTGTGTTTACTGCAGGCCCAGTGACACCACGACTAATATCACTGGCCTGGGCGGGGCTAAGTTCCATTCATGTGAACAGAGATTAGCCCCGCCCAGGCCAGCGATACTAGTCGTGACGTCACTGGGCCTGAGGAAAACACAGAGAAGGCCGTGGCGCTCCTGCAGCGCCGCTGCCTTCTCAAACAGCTGATCAGATGCTGATGATCTATCCAGAGGATAAATCATCAGTTTTAAACAACTGCAGAACCCCTTTAACATATTTTTTAAGAATTTTTGATGATGTTTTTAATTTTCACACTGGCCACTAAGCCTAAGAATAGATGCTACTTCTTGGTCTAAACAGATCACTTTTACTGCAGTTATCTACTAATCTGACGTTCTAATGCTGCCTGTAATGGTATCACCTCTCTGTATAGATCAGACAGAATCCACCATTCACAGTAGGTAATTGAAAAAGCTTATCTATTCTTTCCATGTACAATGACCTCTCCCATATAAGTCTATGAGGTCCCCTCCTGACCATTGTGTCTATGGCACATGGGGCTGTCGTAAAGCAATTTTCTTAATGCTTTCTAAATGCCGTTCAGGCAAGATGGCCGCCCCCATAATCATGTTCAGAAAATAGAATAAAAAGATCTGCAATCAGAAACTAAAAAGAGATTAGAAAAAAGGGGATGCGCTACTATTTGGTTTTTAACTATTTGGGTTTTTTGGCAGAAAAAAATATTTGGTGACACATTTTCTTTAAGCTTTGTTAGTTGTTGTTCAGGGTGTGGAATTGTAATGTGGGTGTTTTCATCAAGACTTGGATATGTGGATGGAAAGCAAGTTGCTGAATTTTTTTCCTCATTAACAAAGTAACGACTCTAAACCTGGTCAATGTTCCAGCCACGTTAGTCCGTCCATTCAAGGTTCTTTTACAAGGACCAATTTAGCAAGTAGTTAGCAGGACCAAACTAAACATTCCTGATAATTGCCTGATTGTCAGCGGAGGTGAGGGCTGCATTTCGATGCAGCAATCACCTCCACTTAATGGGGCAAGTGATTGATACAGTGATTACTTGACCCTTAGAGAGTCATTTTTCCTGGGCAGAAGATCGCTGTTTAGACATCAAGATCTGCTGCCCTGGAACCATCATTTTTGGCGCTGACAGAAAGACCGGCTCAACCTTTTAGGCCACTTTCACACCAGCGTTTGTGCAGGATCCGTCACAGGCTCTGCAAAAAACACTTTCAAGACTGATCAGTTTTGTCCTAATGCATTCTGAATGGAAAAGGATCCGTTCAGAATGCATCAGTTTTGCTTCAGTTCAGTCAGCATTCCACTTTGGAGCCGGACACTTAAACGGTGCTTGCTGCGTTTTGGTGTCCACATGACGAAACTGATCCAAGCTGATCCGTCATGACTAAGTCAATGGGGACAGATCCGTTTTCTCAAACACAATAGAAAATGGATACATCCCCCATTGACTTTCAGTGGTGTTCATGACGGATCCGTCTTGGCTATTTAAAAGATAATACAACCGGATCCGTTCATAACGGATGCAGACGGTTGTATTAGCATGACTGGACCGTTTTTGCTGATCCATGATGGATCCAGAAAAAACGCTGGTGTGAAAGTAGCCTAATGGTCCTTTTACATGGAAAGATAAATCATATTAGCGATCGTAGATGAACGATCGAACGATGCAATGTAAATACCGTTTACACTGAAAGAGAAGTCGTTCACAATCTTTGTACTTTCGGTCGTTTTATAATCGTTATTACGATCGTTCCTTGCTCCTTTCCATAAGCATTACCATTACCATCTGCCAACGACTAAACGATTTTCGTTTAAACTGGAAAGATTTTCGACGATGAACGATTAATTTATTGGCAGGACAAAAGATGCGATCAACGAGAAGCGAACGAAATCTCGTTCGTCGTTAAATCGTTACCCGTGTTTATACACAACAATAATCGTGCAAATCCGAACGTTTGAACGATTATTTGAACGATAATCGGCTCGTGTAAAAGGGCCTTTACACTGGTGAATTATTGGGAATTAATGCTCAGCTCTGATTATCGGTCTATGTAAAAGGACCTTAAGGACCCTTTAAATAGATGCACAGTTATCTTCTTGGACTGGTTTGACTACTATGCCTTCAGGGAAAAGAGAGATTTTTACATTCAGAGGCTTTTCTTGTTGCATGCAGGGGACAGAAGGTTTCCCAGTGGGCTGATGCCCAAGGAACCACAGGCTGGATACAAAACGATATGATACTCTCAGCATTAATTAACGCTAGGGGCATCAGATACTTATGCATCTGGCCATTGGCCACAGGTGCCCTCCTGAACGCAACTGTATCTCTGTCCTCAGGGGCGCCAGTATTTTGTGCCACATTAAGGTATTGCTTGCCCGCCCACTTCTGTTGTCCCTGCCCACTTGAGTTGCTCCATCTTTTTTCAATTTGCACCCACCTACAACATGGGGCCACTTTTAGTTTTTATTCCAGAGCCACCTTAAGTTCCCAGCCTTCCCCTGGTTACATGCCATCTGAATTTGATTACAAACTGATATTTTTATATATATATATATTGTTATATAGCCCAGTCCAGTAACATCTCAGGTGACCAAAAGATTGAAATGTCACATATAGGAAACCAGACCTTTGACAAACATTTCCAGTGTCAAATATATCCAGGGACAGATCGATAAAGCCTCAGACTTTCCTGAGAGATTAGGACAGATTGATTTTTACGTAAATGCACATTCTTTCAACTTGCAACTTTGTACTGTCCAACAAGCATTCTCTATAAACTTATAACTAACTTGTTTAGAGAGAGCTGATTGCATGAAGAGAAAGAGTATAGCTGACAGTAGTCCAAAGTCATCAGTCACCAATTGATGATCACCAATAATGGATGCCTAATAGGGTCTGGCATTACTATCAAACTATCATCAGATCCACCCAGACAAGAGGATCCTCTAACGTAAGGCATACCGGTCATTTAAGGTGACTTTTCAGAATAAGCTGCTTCATGTGTACATGAGGAATTCCATTATTTATGGCCATTACATGACTTATATTTTGCATTGTTTGCTCCGGTTTCACCTCTGCCATCTCTAGTAGGTAGTAACTAGCTGGTATGATGTCTACCATACACAACATACATAGAGAAGAGGAGAATCAGATCCCTTATCACTCTGTCGCACATCCTCAGAAGCCTCAACAGAGGCATGAAGAACATTATAGATCAGCGCTGAGCACTGTAGCTGTAAATCCAGCACTGGGCTGACAAAATTAATAGAGCCTTCAGCATCATCACTGTGTCTGTGCCTCTGTCTCCCACTGACAGATCATTTCTCCCCCATACCTTCCCTCTCCATAGACTCCTTTGAGCAGTATGTAACATCCCTTGGTGAGCTGATTTCATCCATCTTGTATCTTAATTTAGCTTTTAATTGAGTAAGGCCTCATGCACATGGCCATATGTATTTTGTGGTCCACAAGTTGCGCATGTTGCATCTGCATTTTTTTGTGGATCTATATCCTTTAGTGGGTCCGTGGTTTGAATTTTGCCGACAAGTGTAGGACATGTTCTAACTTTTTGTGGAACGGACATAAGGATGTGGAAAGCGTGCAGACCTTGGACTCGGACAGCACGGTTGTTTGCATGGGACCTAAGAATGTTCAGGGCAAGAGGAGGAGAAGAATGGCTTATTAGTGGAGAAAGAGGCATTTTCTCTAATAAGAGTCTAAATGAGTTTTTTTTATATTTGCTTGTTCTATTGGTTTATGCAAAGTTTACTCAAGGTACAGTGCTTGTTTAATGTGCAAGACATTTCAATATACAAATACCCCTGGTGATGTAGCAGAGGTCACACAGCTAAGGGTAAATAACCATGTTTGGGAACGTAAACAGCCCCACTCTAACTGGGCTTAAAAATGCAGATTGCCTTTTGCAGAGACTCCTTGAGGCACTTAATTTTTGACATTTTCCCGACTTACTTTAACCAAGACTGGAGCGTAATATAAGATGTATTTATTATGATCACATTTGCACATGGTAATAGTTGTGCGACCGCAGTGGTAATCACATGCAGACATATAGTACTAGGACCTTCTTGTTTACAAAGCTGTGGCACAGATGTGCGACCTAAATGAAGACCTTATCCTTCTATATTTGTCTTTAGTCTAGGTGTCACGCTCATCAAGGTTGTGGTCGCCCTCCAGTGATATTATCATAAGTGCATCTGCTTTAGAGAGAAATGAGGTCACCCATGATGCATTTCCCATTGCTCCACAATGTAATCAGTCTTCTCTCGAGCATTGAATAAAGATAAATATCACAAAGGTCCGGTGTATGATATGATATGATAGAGTTTGCAAACCTGAAAATGTCCTAGGGTATCATTAAAGATGGAGTACCAGCACTGACCAGGTATGAATGCTATAGACAGCTATGGTTTTACTGAAGAGAACTTCCCCATGTAATTGGGATGCCGTATTTTAGTATCCATCTGATGACTGTTCATAAGATGCCAAGGACAGTAAATCAACAACGACGTGCCACCATTGGTCTTCTACAACACACCTCTCTCTAAGCATAGCGTATTTCGAGCCAAGTTTACTATCACTGATATTACGAAAGAGAACTTCTAACACACAGGACAGAGGTTACCCAAGTACGCTGTCCAGAGCTCCCCTACCCACGTAGCAGTCAGTGTAGTTTTTGAGCATATGTTTACACGGACAAGGATGAGGCTGTTATCAGCCTCCATCATATAGAAACTGTAATATATTTTGGGAATGTCTTGACCAAAATGTTCCTTGAACTCCCAGCCTTTGTCCTTTAGTTTAAGGTGACTTGGAGAGATATAAGCTTAACAAAAATCTTTCTGACGTGTTAAAAAGCAAAGTCCGAAGACAGGAGATGTCAATAACCTTTAAGTCATCAAAGTTGGAGTCTTTCAGTGACGTTGGGATGACGGTGGGATGACTACACCAAGAAAAGCAAACAATATAAAGCATTTAATTCTGCTCTGTTGAAACCTCTTCATAAATAGTCGCATACATAATCGTAAGTTAACTTTGTTGATTGTTTAGGGACAGTTTAAAGGTTGGTGGAGACCTCCTAGTCAAATATGTAGGTGATGAGAATATAGCTACATGAAATCAAGTGAGCAAGTTGTCTATGCATGAGAATAGTTCAAAATTTGTTTTAAATCTACATTAGAATGGGAATCTTGAATGGTCTTAGCGGCTTTGAAAGTGGCATGGTCATTGGTGCTAAATTAGCCTGCGTCATTTTTTCAAACCAGCTTTTTCGGTTTTTTTTAATTGCTTGGCTATAGAAACAATGATGTGATCAAGGAAAAGCATCCAGCAAAAGTATATCTTGTGAATGTAGACAACTTATCGACGAAAGGTGTCAAGAATCCCTCTGATGAACAGTCAATTAAGCCATTGTCGAATGCAACTCTGTTGCCCCAACTACCTCGTTGTTCCACGGATGGACTATAAAAGTAGATGACCAGTTTGATGAGAAATGAAAAGTAAGACTCCAGTGAGCAAATGAGCACAAAATTGCCTAGTGAGCTGACACCCAGGGGGTCACCCGAACCCTCCTTATGGTTGCTGGCCAGCAAATTAATTAATGCTAGGAGCATCAGACACTTATGCATTTGTCAGGTCCCTCCATTGATCTAGACGTCTAATTGTAATTTTTACAGTTGTACCATGGGAAGACAATGATAATGGCGGTGAGAGATTTCTTACTGTGAATGGGAGCTCTATAAACAGCACAGCAAGCTACGCTGTTTCCATAACTTGGCCATGAAAGGCTGAGATGGGACAAGCTTTTTAACCACCTAACTGTTTTGCCCGAGTCCAGCTCCTACAGTGGGAAAAGTAGCTAACTAAAGGGGTGAGGGCTACTTTAGATGCTGCTAACTCCTGAATGGTGTCATCTAGAAACATGCAACTGGTCTTGTTTGAAAGCTGGCATTCCAAGCCAGTGACAGCAATGACAGCGATATGTTCAGTACAGGGGAAGATATCACTGATAGAAATTGGGATGCTATGAAGGCAGCTGGAAGTGAAAGTAAAATCAGGTTTTACCCGCCGTTATTCCCGAACCGATTTCTAACAGTGATTTGTCCTCTGTTGCTTGGACTTTAGCTGTCATTTTTGTATAAAAGCCTGGAATATCAGCTTTCAAACAAGACCAGTTGCATGTTTCTAGCTGCTACCATTGAGGAGATACCACCATCTAAAGCAGCCCTCCCCCCTCCAATTAGCTACTTTTCCCACTGCCAGAGCTGGACTCGGGCAAAACAGTTAGGTGGTTAACATGGTTTCCTTCGAAGGAACTAGGTGTTATTATAGTTTGTTCTACAAGAAAGTAAGAGTTATATGTCATTTCATGGATGACATCTTCTGTGCATTCTATGGGACAACTGCCCAAATTTGCTGTGAAAAACAAGTCCGTTTTGGGTGGCATTGAAGCAGACATGTACCGACGGACTCCAGCTCAGGCTTACAAATGAAAATACAAAAAAATATATAAAATTAATGTCCTATAATTAGTTTTTATAAATGCATAGCCTTTTGCACATTTACTTTCATAGAAATTTAGGAAAGTTGAGAAATGTTAGTCATACAAATATGTTCTACCAATCTAGGGAACCTGTTTAACAAAAAAAAGGGATGAGAAGCAGGACCATGGAGTCAGTTTGGAGCAGTTGAAGTGGTAGAAAATAGAGGAGTTGGAGTCAGAATTTGACCCATCCAAAACATTAATGGCGTATCACTAGTATCCACGGCCACCTCTCCATTCAAAGATATGGGACTGATGGGAACAACCAAGCCGGCGCTCAACTATTTTCGTTACTCCTATAGCAGTGAAAGAAGGGTGCATGCGTGGCTGCTCTCTCTTCAGTTTTGGGGTCCAGTCCTAAAGATGGGAGTGGGTCCCAGATGTGGGTCCCACACCGTAGTGATATGCCATCAGTGTCCCAGATGGGAATATCTGGTTTACTGTCTCTGCGACTTTGGTTCATGAAATCCCTCTCAGAAAGTTCTGGTCTAGATCAAAGGTCTTCTCAAAGAGTTGGAGCATTGGAGAGGTTTCATTGTATAAGATTTCATATGTAAACTGGTTTCACTTTACAGTTTTAGTAATGTGCATTACAGAACTTTGGACTTTTGCCCTATAGACCTTGTTGTAGTAGTGAAAAAAAATGTCGTCATCAGCACAGCTTATATTTACATATAGTACATTGTCCCATCACGTCAGTGAATGCGGATAAACCGTGACTCACTTATCCTATTGACCTATAAAACCTATTGTATCTTCTGCTAGAGGTGCCTTATATATGCAGTAGATTCGACGGAGTACTCTCGTATGGATCAGTCAGTCTAATGGTATCGACACATGGTGGCTGGATTCAATTAAAACAAATGTAATTAGTGGGTGGAGAAGGCTACATATGTAATTCACATTCATTATTTTCACACAGCTGCAGTTTCAGAAGTCCACGAATGTGGTGTACCAATCCCACCATGTCAGCAGAAACAAAAGAGGTCAAGTTGTTGGTACCAGAGGAGGCTTCCGCGGGTGCACGGTTTGGTTAACAGGTATGATAACCTTGCCTGCGGTTTATGGGATTATGGGATTAGTAGTGAATCCGCCTAGAAAAAGGAACTTGTGGGTGTTGATTAACAAACACAAGCTATATTGTACACGTTGTACCTAAACTCTGAACTTCATTTAGGACACTGTAAGTATGTCTTATGTATGGTGAAAATACGACCATTCCAGCTATTCATGCAGCACGGTGACTTGTTTCTTCAAGCAAATCTTTACTGTACTCTTTGACCTAATTTTGAACCTAAAGTTAAAATTGAAGGTTGTTTGGTGTCTTTTTTGGGTCATGTGAAGTCTATGGAGTTGCCCATAAAAGTCTGATAAATTATAATGGTTGATTATTATAACTGTGTGTTATATAATCCTTATAATTTTTTAGATTAGTTTTCATTATTAAATCATTCAAAACATACTTTACAGATATCAAAAAGATTGTGTGCATCATACAAATCCACATTTACAAAAGTACCTTTAGTGGAAAGCAAACCAGAGCCCAGGCATCTCAGGCCATCCCAAGGCCCACTACACTCCAGAAATGTATTATTATACTTTTTTTGTTCTCATTCCATCAGGTAAAGGGCCTACAGATATTAGTGAAAAAAACACAATGCAACAGCACTCTGCAAACACAAATAATAAAGTAAATACAATAGTGCCATAATCCTATAGAAAAGTGCCAATGCCACGTTATAAAACTGAGATTCTTGCCATATAGATTTTGTACAAAATTATTTATGCCTGTCTGCCAACGACAAGGCGATCTTTTTAGGACAGAAACCTACACTAAATACTACCTCCTCTGGTGCCATACTGGCCTCCATTAAATTCAGGGAAGGTAGGTTCCACAGGCATGCTGAGCCAACACTGTATTTTACCTCTACTGGTGCCTCCAATAAATGCAGGGAGAGCAGGATACAGCTTTATACTTGCACTAATTAAAATCAGACTGTGGGACAGATAGGTTAGCACGACCAATGGAGTCTGCCACACCTCCAATACAGACTGCAAAGAAAAAAATGTGGGTTAGTCAGTACATCCCAATGCACAGGTGCATGTCACCATGGCTGAAAGCACAAAAGCAAAAACAAACACAGTGCAACAGCATTCTGCACAATAGCAAAGTAAATACAATAGTGCTGTACTTCTTTAGTGAGTACGCACTATTGTATTTACTTTGTTATTTGTGTTTGCAGAGTGCTGCTGCATTGTGTTCATTTTTGCTTTTGTGCTTTCAGCCATGGCAACTCAAGGTCCCTTTACACAGGACGTTGTACAAGCAGATTGTCGGGAAGGAAGCGTTCCTACCAGACAATCTGCCGATCGCTTGTGGAGGAGACTGGTGCATTTACATGCAGCGATCACCTCCAGAGTATGAGAAGGAGCGATCGCTAATGCCATACAGACTTGTTGTTTTGTTTTTACACAGCACAAACTGCCATCGGGAAACAAAGATTTTTTTGTGCTGCACAAATGATCTGACACTCGTTAATCAGGTAATCGGCAGTGCATTTACACCACCAGATCATCGCCAATGAGCTTTAGTAGGAACACCTGTTAGTGATGATCTGTTCAATTTTCGGCCTGTGTAAAGGGCTCTTAACCCCCATTATTTTTCTTTACAGATATTAATGACCTATCCTCAGAATAGGTCATCAATGTCAGATCGGTGGAGGTTTAATACCCGGTTCCTCCACCAGTCACTTGCTTTGGCCCATCACTGCTCTTATAAACTAACAGCGTACGGAGCAGAAGCAGAAGACTCTGTACACTGGGGGAAATTTATTAATCTAATTACACCACTATTGTGGTGTTAAAAAAGTTGCAAATTATGGCGCTCACCATATGTGCACCATAATTTGCGACTTAGCTTAGCGGGAGGGGGCATGGCTTTGCACCACCAGCAGGATTTACTATCAGAGGCGTGAGTTATAGCTTAGGTCTATGCCAACTTCAGTTTCTGGCGCATGGCAGGAGAGAGATGCATCATAAATTAGGCTAATTAGTAAGCTCTGCCTCTACTGCCACCAGATGTAAGGTGGCTATAAAATGGAATTAGAAGCAGAGCTTGCTGAGAGCGGATTTGCATATCCTCTTCCCAGAATTTCACAGAACCATTGCTTGTCCTGTTAGACTCCTCATGCCGATTAGGCCCTCTCCTTAAGGAGATATAGTATCGGCCAAATTCAAGCAGTCTAGTGTCTCTGCTGCGAGATCTCTCAAGAGGAAACAAAATACATTGAGATCATTTCTGTACCCCGACCAGAAAAAAAAAACAATTATAACTGTTATAATCTGCTCATTCTCAGGTTTGTCGGGAGCTGGAAAGACAACTCTAGGGTTTGCTCTGGAAGAATACCTGGTGTCTCATGCTATTCCCTGCTACTCTCTTGATGGTGACAACATCCGTCATGGGCTTAACAAGAATCTGGGCTTCACCTCGGAGGATCGGGAAGAGAACATTCGCCGTATTGCAGAAGTGGCAAAACTCTTTGCTGATGCCGGCCTGGTGTGCATCACTAGCTTCATTTCTCCTTACACCAAGGTAACGACCTTTATAATGGTGAATGCTGTGATGCTATAAGTAGACATTGGAATTGTCCAGTAAATGTCAGCAGTTAATTTTATGGTTAAAGGTGGCTGCCTCAATAGAGACAACTGCAGCTCCTGGGGGCAATCAGCTGATCACCCGGGCGCTGCTGTGGCACCATTAGCAAACAGTAGGTTTTGCCGGGGAATCCACAGCCAGGCATGTGATCTGCATCGTCCGCTGTATATGGTAAATGTAGTAATACATGGCAGCCATTCAGAGGAACGGTCATCAATGTAATGCAAGGAAGCCTTGAATCCGCCAGAATGGGAGCCACTCATACAGTGGCCCTGAATGGGTGATGTCCATGTGTTCCATAGGGGGAAGTCTGGGTACTGAGGTTTTGAGGACTGATCAGTAGAATGAAGGGATTGCAGTCGTCTACTGAGCGCTGTGCCCCTTAGGCTCCTGTTGGCTGTCATGATGCCATACATCCTATACAGTGTATGGGCAGATCATGTTTGTCCTGACCAGGGGCGGACTGGGAACTTAAAGTGACCCTGGAAAAAATACTAAAAGTGGCCCCGTTATGTAGTTGGGTCCAAACTGATGCAAGGCAGGGCCAGCAATACCATATTGCGGCACATTATACCACCCCAACAGAGCCAAATTCCACAGTCCATCACAAAATACTGCCAGCAGTACAAAATACATCCCCAAAATCTTCCACTGGCTGGCGGTGAGGAGGGCCCAGGCGCCCCTCTGGGCATCGGCCCACCGGGAAATTTCCCTGTAAGGTCTATGGCCAATCCACCTCTGGTCCTGACCAGTAGATGCAATGTATGCATTCAGGCAGCAAGGAGGGGATGCACAGGGGCAAGTAGGCCAGACTTCTGCATAATATCGGTGAGGGTGCATTCACATCATCGTTTAGCTTTCCGTTCTTCTGATCCAACAGAACAAGGGAGAGAGAAAAAAATAACAGGATCCTGTAACAAAACGGATCCTGTTGCATCAGTTAGGCTACTTTCACACTAGCGGCAGGGGTGTCCGGCCCCCCGCCGGAACAGCCTGGTGGATCCATGCTGCCGCTAGTGCATATGTGCGGCCGGAACTACACTCCGTCCCCATTAACTATAATGGGGGCGAACCGGAGTTCCGCCCGCAGTACGGCAAACATGCCGAGAGGCAGCCGGACTAAAACTACGACGTGCACTAGCGGCAGCACGGATCCGGGAGGCTGTTCACCCACCGAAACAGCCTGCCGGACACCCCTGCCGCTAGTGTGAAAATAGCCTTATACATAGGATTGCATAGGATCCGTTTTTTACAGGATCCAGTAAGAAAACAGATCCTGTTGCATCAGTTGTCATCCGTTTGAGCCATTTCCGTCTGGGATCCGTTTTTTTAGACGGAAACAAAAGTACTGCAAAAAACGGATCTCAGATGGAAATGGCTCAAACGGATGACTGATGCATCAGGATCCCTTTTTTTTTACAGGATCTTGTATTTTTTTCTCTCTCTCTTCTTCTGAAGAACGGAAAGCTAAACGGTGATGTGAATGCACCCCAAGTGGGCTAAAACTGCTGAAATTAACAGCAATAAAGTGAAGCGATGCGCAATTAATTTAGAACAAAAGGAAATTGAATTTTATTGCAAAGTATTTAGATGAGCAGGTTCTTTAAAACCATATACAAGAGAAGCAGAAAGTGTATTGGAAAATTGCATAACTAAAGGTCCCTTTACATGGGATGACGGAGCAGCAGATTGCAGGGAAGAAAGGGTTCCTTCCTGATAATCTGCTGCTCGCTGGTGGAGGAGACCATTGCATTTACATGCAGAGATCTCCTCCACAGTATGGGGAGGAGCAATCGCTAATGCCATCGCTCATTGTTTGCTGGCAGAAGATCGTAGTTACACAGCACAATCTGCTGCCGGCAAACGACGATTTTTGTGTGTGCACAAATGATCGGATTATTCAATGAACGAGTGTTTCTCAGTACATTTATACTGCCAGATAATCACTAACGAGCGTCCTATGAACGCTCATTAGCGATTATCTGTAAGATTCTTGGCCCGTGTAAAGAGCCGTTTACTTAGGCTTGGATCACATGTCAACAATTCACAGAAAATGGTGCACTACAACAGTAAATGCAATTGACAATATATGGCTAAATCCTCACACTGATGTTAAAATGAGACTTTCGCCAATATATTCTTATATCAAGAACATACCAGAGCCTGAGTACCCTGTCAAGGTATCTCAAGTGGCACGGGACCTAACGCTAACCCTACATGCCGTTGGGCATTTTCAGATAGGGGCATAAAGGCACAGCGACCAGCTCCCAGTTACCTCCAGCGTGAAATCACACATACAATGGGAGGGGGCGGAGGCTGTGAGTCCCACCTATCCCTGATTCATGTGACCCAGGCTGCACAGGTGCACCTGAATGTTACCCATTAGTCAAATCAGGGCACATTCAACCTGGAGTTGCCACACCTCCAGGTATAAATGTCCAAACAAAATCACAGAAAAAAGTGGTCTCAAGTGGCAGAAAAATGCTCAAAACCCCAAATGCTGTTGCGCATTTCTAACCGGAGGAGCAAATCCTGCACACGTGGTCCGCTGTTGAACGTAATCCCCAGCAAAAATGCATACAATGGAGGATGCCTGCAGCGGACCACATGTACCACAAAGACATCCTACACAGGGTAGACAAATGTGCGAATGTGACAAACTATATAAAACAACAATTCACAGAAAATGGTGCACTACAACGGAGATGTGGTAACTCCAGGTTGAATGTGCCTTGATTTGACTAATGGGTAACATTCAGGTGCACCTGTGCAGCCTGGGTCACATAAATCAGGGATAGATGGGACTCACAGCCTCCGCCCCCCTCCCATTGTATGTGTGATTTCACGCTGGAGGTAACTGAGAGCTGGTCGCTGTGTGTCGGACATTATGCCCCTATCTGAAAATGCATGTAGGGTTAGTGTTAAGTCCCGTGTCACTTGAGATACCTTGACGCGGTGCTTGGGCTCCAGTATGTTCTTGAATATATTGGTGAAAGTCTCATTTTAATATCAGTGTGAGGGTTTAGCCATATATTGTCAATTGCATAAATTCCATGCAGTGTAAAATTCACCTATTGTTCCATTTTCCACCATTCAGTGATCATTATATGCTATTTCAATAGGATCGTCTAGAAGCTCGTAAAGTACATGACAGTGTCGGACTACCATTTTTCGAGGTCTTTGTGGATGCTCCATTAGATATCTGTGAAAGCAGAGATGTGAAGGGCTTGTACAAGAAGGCCAGGGCTGGAGAAATCAAAGGTATGCTTGAAGAACTTGGACAACTGGCAGTAGCAGTCTTAGGCTACTTTTACACTTGCGTTTGCAGGATCCGTTTGTGAGACCCGTCACAGCCTCTCACAAACGGTCCTGAACTGATCAGTTTTGTCCTAATGCATTCTGAATAGAAAAGGATCCGTTCAGATTGCATCAGTTTTGCTTCAGTTCAGTCTCCATTCCGTTTTGGAGGCGGACACTAAAACGCTGCTTGCTGCGTTTTGGTGTCCGCATGAAGAAACTGATGCAAACGGATCCGTCATGAGTCACAATGTAAGTCAATGGGGACGGATCCGTTTTGTCTGAACCAATAGAAAACGGATCCGTCCTCCATTGACTTTCAATGGACTTCAAGACGGATCCGTCTTTGCTATGTAAAAGATAATACAAACGGATCCGTTTAGAACGTATGCAGACGGTTGTATTATCATGATGGATCCGTTTGTGAGAGCCTGAACGGATCTCACAAACGGATCCTGCAAACGCAAGTGTGAAAGTAGCCTAATCTGACTATAGATGGGAGTATGCAGATAACATTGTGTACATGATAGGCACCTAGTAATTACCGACATGCTCAGCGTCATCGTATATTTGTAGGATTTACTGGAATTGACTCTGAATATGAGAAGCCAGATTGCCCAGAACTGGTGCTGAAGACCAATCTCTACAGTGTGAATGAATGCATCCAGCAGATTGTGGAGCTGTTGCAGGAACGGGTGAGTGATACTACATTTTTTACATATACATATACAATTATTATTGTATAATAACTAAGATCTTATGCACCGCAAAGAAAGCTCCGTTTTTATGGGACCTTGATTTACAAAGAAAGGAAATGGGGATATCTCTAGTTGCATGTGAGGTACAGGGCTGGTTCTAGGGTTGTTAGAAAGTACTATATTATGTCTGTTTTTCACTTTTTACATCAATAACCCCTTTAAGTCCTGAACTTCCTTTAGAAACATATAAATCTTTTCTCTCAAAATTCTATATCATCTATCTATATCCATTTTGTTAAAAAAAATGTATATATCTGGACTGCAGCATAGGATTTTAACACAGTATATGTAAATATGGTAGATGGTGCTTTCCATAATTACTGTTAACCTTCCTATGTGAACTTGGCTTTAGACCACACCTAAAGGCATTTATCTGACCTCAGGACATGTATGTAATCAGTATCTGATCAGTAGGGGTCTGACACCCGACCTCCTCACAACTTACCAAGCACAGAGTTGTCCATTGGATAGTGGATTTGCTTGGTATCGCAGCTCAGCCTCATTCACGTAACCATTAACCTCATTAACTTTACCGATGAACATTAATATCATTGGCCTGGCCTAGGGTAAACTGGGAGACGACCACAGAACTCACGGAGTCCTGCAGCCTCATCAAATAGCTGATTGGTGGGGGTCTCAAGTAGGGATGAGCGAATTGACTTCGGAGGAAACATCCGAAGTTGATTCGCATAAAACTTCATTCCCCATCAACCAGTTCCCAACATGGCACCTGACCAATGTTCGTATGATACAAAGAGAGGTGGCGGAAGCAAGACGCATCTCACCCTGTTGATGTCCTCAATGGAGCTGAGCTCTTTGTGACATAGCTTGATGTTTTCCAGTGTTCTGGCCCTCCTAAAGGTCTTCAGTGTGCAGTACGCATGTACAGTTATTTCAGATCTCAGGAACGCGGCCAGGTACCAGGTACCACTAACCAACTACATTACAAGCAATTCAAAGGAAAAGAACCCTTCTAAGGCTTCATTCACACGACCGTATTTTGTTTCCGTGTCCGTTCCGTTTTTTTTGCGGACTGTATGCGGAACCATTCATTTCAATGGGTCCGCAAAAAAAACGGAAGGTACTCCGTATGCATTCCGTTTCCGTATGTCCGTATTTCCGTTCCGCAAAAAAGATAGAACATGTCCTATTCTTGTCCGTTTTGCTGACAAGGATAGGCATTGTTACAATGAATCCCCCAAAAAAACGGAAACACGGATGCCATACGGAACGTCATCCGTTTTTTTTGCGGATCCGCAATTTGCGGACCGCAAAACACATACGGTCGTGTGAATGAAGCCTTACAAAAAGGCATTGTCCAAAGCTGACAGCCCAGTTCATGTAAAACTGTAGGGAAATAATAATTCAAAGATTTTCTGCAAGTATAATCTTCCAAAAGACAAAACTAACAGCATTGCAGATGCCATTTGGTACATTTTACTTTCCCTCGAACGTATACAGATCTGATAATTGCCTGGAAGCTATGCATGTTTTGCTCCATTCCCTGATTATATCTAAGACATTTTGGTTTGGAAGCGCATTGTGTTATATTTCTTCAATATATTTCTTTTTTCCAGGAAATTGTGCCATCGGGAGCTACAAAGGAAGTCCATGAATTGTTTGTACCTGAGAACAAGCTGAAGCAGGCTCGGGAGGAGGCTGAAAACTTGCCTGCAATTGAGATTACTAAGGTAACCACCCTCCCCCAATTTACCCGCAATGATGATGAAGAAGAGCTTGATTTAAAGGAACACTATGCCTAGAGTCAGCAGCTAATTGAAAGGGTTATACCCATCTGGACATTTATGGCATAGCCTCAGGATGCTGTAAATGTCTGATAGGTGCAGATCCCACCTCTTCTTGGTTGTGCTCCTATCTCAAAAACGGGACCTTGTCTAAGCACACTCCGGTGGTGATAGATGGAGCTCCATTCTCAAGACACATGCAGGTCTCATGAGCAGGACCTACCAGACATTTATGGTACATCCTGTGGATATACCATACATGTCTAGATCGGAACAGAACCTGGTAGAAGGGATTACATAGGAGCACACCGTCAGGGAATATGGTTGTGGTCGTCTATGTACTGTACCCTCACATTTCTGAACGAAATAAATAATTGGGAATGCTTTGTCCTCCCCAAATAGGACATGTTTGTGTCAGTATGGGATCCTCCATGAATATAATAAAACATATATGAGAACTTTATAGGCGCATGAATGTATTTTATTCAGGGTATTCCATGTATCAACCAGCATGGAGTGACTGTGTGGAGTGACCGTCATTTCATGTTGTCATTACAGCTGGATCTCCAGTGGGTTCAGGTCCTGAGTGAAGGCTGGGCCACACCACTTAAGGGCTTTATGCGTGAGAGGGAATACCTACAAGTCCTTCATTTTGACACCCTGTTGGATGGTATGGAATATTTTGTTGTACTTTTTTGTGTCCCTTATGTTAGAATTCTGCTGCAGTAATCATTGATGGATTTCATGGTGTGAAAAAGGGTTTGCATGGAGTAGATTGCTGCTGGCGGATTATAGGTGAAGAATAGGGATGAGCAAACGTTGTGTTATCTAAGAATTACGTTATGGATTCCGCTACCATGGACCATAGGTTATGGTCTGTGGTAGCAGAATCCATAACTGAATTCTTAGATAACCCAAATTTTGTACACCGAACTTGAAAACTCAAGTTCACTGATCCCTACTAAAGAACACTCTGACATGCACCATTCCTTCCGGCCCTGCACAAGACAGAACGTAGAGTATCAGATGTGCCTTGAGTCCTTACTTAGGAACGATCTGTCTCCGCTCTTAAAATGTAAATTCTAGCAAATATTTGTATTCCCCATGGAATCCAATTATCTATCCCACGGGGGATTCTGGAGCATCTTTTCACCTGACAACTCTTTGTTATGCTGTCCTTCTTTTATTCCTCTTGAACAAGAATGAATTGACAATTAGGCAATACCATTCTTGACGTCGATATAGTGTGTCTTTAGGCTAGGTTCACATCACCATTTAAAGGGCACCTTTCAGGAGATTTGTAGCTATGGCTGACCTTTTGCATGTTCGTTTTGCACCTGAAGCCATCGGAGTTGGTCCCGTGTTAAATGCTGACTAAAATGAAGTTTTAAAATATGCAAATGAGCCTCTAGGAGCAATGTGGGAGTTGCCATTACACCTAGAGGCTCTGCTCTCTCTGCAAAAGCTTCACCCCCTCCCTCCGCTTTGATTGAGAGGGCCAGATGTGATGACGTTTCCGCTGCCTGGCCCTGTCAATCAAAGTGCAATGGGCACAGCAGTTGCAGAGCAGAGAGAGCAGAGCCCCTAGGTGTAATGGCACCTCCCCCATTGCTCCTAGAGGCTCATTTGCATATATTAAAACATCATTTTTATCAGCCACATATGAACATGGGACCAACACAGATGTCTTCAGCTGTCAAGTGCACATGTAACAGGTCAGCCAGTGTCATAGGTACAAATCTGCTGACAGATGCACTTTAAATTTCGGTATTCTGTTTGGGTATAGGAACAGAATACCAGAATTGCTGGGCCCGCTACGGCCAGCACCTGACAGATTCGGCAATTCTGGTATTCTGTTCCTATGCCAGAACAGAATATTGTAATTACCTTACCCATTCTGACCCTAACCCAACCCTAACTGTCCAGTCAGTGCCAACTCCACTGATAAAAGAAATGATAATGTCCAGAAGGCAATTTATTCATAAATGTCTAGGAGGAATAACAGAGGAAGAATACAACTCAGAGATCTAAGCATTGTTATTTCATGGGGAATACAAGTATTTACTAATGACAGAAAATGTTGTGGTTCCATTCAATATCTTTGTCCACAGGAAAGAAATATTGCTAAATTATATTCAATTATGGTAAACCTCTTACAAAGGTTCAGATCGTTGAGTTGTGGGAACCAACATCAGTCAATAAAGGAAGTCATCAGGTCTCATCACGTTTTACAGGGCTACACCAGACAGTTTCATCCCTTTATACATCAAAGAAATAGCTAATAGCCTTGTCCTCTACAACTCAAAATATATTAGTCATCGTCAACTTGAATTTTTTGCATTTCTTTTTTTTAAATTTTATTTTGAGAAGATGCTGACCATGGCCAACGATCATGATAGGTCCACCCATGTACAGCTGTGTGGCTGTTTCACTTGGCCAAAGTCATATACAAGAAACATATTGCATCAAACTGAATGGTTGGTCATCATAGTGAACATTCAGTTTGGTTGTACGCAGTGGTGGTGGGCCAACTTGGATATCTTTTGGTGCTTTACCAGTTGGCCAACCATAGTCATGTGTAAAACCAGGTTAACAATTTATTGTGGCAAGCAATCAATGGTATAATTTTACACTTGACCCCTTTATCGGTCATTGTGGTGGACCGGGAAGATGACACTACTCCTGAGCACAGAGTGACTTCAGACATTTATCTCTGTAGCCCCAAGTAAGGCCTCTTTCACACGTCAGGGAATCATGGACATGTGCTGTCCATGGTCCACGGACAGCACACGTAACTGTTGACTTTAATGTGTGTATTCACTCATCAATGGTTTTCCACCATGGTCCACGGCACATGTACCAACTGACTTTAATGTGTATATTCACACGTCAGTGGTTTTACCACAGACCGTGGGTTTGTGGTGACATGGATTACGGATCTCTCAAGGACACTGTAGTCTACGGGTCAGTGAAAACCACAGGTACAGCATCCATGTTTGGTCTGTGGTTTTTACAGATCGGTTTTCACTTTAGCAGTGTATGTGGAATACGGATGACACAAAAAGACACAGGGACCAAACCTGGATTCTTCACAGAAGAACCGCTGATCATCTTGTCACAGATGTCCTCACAGACAAGGTCATGTGAAAGAGGCCTAGTGGTCCTTATGAGACCATTACTTGAAACTCCACATCACAATGTTTATTATTGATGCCATGTTGATGCCAGACCACCTGTCGAGTGCCACCTGCACGGGCAGGAAAAGCCAAGGTTGTCTTAGGAATATCAGGAATGGTGTAAGTAGCTCTGTTTTTGATTTTTCAAACTACACTTTTCTTTAGATACGCGGCATAACTCAGATATAACATGCTCAAAGTCTCTTGGTGAGTTTATTTTACCTACAAAAAAATGAGTTCCAAATCATTCAGTTCACTCAAATTCAAGAGATCCGCATACGATTTTCCCTGCCGTAATTTAGTTTGGCTGGTAAGTAAAATGTCAGCCTATGAATTGCAGTGATTTGCACTTATGGAACAGTCAATATTGGAAGCCATTGGAATCAATCAAAATACATGTACATCCTACCTAAAAGAAAACGTAAGTGCAACCCATGTAATTCTAATGTAATGAAAACGCCGGTAATACCATGAAGAAATCAATCAATTTCAGTATTCAAAAAGTAGCATCTTAATTCCATGTCGCGAATATCCCATTGGTCAGTATATGGGTGGTATATTGCGGTGTTATTTTAATAGAACTAAAATATGTGTGATTGGAATAAATGGACCGTCCCTAAACTGATTACATTAAGATGAAATATGAAGAATCACATGTTATTGTACAAATGGCAACAGTTTCTAATTATGGTTTAACTCTGGCTCTGCAGTCATTAAAATTACTGTTCTGTGCAGCATAGAAGACAATTCCTATTGCATGGAAACCGTAAACAAGCAGGTTACCTGTGCTGAGGACTTTTAGCGTAAGGGTGCATAGCCATGGATCTGAATAGTTTATGTATTGTAATACTTTACTGATCAATGAGGAAGCCAAACCAATTCAGAATTGTAGAGCATAATGGTGTCCATACACATGAAATATAATGTGATATATTTCACCGGACAATATATTTCAAGGGGGAGAAGGGTATTAGCTGCTGCCAAAGTCCTCTGCTAGCGGCTCCTCTCTTGTGACAACAGAAGATTGGGCATGTTGGATGGGTTGAGGTAGAGTTAGGAGATCCTCATGCCCATAAGATAGTTGGCAGATTCCACTCAGTTTAGCTGATTCTGTTTTTAATTTATATATATATATATATATGGTCAGGTAAGGAAAAGCACAACCCACAATCAGGGTTGCACCACCAATGAGGCCAGGTGAGGCAATCAGGTAGGTGCAAGAGGGGGCAGCAGAAGGGCCATGGGCAAAGTGCTTTCATTGTGGCAAAGGGGTTAGGTTAAGAAATTGGCATTGGGGGGGGGGCTCCATTTTAGTTTTCGTCTCAGGAAGCAGAAAGGCTAGGTGCACCTCTGCCCAAAATCAGTTCTATCATCATCAGCTAACCTGCTTGTTGATGGTTTCTAGGTCACAATGGGTGTTTGACCATCCACTATATGGAGTAGAAATGAACTGAGAAATTTATGCATTAGATGACTGACGACCAAAGTTAATCAAAGCTGGAGCTTCATTAAATCTTTAATTAACCTGCTCCGCCCTTTAATGAATGAATGTCACCTTTGTTTAAATCTGATCTCCAAATAAAACATAATTTGTGGTGTGCTGAACATTTATAGTGTGTGTCTGCAAGGTTGGAGGTGGTTTATTAAAAATGGAAAGTGTGAACATCCTCGTAACCTGACACTATAAATGCTGCCTGACGATCGTCTGCACTGCTTAGAAATCTGGCAATGACTGCTGATCAGAAGCAATGAGCTGCCGTCCTTTGTGTTTGCATTGTGTATTTTATTGTTAACCTTCCAGCAAGTGCAGGGGTGGACTGGGAACGTAAAGTGGCCCTGGAAAAATACTAAAAGTGGCCCTGTTTTGTATTCGGGTCCAAATTGATGGAAGGCAGGGCCAGCAATACCGTATTGCAGCACATTTTACCACCCCAACAGAGCCAAATACCACAGTCCAGCACAAAATACTGCCCCATCAGCACATAATATATCTCCAAAAACTTCCACTGGCCGGCCGTGAGGAGGAAATTTCCCTGTAAGGTCTATGGCCAGTCTGTCCCTGAGCAAGTGACATTTTCATAAAACAGCTACAGGCTTGAGTTCAGATGTCTAGAAGTAAAGGGAACCCGTCAGCAAGATCATGTTGATCTAACTGGGGCCAGCCCTGGGTGCTCTGATCCAGGGGCAGATGGGGAGCTTAAAGTGGCCCCATGTTGTAGGCGGGTCCAGAAGGCAGAAGCAAAACAAATAGGTAGGGACAAGAGCCAGCAATACCATAGTAGAGCACGAAATACCACCCTAGAAGAAGCAAATACCACAGTGCAAGAAAAAATACCCCCACTGCAGTATTCAACTGTCTCATTGTCCTGAGGATGATGATACAGTTGAATTCAGGAGGGCACCTGCATCCACCAACCATTTGCATAAGTAACTGATTCCCCTAGTATTAATTAATGTGGTGACCACCAGATCTATGAACTTGGCTGACAATGTGAGGAGGGCTCTGGTGTCCACCTGGGCCTCGGCCCACTGGTAAATTTCCCTGTAGAGTCTATGGCCAGTCCGCCCCTGACGTGATCCTATTGAACCATGTTTTACTCTAAATCACTGAGACCCAGGTTCTGTGCCAGGCAAGAAGTTTCCACTGGACGAATGCTGGTCTGCCCTTCTCCCACCCATCTCAGCATTTTGTTCATCATTTGCTGCAGGAAAGATCTTTATTGCAGGGATCAGCAACCTCCGGCCCTCCATCTGTTCTGAAACTACAATTCCCAGAATGCTTCATTTATTTTTATGGGAGTTACAAGAACAGCTGAACAAGTAGGAATGCTGGGAGTTGTAGTTTCAGTCAGGGCTCATTCACATGACCGAACCGCATCCATTGCTCTGTTCCAAAAGATAGAACATGTCCGATTCTTGTCCGTTTTATGGACAATAGGCATTTCTATAATGGGCCGCCTGTTCCGTTACACAAATTGCGGAACACACACAGGCGGCATCCTTGTTTTGCGGATTCAGAATTTGCGTGGTCGCCTGAATGAGCCCTTATAATGCTGGAGTGCTGAAGGTTGCTGACCTTTGCTTTAGAATGTCCTGCCCATTCTACCTAATCTACTCTTTGTAATTGCCATGGTGAAACGTGGCTACACAAGCTTCCCTTCTGCCGGAGAGCCCGGCACGTCCGTACGTCCAGTTGGAACTCTATAAAGCCTAATTTTCCCTGGCACTGCCTAGGAATTTAATATGACTGTATCTATAAGGGGTGCAAAGTTAGGCATCACACTAAGGCTCTGCTGCCTAAGGGGGCCCAAAGGCCCTTCTGTCATATAAGAAGCCTCCAGTATGATAAATGGCACATAGTAGATTGGGTGTGGGGGGTGTTCTCGTCACCACTAGGGGGAGCATATTGCTCCCTTTTTATATAGTGCGAGCATACTTGGTATTATTCATTTGTGTCCGTTACCTTATGTTTGTAGGAGGCATAATCAACCTGAGCATTCCCATCGTGCTGCCCGTCTCTACAGAGGACAAGGAAAAACTGAGCAATGCCAAAGAATTTGCCCTGTCCTATGAGGGAAAGAGAGTGGCCATTTTGCGGAACCCTGAGTTTTATGAGCACAGAAAGGAAGAAAGATGCGCCCGTGTTTGGGGCACTACCTGTGGCCAGCATCCTCACGTCAAGGTAAGCTGTGCCGCCATATAGTTATAGAGCTACTGTGGCTGGTGCTTACTATATAGTATTGTAGTGGCTCGCATTACTCTATGGTCATATATGTCTTTTAACCCCCAAAAGGGAATTTTCACCCCTAGGGGGGACAGGGCTGGATTATAGCATAGACAAATAGCGAAATTTCCCTGTGACTTCCAACCATCCTGACTTTACCATGCCATTAACATGATCACAATCACCTATATTCCGGTTAGATTAAGTTATCCCCTATTCACAGAATAGGGGACAACTATTAGATGAGTGGGGGTCCTACCAATGGGACCCCCACCAATCACAAGAACGGGGGCCACATACCCCCTGCAGCCCCCTTAAATGAATGGATCGGCTGTTCTCGGCTGTCTCCAGAACTTCTATACAAATGAATGGAGAGGCCAAGCACATGCCCGATTGCCTGCTCCATTCATCTCAAGGGGTACGGGGCACCCGCTCTTGTGATCGGTGGAGGTGCCAACATTATCCAACGTGACCAAAGATGCAGAGACGTGAACGGGGACCACTTTCAGCATCCTTGGTGACTTGTGGGTAATTAAAAGAAAAAACTCTTGCTTGTTCATCTTGGGATACTATAATGTATGTCTATAGTCTCACAATTTGATATGACACATACTGCGACAGGACAATCACACCAAAATCTGACTTGGATGAGTTTTTTTCAAGTGTCACGTTGCAGCATTGCAACACCATAGACGTACATTATATCAAATATCGCATGACTTTCTTGTTGCCATGTAGCTGTACCCTTAGCGGATTCCACACACTTTTATGTGACCTTGTCAGGAGGGGTGAGCTGCCTCCACCACGTCCTCTGTTTAAATAAGTGCTCCCCCTGCATGATACAGTAATATCTTGTGTAAGAAGTATATACGCGGCCAACTTCTCTGTAGCTCTTGTGAAACTACAACTCCCATTCTGCAGACACATAGGTTGGACACCACAGATACAGAGCATGAGGTAGATTGTGACAAGATTGTCATAATGTGCAAGTAGCTGATATTAACCTGATAAAAGCTAATATAGATTATTAGTTTATTAGAATATGAAATATATATATATATATATATATATATATATATATATATATATGTAGCTAAAGGAAGGCAGCAATCCAAATATATACAGATTTCTCCTGCTTTCTTCCAGCTGAGCACCTTGTTCTTGCTCACGTCACACAGCGCTGTCTCCTGGAAGCGTTCTGAATCCAAACAAATATTGGAAAATCGCCCTTAAATAAGTGTAATCATTAACGGGCTGTAATCTTCCATCTGACATATTGGATTGTTCATACTGAAGTCAACCGTAAAATGGACAGACCGCACACATACACTGGGGGAGATTTCTCAAAACTGGTGGAAAGGAAAAATGGCTTACTTGTCCATAGCAACCAATCAGGTTCCACCTTTCATTTTCCAAAGGAGCTCTGAAAAATGAAAGGTGAAATCTGATTGGTTGCTATGGACAAGTAAGCCATTTTTCCTTTCCATTTTTTGAGAAATCTCCCCAACTGTGTGTTGTATTAATAATAAAAGGGGACATTTGACTGTACTGTTGTCTGCAAGGGGTTTTCTGGGACTTAGATATGGAGGACCTATCAGGATAGGTCATCCATACCAGATCGTTGGGGTTGGACACTCATCACCCCAACCGATCAGCTGTTTTGGGAGAACCAGATGCCGGAAACTATACAGTGGAAGGAAGACTCCATCTACTGTGTAGTGGACATGGCATCCCTTGAATGGGAGATAAGTTGTAGTACCATGTCATGGCCACTACATAGTCACCAACGACTGCCCAAAACCACTGATTAATGAGGTTGTCGGGAGTCGGCCGACAATCTCCAATCTGATTTTAATGACTTATCCTAAGCATACAGTACCTAAGTCCTGGAAGACCCCTTTAACATGAGCACTGCACATAATGGACCTTAACCTTGTGAGAATAGGGTGTTTGAAAAATTAGGAAATGACTCTTTGCATTAGAAGTGTTATGTCAGATATTTGTCTGTCCAAATCGTTTTGTCACCACAAGACATTGTCTCACAGTATTAGTAGAGTCACCTCTCCTGACATATCTGTTTTAGTGCTCATTCATATGACCATATTCTGTTTGCAAAAATTCAGATCCGTTTTTTTTGCAGATTAGATGCAGACCTATTCACTTCTATGGGGCCCTTTTCTTCTGTTCTACAGCTCTGCAAAGCAAATAAAACATGTCCTATACTTGTCAGTCAAAATCAGGACGTGGACCCATTGAAGTCTATGGGTCTGCATAAATGCGGAGTGCAATCTGTTTTTTTTGCGGGCATGCTAAACTGTCCACAAAAAAATGAGCCCTTAGTAACAGATTGTGCAGAGACACCCCCATTTCACCAGGAGAATGGTAAAACCTAGTTGTCAATTTATTTGTACATTATTCAGAGGAATAACAGAGGATTGGCACAACACAGTTTTATTAGAATAGATGTTTCTTTTTTATATGTAATGCAAATATTTGCTACAGCAGAGATGTCAGGAGCAGTTACAGATCCTCTTTAAAGGGTCAATTTAATTTGAATTTAGTTTTCACAAAAGTAAACATCTTATCTCCTCAGATGGTCCTGGAAAGTGGCGACTGGCTGGTTGGTGGCGATCTGGAGGTTCTGGAAAGAATCCAATGGGGAGATGGTTTAGATCAATACCGGCTCACACCTCTGGAGCTGAAACAAAAGGCAAAAGAAATGAATGCTGGTAAGTATGGTACTTCTAGGTACCCGGCAATTCCCTAATATACTGGCATTTACCATATGTCCCATGTACAGGTCATAGACTGACCTAAAAGGGTTTTCCCACCTTAGAAGGTGACAACATATCTTAGTGATGTCATCATCTCTGTTGGGAGGCCAGTAAATGGGGTTCAATTGCTGTTCCTGGGCAGATCAGGAGCGGCAGAGAGAAATTACTTACCTGGTGCCCAAGTCCCTTCAATCTAGTAAATGTGGGGCCCAGCATTCAGATCTTCTCCGATAATAATAATAATAACTGTGGGTCAGTGAAAAAAATCACGGAGACAGCACTACTTTGATCTGCAGATCAAACACGCCCATTATAGTCCATGGGTCTGTGAAAAACACGGACACAACACGGATGTTTGGTCCATTTTTCACTGAGCACCGATAGGAGATGCTTTGGAAATTAACTTTCAGGTGAGCAGTGTCTCTGAAATACGGATGACACACAGAGGGCAAAAAATGGACACATGGATCATACATGGATATCTTCACAGAAGAAACAATGATTTTTTCACGTACATCAATAGAACGCGGAAATGTAAACAAGGCGTCACTCGGTATGTTCTCACAACCATATATATTTTGCGGTCTGCAAAATACGGATGACATCCGTGTTGCATCTGTTTCTTTTTGTAGGACACATTGACTTCAATTAGTCAATGAGACACATTATGCTCCAAGTATAGGACATGTTCTATCCCTTTGTGGAACGGACATTCGGATGTGAAAATCTTTTGTGAAAGATAAAACATGTCCTAAAAAAGCGGATACAACACGGACGTCATCCGTATTTTGCGGTACCAATTTTTGTCAACCTCAAAATACGGTAGTGTAAATGCACCCTTACCCCCTCACCGATTGCCTGGTCCATGCTGCTTTCTACTTCCTGTTCTCAGCTCATCACACAGGAAATAGCTTGGCATGGTTGCTCAGCCAATCACTACCTGCCGTTGTGGCCCGCCTCTGTCAGTGATTGGCTCGCATGGGAGCGCCAAACCATTTCCTGTGTGTCGAGCCAAGAACAGGAAGGGCAGAGCAGCAGGGACCATAGCAGAGATGGAATGACATTAGTGACGGATCAGGGAGTTAAGTACGGCGCTTTTTTAACCCTTTTAAAAAATGTATCACCCCTTTAATAGCATATCCTAGTGATATGCCCTCGCTTACTTTACCCTGCATTAACCTTTAGTTTGTTAATGGAAGCAACTTCCTAACATTTAAGCCCAGGTACTTCTAAACATACTAGATCCATTAATGCATGGCTATTTCAGTTCTTTGAAATCATGGTGGCCTTAAAGAGGACCTGTCCCCTCCCCTGACATGTCTGTTTTAGAAACTACTTGGATTCCCATGTAGTAACAATTCTGGAGCATCTATTCTTATGTCTCTATGTTGTGCAATTCCTTTATGATTTATATGAATGAATTGCTAACAGTCTGCAGTAAGGGTACAGAGGGGAGGTAACCAGTTGGGGGTGTCTACCTGCACAGACTCACTGTATCCAATCAGTGCTGTCATTTTCAGAGTGTGCAGGTATACACCCACAACTTGTTACCTCCCCTCTGTACCCTTACTGCAGACTGCTGGCAATTCATTCTTAACTTCTAGTAGAAATAATAAAGGAACGGCACAACATAGAGTCATAAGAATAGATACTCCAGAATTGTTATTACATGGGATTACATGGGGAATGCATGAAGCTATTAAAACAGGCATGTCAGGAGTGGTGAAAGGTCCTCTTTAAATAACATCTATAAGAATATTGTATTGTAATGGAGTGCAGGAGACATGGCAATGTCTGTGCAGGTTTTGCATTGTTTTCTGTGTAAGCAGGTCTCTCCATTCATCCATGGAGCCTGTAAACAGTCCCTTCCCAGTCAAGTGTTAGGCTGGGTTTACATGCTTCGGACGCTATTTGCAGACAAAACTCCACCCAGTAGCCACATGAATTTGAAAATAAAATCAAAAGAACGGAAATGGCTCAAACGGATGACAACTGATGCAACAGTATCCTTTTTTTTTTTTACAAGATCCTGTTTTTTTTCCTCTCTTCTTCTGACGGATCAGAAGAATGGAAAGTTAAATGGTGATGTGATTGCACCCTTATCGGTGTAGAACTCTTTAAATAATGACCATACATAACACTACAGATCACAGTGATATCCCATGAATCTGTGTATATGGAGCCCGGGTGCTGTGGATAGCGCTCACTAATGACCTGTTCAGCCCTGGTATTTATGATCTTTGTAGGATGCATTGAAGAGCTATTCCCGTGTTTGCACAGCCCACTACAGGGGAGGAGGGAGACGTTGTATCTAGGACTGTACACTCTGTCCTAGAGAAACCTTCTTGGCGTGACCTCACTGTTTGCCTTACGATAAAGCAATCTGTTGGAAAGCTTGTGGGCCAGCGTATCCTCATAAGACTCTAAATTCTCAAGCCTGAAGACTGACAGATCGTTTCCTTGCCTCACGGTTTAACACATTCTTTCTATTGCTCTTCTCCCAGACGCTGTCTTCGCTTTCCAACTCCGCAACCCTGTCCATAATGGACATGCTCTGCTCATGCAGGACACTAAGCGCCACCTGCTATCTAGGGGATATAAGTGCCCAGTACTTCTCTTACACCCACTTGGAGGTTGGACCAAAGATGATGATGTGCCTCTGGATTGGCGCATGAAGCAACACGCAGCTGTACTTGAAGAAGGTGTTTTGGACCCAAAATCCACCATTGTTGCTATCTTTCCTTCACCAATGTTGTACGCAGGACCCACAGAGGTAAGCTGGTATTAAGTAGCAGTAATATGAGAGGTAAATGTTAAAGGGGGTCTACTGATTTCGACACTGGCCTATACATTAGGGTATTTTGAGATAGTAAAATCTGGAACAAAGAACAAGTGCAAAGAATGGATTTTGCTCTGGAAATATGCTGGTGTCCAGACATTACACAAGGATTTCTGATTTAAATGGGCGGGAAATAATAGTTAAAGGGGTTGTCCGGGTTCAGAGCTGAACCCGGACATACCCAGAATTTCACCCAGGCAGCCTGCCTGACAAGAGCATCGGAGCATCTCATGCTCCGATGCTCTCCTTTGCCCTGTGCTAAATAGCGCAGTGCAAAGGCATTTTGCCCAGTTCCAGTGACTAACCGGGCTCTGCCAGGCGGAGGCTTCTGATGGGCGGGCTTTAGCGCTGCCCTAGTCTATAAAACGGCTAGGGCAGAGCTAAAGCCGGCCCATCAGAACCGGTGACGTCACCGAACACACTGCTGGGCGGAAGCCTCCGCCCAGCAGTGTGTGTTTGTAAATAAAAGAGCCCTTGCCCTGCGTGATCCAGGCGGGCTGCCTGGGTGAAATCCTGGGTATGTCCGGGTTCAGCGCTGAACCCGGACAACCCCTTTAATATGCCCTGCTGATCACAGCGCCCTTATACTGGCCCACTAGAATATCCTCTGGTGGGCCTAGGCTCTGTCCCAATAATGTGCCTTAGGGTGCCCTCACACATGGCAGATTTTGTGGCAGAAAATTCTGCGACTGAAAATCAGTTTCATTCATTTGAATGGGGGAAACCAGCACATGGATTTCTGCAATCCCCACAAAGGACTGATTTTCAGTCCCAAAGAAATTTTCTGTCCCAAAATATGCCGCGTGTGAAGGCACCCTTAAAGGGATTGAGCACGATTTTGATATTGATGGCCTATTGATATCGACACCTGGCACCCCCTTGGCGATCAGATGTTTAAAGAGTTAGCAGAGGTCGTACGAGTGCTGCGTCCTCATCAGTTTACCTGCACATAATTGAGCTTGTAGCGGTAGTGCTAGGTAGTTACAGCTTTCTATCCCATTCAAGTGAACAGGTTAGGAAGGCTACAAACTAGACGGCATGCGGGTAAACTGAGGAAGACGCAGCATTCGTATGAGTGCCGCCTCAGCTGATCGGTGGGGGTGCCGGGAGGACACGTCAATATCCTGACACTCCACAACCCCTTTAATAAATACGCGCAGTGTGTACGAAGACCGTAAAATGTAAAAAATACCTTCCACAGGCGTGTTAGCAAGACAAGAACATTAGTTCAGGGTGTTTCAGAAAACAAAATCCATGGCTGATATCTGCAGCTGGTTTTATCTGAACTGGCAGACAAATACGTTTTCTGTGCCATAATTTATCTTAACGATTTTTCTGATGGTAGATGGGAGGCGTCTGGCTGGGGTTGTGCATAGCTGAGAAGATAGAAAAGTTAAACATTTCTAGAACACTGACTTTGTTGTCAAACTTGTATCCCAGACCTTTCAATGATGGTGAAAATGTCCATCTGTAATTGCTTTGAGGCTGCACGTGTATACTAGCATTGTACGGCAACAAATGTGGAGATTTAAAGGGCTTATTACACTGCCCAATTTTTGGGTCAATTATCTGGAACAAATTTCATAGGAACTTGTTCCCAATAATTGTACTTGTGCTCCGAACCAGCAAATGCTCGTTTGTTGGCTGATTGTATCTTGTAGGCCTCATGTACACAACTCTATTTTTGGCCCATGTCCGATCTGCATTTTTTTGCAAATCGCACACGGACCCATAGAAACGCAAAAAAGACTAATGATACCAGTGTGCTATCCACACACCTGTCCTATTCTTGTCCATTTTGCGGACAAGAATAGGCTTTTCTACATTGAGTTCCGTGAAAATTGCGGGATGCACATGGACCGCATCCGGGTTATGTGAATCCATGATTTGCGGACCACAAAGCGGATACGGTCGTGTGCCGGAGGCTTTATGCAGAATAAAAGTTGCTTGATTATTGGCAGTACATGGTCCTCTGTAATCGAGGATATGCAGCTGATAATTAGTACAACACAATGGGGGAGGGCGGGAGGAATGGTTGCGGCAGTAAATTTTTAAAATCACGAGCGCATGCTCTGACACTGAAAAGGTTTGTTTAGTCAAAGCCAATATTAGCGTCTGGGGCTGAAGAGGTGAAGTGAAAAGGGGGGTACAGGGTCTACCTTGTATATCGGTGCACCTCAGTTCAATATGATACTCCTCCTACGTGCCCCTATTATTTAATATTCCCCCACCTACGTACAAGAGGCATGCCTGTTCCCTGTATGCTGTGAGCAATGCACCCTGTTCCTAAGTATCCTAAGGTCATCAGTATCTGAATGGTGGGGTTTTTGACATCTGGGACCCCCGCCGATTAGCTGTTTGAAAAGGTTCCTGTGAGCGTCATGGCCTTGTCCGTGCCCACCAAGCACAGTGCCATACATTGTATAGCGGCTGTGTTTGGAATCGCAGCTCAGCCCCATTCACTTCAATGGCGCCGAGCTGCGCCTAGGTCATGTGACCAATTAACGTGATGTCATATGGCCTAGGGAAAACTGAGAGAAGGCCGCAGTGCTACTGCGAACATCGGTGCCTTCTCAAAGAGCTGATCGGCGAGGGTCCTGGGTGTCAGAACCCCACTGATCAGATACTGATGACCTATCCAGAGGATAGGTCCTCAGTATATAAATCTCAGAAATCCCCTTTAAAGGGAACCTGTCATCAACTTTATGCTGACCTCACTGAGGGCAGCATAAATTAGTGACAGAAATGCTGATTTCAGCGGTGTGTCACTCATGAGCTGAAAGTAAGTGGTTGTTGAGAACCAGCATCATAATCATTGCAGCACAGGCCTTGAAAAGAGTCAAATCTACCTGAGAAGAGTCATGGTTATTCCTAATCTTCTGCTCTCCCGCCCATCTGCTGATGATTGGCCGTTCTCTCCTAGATAGAAAGGGAGAAAACTAGGTAGAAGACTGTCAATCATGAGCAGGTGGGCAGGGAGAGCAGGAATTCATGAATAACCATGACTCTTCTCAGGTGTCCAGGACTCTTTTCCAGGCCTAGTCTGCAACGATTGTGATGTTGGTTCTCGGCAACCACTTGCTATTAACTTATAAATGATAGACCGCTGAAATCAACTCACCTGCCTCTACATTATGCTTCCTTTAGTATGGACAGCATAAAGTTGATGATGGGTTCCCTTTAAGTATATACAGGTCATCGATGCGGCTATCCCTGCTACAGAGTCTTAGCTAACCGCTCGCTAGTTAAAACCTAAAACCAGATGCTCCCCTAGACATGTTTCGCCACTTTATGGCTTCAGCTTTAGCATTAGCTCTATACCCCTGATAAAGGAAAATAAACTTTAAAGATAAAGAAAAATGAACTTTACAATATTTTTATTGCTTGTATAATGCGGTACCTTATTTGAAGGAGTTGACCTCAAATAGTGAACATACCAGACTGCATCAAGTAACACATATTCGGAAGCTGCTACTTTAGGTCAGATCCTTTGGGGTATTTCACTATAGTGAGGTGCTCAGTTAATTACATATTTTTCCACGTTAACATAATTATGGCTACCATAATGGTGTGAGGTTTGCTCTCTTCTGTCCAAAGCTTAGGTACAGAATAAGAGAACGAGGACCTCCAGAGGACAGTCAGGTTACAGTGCGGGTTCAGGAATGCTTTTATTAGTTAATTTGCAACGCGTTTCAGGTCCGAATCAGACCCTTCATCGGTCATTAACATAAAAACCAACGCTTAAAATTGGTTATAAACCTCTACCCCTTGAAGTCCGATATTTATATTTACTTTGATGGTTCCTCTGGTAAAAATGACACAGAAGAGCTCTATAGTTTTCTACTCACAAAACTATGTATGACTTGCATGTGTAAAGCGGGTTATAAAAGCCATGTCTCTATCATGTTCTTTTCTTCACAGGTTCAGTGGCACTGCAGGTCTCGGATGATTGCTGGATCCAACTTCTATATTGTAGGCAGAGACCCTGCTGGTATGCCACATCCTGAGACCAAAGTGGATCTTTACGAGCCATCACATGGTGGAAAAGTCCTGAGCATGGCCCCAGGATTGACTTCTGTGGAGATTATCCCATTCAGAGTGGCTGCCTACAACACAAAGAACAAAGCCATGGAGTTCTATGACAAAGAAAGGTAGGATGTCTGGTGGCCAGGTGCCCAGGAGCCACAGATGGGTTGGATTGTGGTCCTCAGCCCTAAAGGAGTTGCAACAGAACACCTTCAGGTGTTAGAACATACAAATTACACACATGAAAAATTCAATGAGCACCGGACTGAATAAATATTTACGACCTACAAAAAGCAACAACAAGTCTACTTGGCTCATAAATATAATCTTTATTGAGAAAATTCCATAAAAATCCATTAAAAAGAGGTAAAGATGAAGAGTTTCACAAACAGCAGTGTGACTCTCCTAGACCAACCACATCCCCCTATATATACATATTGGGCAGTAAAAGTATCCAATTTATATTGTCATATACATGTAAACCATATGGTGCACTTTAGTATAAAGAAGGGAGCAAATATAATGTCAGTAATATCCTCTATTAAACCCTGTGCATCTAAAATGAATACCATCTAGATAATAAACAGCATAATCTGATATCCATTAATGTATAACACTTACCCACGGAGGGGAGAGTCAATCCAGGAGAGCCACACACCCCAACGCACGTTTCGGCCCCACGCCTTCCTCTGGGGGTATGGCTCTCCTTATTAGTGATAAGTATATATAGCAAAGACCATCCAATCCATGGAGTCAGAACTTAAATTGATAATCTAAAATACCTGTGTATTTGCGCCAGACAGAAAACAGCATCTATACCGGAAGAACGCCGTGGCCACGTGGTGGCCAGTCACGCGACCGCGCGTCTCCGGATTAGTTACAATATACAAAAGGCTTCCGGGGTACGCAACGGCCACGTGATGGCCAGTCACGTGACCGCGCGTATCCCGGATACCTAGACGCCATCCCTACTTACACAGATAGTCGCGGTCACGTGATGAAAGATCACATGATCGCAACAAAGGCACGTAAACAGGAAGTGTTCTTTCAGGGTAAGTAAATCAATTCATGCAAAGAAACAGAGAATGAATAAAGCCGAATATTAAAGCAAGCAATACTAAAGTGCACCTGTGCATAAACCATTGATCAATATATACATCAATAATCATAATATATTACAAAATAAAAATTACATTACACCGTGAAATAATAAAATGCTAATAAACATGATATACAGTGAAGTGCGAACACCTTCAGGTGTAGCAATATTACAGATGTGCGACTTGATGCACAAGTTGTTAGATGCCTGAGGTGCGCTACCTGACGGTGCAAGACTGAATTATCCTCACACCCAAAGCCATCTGCCCATGCAGCTTACAGCCATATCCACACTGAGCTGAGAACTCTATGCAATTTTGGGCACAGCAAAAACTGTGTTGTTTCCCAAGGTCAGTTAAGCAAAATAATCATTAACAAAAACCTTTAAAATCTAGAGCTGTCACCGCTCCTGAAAAGCCTGTTTTAATAGCTTCATGCATTCCCCATGCAATAGCAATTCTGGAGCATCTATTCTTATGTCTCTATGTTGTGCCATTCCTTTATTATTTCTACTAGAAGTTATGAGTGAATTGCTAGCAGTCTGCAGTAAGGGTACAGAGGGGAGGTAATCAGTTGGGGGGGTGTACCTGCACTGTTTGAACATGACAGCACTGATTGGATAGAGTGAGTCTGTGCAGGTAGACACCCCCAACTGGCCACCTCCCCTCTGTACTCTTACTGCAGACTTCTAGTAACTTCTAGTAGAAATAATAAAGGAATGGCACAACATAGAGACATAAGAATAGATGTTCCAGAATTGTTATTACATGGAGAATGCATGAAGTTATTAAAAGAGGCATGTCAGGAGCGGTGAAAGGTCCTCTTTAACATCTGTTTATATATAATTAGCAGTGTCAAGGCTGGAAGTTTGTAACCATAATGTTCTTCAAAGAGATTACTGGCATTATAGAGAAGCTGTCATCCCTTTCATGCTGCCCAAATCATGGGCAAAATAAAATCCCGACAACCTCCTCATTATGAAAGTTTTACTCTGAAATGTTGCTGCATTTCAGAAAAAAAAGAGGAGAACAAATTTATTACGTTTTTCTGGTGTAGAAAAGTCGCAAATTTTGGAGTAAGTTCTATTTTGCAGCAAAATGTGTGATGTTTTCCCTTTTTCTATGACTCCTTCCACTTTTGTAAAAAAAAAAAAAAGGAAGTAGGTGGGGAGTGAGCTGCTGGTGTAGAGCTCAGTTCAGGTTCACGGGCGTCTCCTGATAATTGTGAAGCAATTTTCTCAAAGCACAGATTATGACCAGTATACTAAACACCCATCTTATCAAATTTCTTTGATATCTTTACAATGAGGTGGGCACAGTGGAAAGAGTCCAGGCATAGGGAAAAGAGACCACTGTGCGGCGTCTTCAGGCCCTGCTTGGCGTGATTAAAGGGGTTATGCCATGATTACTGAAAATAATGAAAATCAGACATATAGTACATGACAAACTCGTTCTAACAAAGCTAGAACCAGCCCTGTACCTCACATGGGTCCAGAGATCTCCACAGTCTTTGCCCCAACTGTTCTGCTAGTTTTCAGGCTGGCAGCGCAGGGGGAGTGTCCTTTCAGGGAATGTGTCCTTTCTGCAGCTGTCTCGCTATCACAGCTCAGTGAGCATGGCCTTTCTTCTGCAGCTCTCTGTCTCTGTAACTGCCACAGCTTCTAACACAGTAATCCGCAACCTCCGGCACTCCAGCTGTTCTGAAACTACAACTCCCAGAATCCTCTTTTCACTTCTGTGGGAGTTACAAGAACAGCCAAGTAAGTGTGCATGCTGGGAGTTATAGTTTCACAGCATCTGGAGTGCCGAAGGTTGCTGATCCCAGTTCTAACAGAAGATATGGCTACTGACAGTTGAACATTTAGGCCTCATGCACACGAACGTGTGCCGGCCGTGGCCGTGCTGTGGGCTGCATACGGCGGGTCCACAGTAAACGGGCACCGGCCGTGTGCAGCCCGCTTCACGGACCCATTCACTTCAATGGGTACGCGATCCGGGAGATGCGGAGCGGAGGCACGGATCGGAACACCACGGAAGCACTACGGTGTGCTTCCGTGGTGTTTCTTGTCGTGCCTCCGCACCGCAAAAAAGTAGCGCAAGCACTACTTTTTTGCGGTGCGGACCCTCGGATGCGGATCGCGGACCCCTTTCAAGTGAATTGGTCCGCGATCTGCATGTGGTGGCCTCACGGTCAGTGCCCGTGCATTGCGGACTGCAGTTTGCGGCCCGCAGCACGGTCACGGCCGGCACACGTTTGTGTGCATGAGGCCTTAAACTGAGATTGTGCAACCACCTCAGTGAGACGGACAAGACATAAGGAAAAGAACAAACAGCAGGTGGCGCTATACAGATACATCTTATTGAGTAGCACAGTGACTATAAAAAATTTTTAATTAGATTCAATTTACAAAAGTATTCAGATCCAGGTGCTGGTGTGAAAAATGTACAATAAGTTTCATGGCACAACCCTTTTTATGAGGACCCTGTCTGACCCTTTTTTTTTTTTTTACAGTGGAACTCTATACTCTATACAGAGCCATTGTATAGCATCAGTCTGAGGCATCCGTTTAACATATACGTTTTTTGTATACATTAAACGGATGGGAAAAACGTGATGAGAACCCCACCCTTACATACGTATTTGTGAATGACATTAGCAGCTCTTCAGGACCACCTTAATTAAACAAGACTTGGTCACATTGGGCCTAGCAGAACAGTAGCTGCTATTTCTGTTCACACCCTCTATGACTAAGGGCTCATGCACACGACCGGATGTATTTTGCAGTCCGCAAAAAACGGATCCACAGGAAATACAGATGACGCCGTGTGTAACAGAACAGCTGGCCCCTATCAGAACAGTCCTATGCTTGTCCGTAATGTGAACAATAATAGGACATGTTGTATCTCTTTGCGGAACGGACATACGGAAATGGAATACACATGGAGAAACTTCGGTTTTTTTGTGGACCCATTGAAATGAATGGTTCTGCATATGGTCCGCAAAAAAAAACAAATGGACACGGAAAGAAAATGCATTCCTGTGCATGAGCCCTTAGAGAGAACGAGAGTTTACAGAACTGGGCATCCCCTTTAATCGGGCATAAGAACAGGGGTATACTGATTGGACAACCAATACAAGATAATAGATGGAGGTCCCCAACTGAGGATCCACTAGCAAGACCTGAAAGCTGGGTCAATTTCAGCTCCCGGCACTAATCATGGGGTCCCGGCTTCATCCCCCTATTTAAAGGTGTATTTGATTATTCCTTTGGTTATTCTGTGATGTAATGATAGCCACGCTGAAAGGATGCTTTCTCCTTTTTAATTTCAGACACAGTGAATTTGACTTCATCTCTGGAACCCGCATGAGAAAACTGGCACGTGAAGGAGAAAACCCACCAGATGGTTTCATGGCCCCCAAAGCCTGGAAAGTCCTGACAGATTATTATTGCTCCCTGGAGAAGAACAGTTGATTTGAAGCACGTACAGAGGAAATGTTCTAGTGTTTTCTTTTTTTTTTAATAATTAAATTTAAAATCTATTTCCATGTTAATATCTAAACTATTTTAAAGCTTTTAATACAATTATAATGAGTATTTTTTATAATTAATAATCACTTGTCAGCTAAACAAAAATGTTGCACTTTGACAAATTCCAGCAGTTACATTTCTTGTAGGTTGGGACCTCTGTTCTGTGTCCTCTGGAAGTTAGCATACCTTCATGTAATAATAAGACATACGTGTGCAGATGAACATTTATATTCTCTGCTTTGTATTTCATTTGCTGCACCTGCAGTTTGTGGTTAAGAGCTGCTCTTCTTGCTATAATGTAGGACATTAAAGGCCATCTGTCAGCAGATTTGTCCCTATGACACTGGCTGACCTGTTGCATGTGCGCTTGGCAGCTGAAGGCATCTGTGTTGGTCCCATGTTCATATGTGCCCGCATTGCTGAGAAAAACAAAATTATACTATATGCAAATGAGCCTCTAGGAGCAATTGGGGCATTGCCGTTACACCTAAAGGCTCCACTCTCTCTGCAGCTGCCTCCCCCTCTGCACTTTGATTGACTTTAGGAGAAGTCAGGACCAAGTGTGATCATGTTTCCACTGCCTGGTCCTAACAATCAAAATGCAGAGGGTGCAGCATTTGCAGAGAGAGCAGTCTCTAGGTGTAATGGCAACGCCCCTGTTGCTCCTAAAGGCTCATTTGCATATAATAAAACATAATTTTTCTCAGCAATGCGGGCACATATGAACATGGGACCAACACAGATGTCTTCCGCTGCCAAGTGCACATGTAACAGATCAGCCAGTGTCATAGGTACAGATCTTCTGACAGATGCCCTTTAAAGGGATTTTCCCACATATAATACTTATCCCCCATCCACAGCATAGCAGTCGGACCCCCAGCGATCATATACCTATCCTCTCTCTCTTTGTGGACAGGGGGATAAGGATCGTTAGTCGGAAGACCCCTTTAACTTCCAACCACATTAAGTCATTTTGGTGGCTTTGGAGACACAGCTTATAGGGAACAGGGAGAAACTTAAGGCAAATTAGTAATGGCAATGTCAGGGCATTACCTATAAATGCTGTTTTTACTGAAAGATGATGCTCCATTGGAATGAAAGTCGTCCCCTTAAGATGAACGCAAATTGCGGACCCATAAAACACGGATGCCGCCCATGTGCATTCCGCAATTTGAGGAACGGAACGGGTGGCCCATTATAGAAATTCCTATTCTTGTCCACAAAACAGACAAGACTAGGACATGTTCTATTTTTTTTGGCGGGGCCACGGAACGGAGCAACGGATACAGAAAGCACACAGAGTGTTGTCCACATCTTTTGCGGTCCCATTGAAGTGAATGGGTCTGCATCCGAGCCGCAAAAAAAATGCTCCCAGAGCTCAGCTTCTCATCCTCTACCATGTCCTGCCCAGCAGAAATCACCCAACAGGTTTGCTTTAAGACGACAGGAAGATGGAAATGTAACCCGAATTCCGCGATTGTCCTATTATGTTTTCTATATGTACATAATTGTGAAATATGTCCTTGTGTCAAATCGGATGACCAGATTATTTAGTACTACAAAGAAAATCTGTATTTTTATACATTGTTCCAAATGACTATGTTTCTGCATTTTTTAAATCGATATGTTCAAATGTATGCATTGTATTCAAGGACCAAGGGGGGCATTTATCAAGTCTGCTATTCCAGTTTCCAGTGCAGAAATGTCACAAGCGGTGCATATTTTTGCGACATTGGGTGATCTCGCCACTTTTAGAAGTGGAGTGAAAAGTAGATTAATATTTCAGATTAGAACACCTTTAGGTTTCATTTATGATATGAAACTTTTTTAAAAAGTTTCATCTCTATGCCAGGCAACCCCCTGGTGTAGTTTTACAGACATGGTCGCACACCACATTGCACTTGGGCCAAATATATTATTACTGTGCGACATTTAATAAATTTGCCACGACCTCAGAAAGCATAGAGGCACTTAAAACTGACACCAAAATCACCGCAATTGATAAATTCACCCCCCAAATGTTATTTATGTTTTACAAATGATTAGCCAAGTGCCATGAGGGTGACGTGGAGCAGTGAATGAAGTGTTTGTGATCTCTGGGCTGGAGTCTAGGACAGGGGTCAGCAAACTTTGGCACTCCAGCCACTGTGGAACTACAACTCCCAGCATGAACGTTTGCTTGGCTGCTCGTGTAAGGCTACACTTACACTACCGTATGAATGGCTCAATTTTGCGGAATGGGTGTGGACCCATTCATTTTAATGGGGTCGCAAAAGATGCGGACAGCACACCGGCCCCGCAAAAAATATAGAGCATATCCTATTCTTGTCCGCAATTGACAACAAGAATAGGCATTTTCTATGATAGCGGTGGCCATGTGTTGGTCGCAAATTGCGGAACGCACATGGCTTGGTATCCGTGTTTTGCAGATCTGCAAAACACTATGGTCGTGTGAATGTAGCCTGACTCACACAAAATAGAAAGGAGCATTCTGGGAGTTGTAGTTTCAGAGCAGCTGGAATGCCGGAGGTTGACGATCTCTGGTCCTTGACATGATCTGGTCACCAGATCCCATAGAGGTCAGTCTTGCGCTGATTTGCAGTAATTATGAAGGATTGGTTGTCAAAAGTCTGTCTGCTTGTCCTGTATGATATTTAATTATGTTGTGATCTGGGCTATTTTATAGAGCCTGTATTTATTAGAAGGTGACATATGTGCCTTGAAGACAAATTACTGTGCTTACCGATGTCTCTCTCAATGTCATATGAATACTGCTTACGTTGCATAGCAAATACATTTTATATATTTACCTTCCCTTGTCTTGTGATTTTCTGTGTCTTGTGAGCCATCACGTGTTTGCATTGTGCATTTCAGAAAAAAAAATCCTGAAAAATGGGCTAAACTAACATAGTAACATACTTTATAAGGCTGAAAAAAGACATCTGTCCATCCAGTTTGGCCTGTTATTCTACAAGTTGATCCAGAGGAAGGCAAAAAAAACCCTGTGAGGTAGAAGCCAATAGTGGAAATAAATTCCTTCCCAACTACAATCAGGCAATCAGAATAACTCCCTGGATCAAAGACCCATCTCTAGTAACTATAGCCTGTAATATTATTACCCTCCAGAAATACATCCAGGCTCCTCTTGAACTCTTTTAGTGAACTTACCATCACCACCTCCTCAGGCAGAGAGGTCCATAGTCTCACTGCTCTTACCGTAAAGAATCATCTTCTATGTTTGTGCACAAACCTTCTTTCCGTCACAGTCCTTGGGATAAATCGATTATGGGGATAAACAGATAATAAAAATAGTATCATTTAATAATATAATTAAAATAATATATTCAGCATTATCTATCTGGTAGATCCAGCATTGTCAATGACCTCCGCGGTGTACCAGTCGTATTGGGGAAAACAGTGGGCTGTAGCACTGGAAGATTTTTCTTTCTTGATGTCTTGTACAGAGGATCTACCCAGAAACTCTTTTGAAGGGGTTGTCTGGTATATGCAAAAATAGCGGACAATGCAGAGAAATGGCCTTAACTTAAGGCCTCTTTCAGACAAGTGTGTTCTGGGCAGAAAATCACGCTGATTTCCTGTATGGTCACTGCTCATTTTGCAGGAGGGCACAGCGTAATGCTGTCAGAATAAAGCCTCATTCACACGTCCGTGATTAAAACTGTGAAAAGGTGGTCAGCTATGCCTTCATGAAGATGTCCGTGATGGATCCGTATTGGGTCCGTGTGTCATCCGTGTTTCACTGACACTGAACAGCTGAAAAATAATTTTCAAAGCATCTCTTCTTAATAATCCATGAAACACAGCTGGCATTTGTGGTTTTCACAGATCAATAGACTATAATGGGTGTGATGGATCTGTGAACACTGACAAAAGAGAGCATGCATCCATGTTAAAAACACGGACTGTGCTAAAACACTGATGTGTGAATACACACTTTAAAATTAATGGGTACATGTGCTGTCTGTGGAGAACACATATGTGGAACACTAACATGTGAATGAGGCTTAATTCTGTAGAAGTAAGGTTGTGTAGAGACACACAACTTTATAAGGCTACTTTCACACTAGCGTTTCTATTTTCCGGTATTGAGATTAGGGTGGCCACCTGCTTCATCCCAAATAGGAGGACATTTAGGCCACACCCCCAACCTGCCAAACCACACCCCCAACCTGCTAAACAACACCCCTCTCTCAGTAAGTGCCCGGCAAAAAAAAAAAAAGAGAAGAAAACCTTAAAGGGGTATTCAGGGTTCAGAGTTGAACCCAGATGTACCCTTAATTTCACCCAGGCAGCCCGGCAAGGGTTCTTCTGTTCACAATTACACACTGCCCTAATGGGCCGGCTTTACCGCTGCCGTTTTACTGGCCGGCGGGCATTCTGTATCCAGCAGTGCCGGAGTCAGTGAATTCCAGCAGGCTGTTCTCTGCTGGAACAGCCTGCCAGAATCACTAACTCAGATGTGAAAGTAGCCTAATACAGCGCCCCATACCTCTTACATCCAGTGACGTCTTCTTTGATGTAGACATTCTGTGTCCTCAATCTTCTCCATTCAGACCAGACCGCCATGATGATTTCTTTCAGCCATCTCTTCTCTCTGCGGAATTTGACAGACAGACATCTTAGTTTCCTACTTTTCCATCATTTTCCCCCCACTTTCTTGAACACCCCATCCTGCCATTCCCAATACTCAGACACTGTGCTCCACAGATAGTACTTCCTTTAGTAATTATTCATCAGGGTCTTGTGCCCCCCTCAGACCTTAGATCAACATCTTGTGCCCCCATCAGACCTCAGATCAGAGTCTTGTGCCCCATCAGACCTCAGATCAACACAATGTGCCCCCATCAGACCTCAGGTCAGTGTCTTGTGCCCCATCAGACCTCAGATCAACATCTTGTGTCCCTCTTCAGACCTCAGATCAGCGTCTTGTGCCACATCAGACCTCAGATCAACATCTTGTGTCCCCCTTCAGACCTCAGGTCAGCGTCTTGTGCCCCCATCAGACCTCAGATCAGCGTCTTGTGCCCCCATCAGACCTCAGATCAACACAATGTGCCCCCATCAGACCTCAGATCAGCCCACTGTGCCACCATCAGACCTCAGATCAGCCCACTGTGCCACCATCAGACCTCAGATCAGCCCACTGTGCCCCCATCAGACCTCAGATCAGCGTCTTGTGCCCCCATCAGACCTCAGGTCAGCGTCTTGTGCCCCCATCAGACCTCAGGTCAGCGTCTTGTGCCCACATCAGACCTCAGGTCAGCGTCTTGTGCCCACATCAGACCTCAGGTCAGCGTCTTGTGCCCACATCAGACCTCAGGTCAGCGTCTTGTGCCCACATCAGACCTCAGGTCAGCGTCTTGTGCCCACATCAGACCTCAGGTCAGCGTCTTGTGCCCACATCAGACCTCAGGTCAGCGTCTTGTGCCCCATCAGACCTCAGATCAATCATCAACGTCTTGTGCCCCCCTCAGACCAGCGTCTTGTGCCCCCCTCAGACCAGCGTCGTGCCCCCCTCAGACCTCTGATCAGCCCACCCTGGACGTCAGGTCATAGTGCGCGCCGGCAGGGAAGGCAGTGGAGCGCGGAACCTGATGGCAGTGGCAGCGCAGAACAGGTAAGTTTTATTTTTTAAAGTGGCTGGGTGGGCTGATCTGAGGTCTGAGGGGGGGCACAAGCACAAGACGCTGAACAGGAGCAGGCCGGGACATTAAGGACATGCCAGAGCGCCCCCTTAACTGGCCGGGAGTGAAGAGCCCTGTGCAACCGCACGGGTCGCAAAACCCCAAAGGCCTGTCCTGAAAAGCGGACTTCTGGCCGTCCGTCCTGGCCTTGCGCCGGACGGAGGACCAGGAGTTTAAAAACCGGACTGTCCGGCCAAAAACCGGACGGATGGCCACCCTAATTGAGATCCATCATAGGATCTCAATACCGGAGAAAAACGCTTCCGTTTTGTCCCCATTTATTGTCAATGGGGACAAAATGTAACTGAACAGAACGGAGTGCTCCAAAAAGCATCCCGTTCCATTTAGGGCTCATTCAGAGGGCCGTATGATGTCCGCAAAAATACGGATTTTTTTAGTATTCCGTTTTTTTGCGGACACATAGACTTCAATGGGGCTATGTCCTGATTTTCACGGACAAGTATAGGACATGTTTCATTTGTTTTGTGGAGACATGGAATGGAAAAAAAGGGCCCATAGAAGTTAATGGGTCAGTATGTAATCCGCAAAAAAACGGATCCGCATTTTTGCGGATATCATACGGTCGTCTGAATGAGCCCTAACTCTGACACAATCGAAAACGGATCTGTCCCCCATTGACTTTCAATGGAGTTCATGACGGATCTGTCTTGGCTATGTTAAAGATAATACAATTGGATCTGTTCATAACGGATGCAGATGGTTGTATTATCAGTAACGGAAGCGTTTTTGCTGATCCAGCAAAAACACTGGTGTGAAAGTAGCCTTAATCATTATAATTTACCAGAATTATTAACCAGAGCGACAGCGCTGGATCTACTAGGTAATTAAATAATTTTTTTTTTGCTGAGACAACCTCTTTAAAGGGTAGGGCTACAGCTGTCGCAGTCAGGATCTCAGGGGCATGGCAGTGGAACAGGGATCCCATAGAAATGAATGGTGTCGCAGCGCAGGTCGCACGTGTGCCACGACTGCGATACCTGAATTGCAGAAAATCCAACTCTCCACAATCACGCCACGTATGCGACTCCCTCTGTGGCCTCATTTATTTCTATAGGATGACCTCTATACTGCGATGCCCCTGTGATCTTGGGTGCGACCAGTTTTGCTGTGTAGCCATACCCTAAAGATCCACTGGGAAGATCCTCTCTACAGGACATCAAGAAATTTCTAAATATACTCCTAGTCTTGAAAAAGACTTTCCAGAGTGACAGTGCAAAGCATTTCCCGGAACCAGTCCTCTGTCACATCAGAAGAACATAGGTGAAAATAAGTGGCGGACATTTATCAAAACTGGCATAAAGGGAAACTGGTTCAGTTGCCCATAGCAACCAGATTCCACCTTTTTATTTTCCAAAGGTGCTCTGAAAATTGATAGTTGGAATCTGGTTGCTATGGACAACTAAGCCAGTTTTTCTTTACACCAGTTGTGATAAATCCACCCAGTGTTTTTTTCTAACAACCAGTTGGATTATTGATTTCATTTTTCTTTCTGTGAAGATGAAAATCAGAATTTGATGCGAGTGCAATGCGTGACGTGAACGCATGGCACCCGAGCGGAAAAAAATGAACAACTGAACGCAATCGCAGACAAAACTGACTGAACTTGCTTGCAAAATGGTGCGAGTTTCACCCTGAACGCATCCGGACCTAATCCGTGACGCTTGTGTGAAAGGGGCCTAACTGGTCACACAATCAAAGATACTGTAGCTGCGCAGCAGTGATGAGGTCACAGTGTGACTCGTAAATTACCACAATCCCCAAAAATCCTGTATAGTGTTGAGCGAACTTGTGCTTTCAAGTTCGGTGTACCAGGTTCCGGTTATCAAAGAATTCTGTTATGGATTTCACTACCACAGATCATAAGTTATGGTCCATGGTAGCGGAATCCATAACAGAATTCTTAGATAACCCAAACCCGAACCTTGTACGTCGAACTTGAAAACACAAGTTCGCTCATCCCTAACCCTGCAGTCAGGAACGGACTGGCCATAGATCTTACAGGGTAATTTCCTGGTGGGCCGATGGAGGGGGGGCCCAGACATGCGCTCCTCACTTGAAACCAAACTCGGCTTTGGTTCTGACTAGTACCTTGAAACCAAAGCAGAGTTTGGTTTCAAGTTTTAAAGTGGTTTTCCACTTTAAAAATCAACTACCAAAGTTATTCAAAGAAGTCACACGCGACTTCGTGAATAACTAAGTTTGGAGCCCATACATTCTAATACTGTACAGAGACAAATCTGTACAGTATTATTCCAAAGTTTTAAACTAAGCAACTTCGGATGAAGCATCTTAAGCTCACTACGCACAACACTAATAGTAACAGATGCTGATTTCACGTGGATTTGTGTAGTGGTCTTACATGTTATGCACCACCAATGAGGCCAGATGAGGCGATCGCCTCAGGCAGCACCAGGTAGGGACAAGAGGGGGGCAGCGGAAGGGCCATGGGCAATGAGCGCTTTCATTGTGCCAAAGGGATTAAGGTTAAGAAATTGGTATGGGGGGGCGCCGTTTCAGTTTTCGCCTCAGGCAGCAGAAAGGCTAGGTGCACCCCTGGTTATACTCAGCAACTCACGGCCTGCAAGGGGTCCATTGATATTCATGAGACGAGCGCCTACTCCTGCTGTCAACTACCTCCAGATAATGATTGACAAGTGGAGCCTATGACATAAGTATCATCGGACTCCTGACTGCAGCACTGAATGCGCGCTGCAGAGTATAACCTGAAAGTTCTTAAAAAACATTAAATCAGAGGGTTACTACTCTGTTAGGGCTCATGCACACAAATGTATTTTCATTCCGTATCCGTTCTTTTTTTTTGTTTGTTTTTTTTGCGGGCCGTATGCGGAAACATTAATTTCAATGGGTGCACAGAAAAAAAACAGAAGTTACTCCGTGTGCATTCCGTTTCCATATGTCCGTATTTCCGTTCCGCAAAAAAATAGAACCTATTATTGTCCGCATTACGGACAGGACTGTTCTATTAGGGACCAGCTGTTCTGTTCCGCATACGGACGTCATTGTATTTTTTGCAGATTCCGGAGCGCAAAATACATATGGTCGTGTGCATGAGGCCTTTGTAGAACGTGGCAGGTCCCTTTAACATCCTGCTCAAGCCGCTTACTCATTCCACTAATGGCACATACTATAACGTTCTTGCACAGTCTGCTTATGTACCTCGCTGTCAGAGTGGCAGGAATCTGCAAAGGCAGCATATTTTATATATTATGTTCTGATGACCACCCCAGGACATGTAGCTAAAAACGATGGTCACTATATAACAAGTAGCTGTACGAAAAGAGATAAAGACAGGTTCTGTACACTGTGTGAACGCCCCACCTAGTGATTGCGATCAGCCACACCCATTGCAAATAGGTGCATAAAGAAGGCACCCAGCCATGCCATGTCCTTAGATAAACACAGGGAGTAGTGTGGGCCGTACTGAAGAGCTTAGTGAAGAGGTTGTCTGTGTTGAACTAGTATTTTGGTGCAATTCATGCTAGTTTACTGGGGTAAATAATCTAAAGTTTGTCAGCCCATTTGGGTTCTGCCCCTTCCCGACCCGGTTGTTAGAAATGTCTTGCACATTTTTGTGCAAAGCAAGGCACAAAACCAGCGTATAAGCATTATATGCAAAACACGGATTGCCCTCTGTAGAATTGTCCTATCCTTGTCTGAATAAAACCGGACAAGAATAGGGCATGTTCTATTTTTTGGGGGGCTGCGGAACGGACAAACGGATGTGGACAGCCAGGGGCGTAGCTAAAGGATCATGGGCCCTGGTGCAAGAGTTCAGCTTGGGTCCCCCCTTCCCTCAGTGCTTTGTGTCTTCTTATGTGGCACAAGGGTTTTCGGGCTCCCTCAGTCTCCTGGGCCCGGTAGCGACTGCTACCTCTGCACCCCCTATAGCTACGCCCCTGTGGACAGCACACTGTGTGCTCCTGCATCTTTTGTGCCCCACTAAAGTGGATGGGTCCGCATCCGACCCGCAAAAAAATGCAGATCAGATACGGACAAAAAAAGATAAAAAAGTATGCATCTCCTGGATTCGTAATGCGGAGTGCCGTAATACGGCCGGTGCCGTGTATTGCGGACCCGCTGTATGCTGGACGCAATACGGACATGGCAGGGCAACAGCCGTGTGCATGAGCCCCAACGCTGTGAGCCAGGCCTTCACATCTAACATCAGCAATACTCTTATCTAAATGGGCACCAATTACTGACACACTCCAAAATGGAGAATCATGTTACACCCCCGCTCTCATGCCACCAAAGCCAATGCTTGAGGTCCGGATGATGTAAAAATAAAGTAGATGACTGACCACATGCAATTTAAGAAACTTTTTGGGACAGTAGCCAAACAAAGGGTGTACTGTGAAGAAAAAACACAATAAAACACCATTTTTCTACTTCATCACAAGGCTGGCACCTTAAGAACACGTGTCAGGAAATAAGCCGAAGACAACAAACACCTTTACAAGGTGCTGTATAGCCATATAGTAATTAAGGCAATGGTCAAACCAACCATGACCTGGATTGCTGCATGCAGTGGACATGTGAGGTTATAGGAGTACACGGGGCGTGAACTATTCATAAGCCAGTTTTACTAAACTTTCTGTTATATATTGCTATCCTGAATCTGCAAGCGGGGTTGTAAAATCATGTTTATTGAAATATTCTTATCACACTCAGATCGTATCACATTACCATCCACAGGATCTCACTTTATGGCTTCTAAAGGGGGACTAGTTTTGGCAAGGACATATATGACTACTAATCGCACAGTAAGTGTCACGCTTCAGACTCACAGCTCCCGGTCCTGTCCTCCCAGCACTGCCGAGGTCGCATAGCTTTATATCCATTTATGATACTATGTAACCCTTAGAGGTCTGGAATGTATTGGATAATACTAACATAATGCTGTGCGAATCCGGCAGTGCTGGAAGTTCAGCGCTGCGAGTCTGAAGCGTGACATTCGCTCGTGTCAAACCAGCCTAAGGGTAGTTTAAACCTGTCGGAGTTCACCAGATACGGCCTAGCTGGATACTGCCTTTCACCGCCGGACCCAGTTGACCACAATGGGATCCGGCACTTACCTGCAAAATGCCGACAAGATCCTTTGCATGCAAGATGGTACTTATGCTGGAAACCGGACGGATCCCATTGTAGTCAATAGGGTCTGGCGGTGAATAGCAGGATTCCTCTGTTTCTGTGCCAAAACAGCCTGCCATTTAACACAAGAGTGAGGCTAGGGCTACACAGCGACATCTGTGGCTGGATTTCTTGCGACTGCCGCTCCGATCCCATTAATTTCTATGGGACCCCCGCTACTCAGCAACCCTATTTGCGACAGGTGCCGCACGACCAGTGTCGCTGTGTAGCCCTAGCCTGAACCCACCCTCTGGTAAATCATACTCGATGGAGCCATCTCACAAGTAATAAACCATTGTTTTTTTTTATTATTATTTCTTAGATATTTATTTAATCTAATAACTCAGCAGACAAAAATATTTTCTTCTCCAATTGCAAGGAATTGCATAGTCTAATAGAATGTACAACTTCTAGTCTTTCAGGTCTCCAGTGCACAGGTGTCACCAGTTGGGCACATACTAAGGCCTCATGCACACGACCGTATCAGGAGTCTGACAGATGACGTCTGTGTTGTGTCCGGTTTTTTTTTGCAGACCCATTGACTTCAATGGGTCCATGGTCTGCATTTTGTGGCTAAGAATAGGACATGTTTTTACTGAACAGAGACACAGATGCGGACATCCCCCGGATGATATCTCTGCGTGCAGTTTTGTTTTTTTTGCAGACCCATAGAAACAAATGGGTCCATAAAAGTTAAAGAGAAACTCCGATCCAAGGCACTTATAGCATAATCAGAGAAATTTAGAGCTGTCAAAAATGACTTTGGGAAGGAATATCACCTTAAAGGAGCACTTTGGGTAAAACTATTTCCCCTAAGAAAAGTGCAAGCTAAGTCTCCAATTAGTACCTTCTGTTCTCCGGTCTGTATGGTACATGCCTCATCCAAGAGCTGCCCTGATATCTGATCAGTGCAAGGAGGCCCCATGTTGTGGGCAAGGCCACATCATAGGCAGGCCGAGCAATACCGTAGTGCAGCACATAATACTGCTCCAGCAGAACCAAATACCAAAGTACAGCACAAAATCCATGTGCCCTTGCTGCTGTACTCCACTGTATCGCCATGCTATACAGCTGCCAGCCAATTGCATAAGTACCTGATTCCCAAAGCATTAATTAAAGGGGTTATCCAACCCCTATAATGTCTGGACACCTCATATAGGTTATACTTACCCAGCACCCTCAGCACTCCTGATACCTATATGGCTGCCGCTGCATCTCCCCGTCACGCGGATTAAAACAGCCGGTGAAGGGGGTGTGGTTTAGTGGAATTGGGGAGTACCTAATAGCAGGCCTCTATGGGAACAAGCCTCCATAGCGCCACCCACAATACAGCGGGTGCTGGGATAAGTATAACCTGTACGGATGTAGTAGAGCAGGGATCTCAAACTCGTGGCCCTCCAGCTGTTGAAAAACTACAACTCCCAGCATGCCCCAATAGCTGTAGGCTCTCCTGGCATGATGGAAGTTGTAGTTTTACAACAGCTGGAGGGCCACGAGTTTGAGATCTCTGTAGTAGAGTTAACACACATGCTTTCTGAGACGTGTTATCTAAACTAAATGCGTTAAGCAAACACCTTCAATTACTTTTCAATGGCTTTTGTTTCAAGACAACGCAATGAGTTAAGAAATTTGAGTTAAAGAACAACTCCCACAAAAATTTTTATTCCATGTCCTGCTAGAAATGTACATGATGTAATCTGTAGTGAATGTCATTTTCTTAAAAATGGCTGTATTTGGGAGTTATATCTCCATGATGTTTCTCATCTGTGTCATGTGACTAGGAATCAGACCCACCAACTCACACAGCATCTTATGTGTGGACAGGAAGTCTATTTTTCTATGTATTCCTATGGGAGCCTCACTTTGAGTCTCATAGGAATGAATAGAGAAGTGACTGGCTTCCTGTCCTGGGTCAGTTGGAGGTCAGGGAGTTGGTCACATGACCCAGCTACAATAAGAAGAGAGGGGATAACTCAGAAATGCAGTCTGTAATGAGAAGATGGCATTCACTACAGATTATATCATGCATCTTTCTAACAGGTGAGAGAATAAAAATTTTTGCGGGAGTTCTTCTTTAAAGGGGTATTCCCATCTCACAAATGTAGTTTGTATAGTTAGATATAGCCATACCAAAATTATTACTAATAGAATGTATTTATATAAAATGTACCATTTAGAAGATTTTCCTATTTGTATATCCATTGTCCCACACACATCAGTCAGGCCGTTGCCCCTAGTTACGACCACCGCGGCCATGTAGTAGTGGTGGCCAGCTTGTTCTTGTTCAAACCCGTTCTGAGGTAACTGCTGTATTGTGAACACACATTGCATGAGCATGAGCAGACACATCTTGGGGTTGTAGCATTTATGTCTGCACTTCCAAAAAGCAGAGAAACGGATCCTGTTCTAAGATCAATTCATCTCTATGGAGCAGGATCCGTTTATAAAGTCTGCGTTTTGGACGGATCCTGACCATTGTGTTGTGGACTGGTAGCATCCAAAACGCAGATGTGAAAGTACCCTAAGATGTGTCTCCGCATGCTCATGCAGTGTGCGTTCACTATACAGCAGTTACCTCAGAACGGGTTTGAAAAGGAGCAAGCCGGCCACCACTACTACATGGCCATGGTGGTCGTAAACAGGGGCAACGGCCTGACTGATGTGTGTGGGACAATGGATATACAAATAAGTAAATCTTCTAAACGGTACATTTTATATAAATACATTCTATTAGTAATAATATTGGTATGGCTATATCTAACTATACAAACTACATTTGTGAGGTGGGAATACCCCTTTAAGGGTTTGTGTGTAACCCTGTTACATCTGTATGAGGTGCCTGTGGAGCATTATAGGTGTTGGATAACCCCTTTAAGGCTATTTTCAAACCTGCGGCACGGGGCTCCGGCAGGCTGTTCTGGTGGGTCAACAGCCCGCCGGGTCCATGCTGCCGCAGGTGCACGTGTGGGGCCGGAACTACGCTCCGGCCCCATTCACTGTAATGGGGCGGGCCACAGATCCGGCTGCCACACAGCAACCCCTGCTGAGAGGCGGCCGGAACAAAAATACATGTATTTTCATTCCGGCCGCCTCTCGGCAGGGGTTGCCATGCTGCGGCCGGATCCGTGGCCCGCCCCCATTACAGTGAATGGGGCCGGAGCGTAGTTCCGGCAGCACGGATCCGGTGGGCTGTTCACCCACCGGAGCAGCCTGCCGGAGCCCTGGGCCGCAGGTGTGAAAGGGGCCTAATGCTGAGAGCATCATATCATTGTCACTGTCCATTGGCCACCAGGAAATTTCCATGTGTGGTCTATGGCCAGTCTGTCCCTGCTTTTGACCATATACTGCAAATAAACGTGTGATTTTATTAAATAAATTAAAAAAATTTCTATACTGTATATATAGTGCACCAACAAAAGTCTAAGTTCACTTCATTTAGCTGCGGGGTGGGGACGGATCCCAAATCCTGTGGTCAAATTTCAACTATTTGAATGTGGGCTATGGTTAATTTACTTTGGTATTTTGAATTTTGGCAGAAGCACCGTCAGCTGAATTCATGTGCAGCATTCTTCGGGCTTCATTAGCTTGGGTTACGCTGACCTGTAATGTAACTAACATTTGGTCTAAGATCCCAGCTGATCAGCACAGGAAATTTGAATACATTTTTTTTTTATTAAATCCAGCTTTCATGGAATGCTCGGGGTCATTGTACTGTTGGATTATGTAACTGAAGATGTTCAAGTCTGAAAATGAAGACTGCCATCTAGTGGTTGTTTTTGTCAAGGATCCGCAATTTATGCATTATTAGATGCATGTGATAAGTCAGAAAATGAGTGTATACACCGAATATCTAACCTAATCATCATGCATGGAAAACCACACCTTGAAGACGATCTGTCATCACTGCCGATTTAGCAAATAATTTTATTCTGCATGTATAAACAAGTCTGGAGCCTCTTTTCACATTAACCCTATATTGTTCAGTTCCTAAGTTATTGAGTTATTGCTATCAGAAGTTTGTGAATAAAGGTACAACTGGGTGTTACCAGTTGGGGGTTTGCCCCTCCACAGTGACACTGGTAGCACTGATTGGAAAATGGCAGGCTGTGCAAGGACACACCCCCAACAGGTAAAACCTAGTTGTACTTTTATTCATAAACTTCCAGCAGGAATAATAAAGGAATGGAAAGACAGCCATAAGAATAAATGCCCCAGAATTGTCATTACACGTGGAATACAATTATTCAGTAAAAAAGACATAGTGGTGACGGGTTCTCTTTAAAAGAGTTTCTTCCATGCTATTACTATCTCAGTGTGACATATAGTTGGAGTATATACAGATATAGGGCTCATGCACACAAATGTATTTTATTTCCATGTCCGTTCCGTTTTTTTTTGTGGACCGTATGCGGAACCATTCATTTCAGTGGGACCACAAAAATAAACAAAACGTAAGTTTCTCCGTGTGCATTCCGTTTCCATATGTCTGTTCCACAAAAAAAACACGTCCTATAATTGTCCACATTACGGACAAGGATAGGACTGTTCCATTAGGGGCCGGCTGTTCAGTTCCACAAAATATGGAATGCACACGGACGTCATCTTTATTTTTTGTGGATCCGTGTTCTGTGGACCTCAAAATACATACGGTCGTGTGCATGAGCCCACACAAACATAACCTGGGGTTATTTGATCTCTGTGGTTCGTGGTTCATTTGATCAACCGAATTCCTATACATACAAAAGGCATCCCTAAAAGTGGTAGTTACTGGTGTTCCCCCTATACATGACGCTAAGATGGTCACTGACAGCTGGGTTCAAATGCCTGCAAATCAGGGAAGTGCTTGTAAGCCAGAATATGTACATTTATGTCACAGTGCTGGAATGGGTTAATCATACTTGGCATTCGTATGGTCTTCAATGGACCATACGAATAAAGGAATTTGGGTGCCTTTGCCCAGGGATAAAGTGAACCTCTGCCTGGAGCGGTTCATCTTAGGACGTACTGTATCATCTGCACTTTCTGTAGGAGAATGATGCCAGTGGGAATCACGATCAGTAATAGGCCAGGGATCAGCAACCTTCAGCAATCCATCTGCTGTGAAACTACAACTTCCAGCATGCATCATGTTTGGCTGTTCTTCTAACTCCCATAGAAGTGAATGAAGCATTCTGGGAGTTGTAGTTTGTGAACAGCTGGAGCCCCGGAGGTTGCTGATCCCTGAACTAGGCTTACAGTAAATATCTGAAGTGGTTACCCTTGGAAGCTAGAAGTGGTCTTCAGTTTGCTCATGGGGTGGAGGCTACAGCTGTCATAAGGGTAAGGCCACATGGTTTTTTCGAAGAGGTCTTGAGGCAGATCTGCCTGCAGGATTTTTTGTCAAAGTCAGAACTGGATTTGAAAAGAATTGGAAATATAAAGGGAGGATTTATACTTTCATGGTGGATTCACTTCTGACTTTGGCTAAAAATCTCAAAAGGCAGGTCTGCTTCAAAATCCCCCCCCAAAAAAAGCTCTGTATGGCCGTACCCTAACTGTATGTAGCCCGTTGATGGGTTGCAGGGTGCCGCACACAGCCGATGTTCTCACACTGCTATGGAAAAAGCCGGAATTAGACTTACCGGTAATTCAATTTCCATGATATCACCACGACAGCCATGACAAGGAGAGATTGACCCCTGACCTCTGTAGGGGCAGGAACAGAGAAAGGTTTAAAGGCACCCCTCCCACCACCAAACACCAGTGTTTACCAAATAACAGAGCACAGTGGTGGCAAATGAATCAAAACTTAAAAAGTTCATAACAACGATACTTCACATAGTATTACCAGGTATTACATCATACCTGGCAAGAACCTAACTTTCCCTAATATTGGGATACATAGAAAAAAGGGAGGTATGCCATGCCGTCGTGGTGATATCATGGAAATTGAATTACCGGCAAGTCTAATTCCGGCTTTCCATATCATCACCACGACGGCCATGACAAGGAGATATACCAGATATTATCTATGGGGGGGTAATGGCTTGAAGGACCTTGTGACCAACGACAAAGAAGAAGTATTGGATCTAGTCTATAATGTTTCATGAATGTATGAATGCTATACCAAGTGGCTGCTTTACATATATCATCCAGAGAGGCCCCAGCCCGTTCAGCCTGAGAGGCGGACATGGCTCTGGTAGAGTGAGCCCTGATGTTAGGTGGGCAGGAAAGACCCTGGCTTTCATAACATAAGGAAATGGTAGAACGAATCCACCTGGCCAAAGAGGACTTGGAAATTTTGTTACCCTTTCCTTTCCCTGACCACTGAAGGAAAAGAGACTCGGATTTCCTGAAATCCTTGGTACATTCCAAATACCTAAGAACAGATCTCCTGACATCCAGAGAGTGAAAGGAGAGTTCTCTAGGATCGGAAGGATTGGGATGAAAAGAAGGGAGAATGATCTCTTCGTCTCTATGGAAATTTGAAGGAACCTTAGGTAAGAATGCTGGGTCTAGCTTGATAATTAGTCTATCATCTAGAATCTTCATATAGGGCTCCCGGATAGAGATAGCATGTATTTCACCAATTCGTCTGGCTGAGGTAATGGCGATCAGAAATGCCGTTTTGAATGATAGTGCTTTCAGAGAACAGTCGGATAATGGTTCAAACGGGAAAAGAGTAAGTCCTTTGAGAACTACATTCAAGTCCCAGGATGGAATACGCAAGCGTAAGGTAGGTTTCATTCGACCTGCTGCACGCATAAACCTTTTGATCCAACGATGGTTAGCAAGGTCACAGTCAAAGCAACAACTTAGTGCGGATACTTGTACTTTTAGGGTAGCAGGCCTCAGACCCATGTCAAGCCCATTTTGAAGAAAATCCAGAATTTTATGAATTTGAGGTTTTTTAGAGTTGGGCACTGGATTACTACTCCAGGAACAAAACCTTTTCCATATCTTCAGGTATATGGCCGAAGTGACTTTTTTCCTACAGGCCTTTAAGGTAGAAATAACGCTATCAGACAGACCTTGTCTTCTTAGAATGGAGGATTCAGGATCCAAGCCGTCAGCTTTAGGAACTCTGGACAATGGTGGAGTATAGGACCCTGATGAAGAAGGTCTTTCCGGAGAGGCAAAATCCAAGGATCTGAACTGGATAGACTTTTTAGAAGAGCGAACCAGTTCCTCTTCGGCCAAAACTGAGTTATCAGAATAGTTGGGGCCTGATCTTGGATGATCTTCCTTATTGTCTTGGGAATAAGAGGTAGAGGGGGAAACGCATAGCAAAGTCTCCAACTCCACCTGTGGGCAAAGGCATCGATTGCCCAATGGTTGTCTCTGGGATTCAGGGAGTAGAATCTTTGGACTTTCGCATTCCTCCTGGTCGCAAATAAATCTATGTCCGGGATCCCCCATTTTTCTGTCAGAAGTCGGAAGGTCTCGGAATTTAGAGACCATTCTGACTGGTCCAAGCTTTGTCTGCTCAGGAAATCTGCTTCCGTATTGAGAGATTCCTTCAGATGTGTCGCAGAAATGGATAAGACATGATCCTCTGCCCAGGTGAAGATTTTGTTTGCTAGGGATTGGAGTAGAATGGATCTTGTCCCTCCCTGATGAGAGAGGCTACTGTTGTTGTGTTGTCTGATAATATCCTGAGATGTTTCCCCTCTAGGAATGATGCAGCAGCATTTAGTACTTCCCAGACTGCTCGAAGCTCTCTGAAGTTTGAATATCTTGAAGCAATCCTCTGAGGCCAAATTCCCTGGAAGCAAAAGTCGCCAACTTTGGCGCCCCATCCCCGAAGACTGGCATCCGTAATAATTTGTATTTGAGGATTTTTTTGCCAGACTACTCCTTTTGAAAGGTGCTGATGGTTTGTCCACCATCCGAGGGACCTTTTCACTGATTCCGGGATAAGGACCACCTTGTCCAGGGACTGATGTTGTTTGTCCCATACTCCGAGAATCCAGGACTGAATCTTCCGATAGTGGAGCTGACTCCACGTGACTGATGGGATACAAGAGGAAAACAGTCCCAGAAGACTCGTTGCTTCTCTTATCGAGCATTTCCTTTGCTTCTGAAACAAAATGACCTTGTTCCTGATGTGGCAAATTTTGTCCTGAGGCAGAAGAGTCATCTGAAGATGAGAGTCCAGATTTACCCTCAGAAAGCGAACTAAGATTGACGGAACAAGGGAAGATTTGTTGAGGTTGATTATCCATCCCAAGGATTCCAGAGACTCTAAGAGGAGAGTCCGATGTTCTCGGATAATGTTCTCTGAGTTCCCCACAAGTAGGAAGTCGTCTAGGTATGGGATAAGGATTATCCCCGACTGTCTGAGATAAGCCACCATCTCCACTACAAGCTTGGTGAATACTTGTGGTGCCGATGAAATCCCGAACGGAAGGACTGAAAACTGGAAATGATGAATCTGTCCCACTGGATTCTTCACCGCAAACCTCAGGAACTTTTGAGAGTGTGGGTGTATTGGAACATGATAGTATGCATCCCTTAAGTCGATGGTGCACATCCAGGCATTTTCTGTTATTAAAGGGATGACCGATCATAGGGTTTCCATTTTGAACCGTCTGTATTTGATGTAACGGTTGAGGAACTTCAGATTTATAATTGTGCGATATGCACCTTCTTTTTTCCTTACTAGGAACAGGGCCTCTTCTTTGATGAGATTCTGGAACTTCCACTATTGCATTCATACGCAGAAGATCCTGAACTCCCTGCCAAATTAAATTTTGATTTGATACAGAGCCTGGGTCTGTCATTACAAATCTTCTCGGGGGGACTGAGGCAAACTCTATTTTGTAGCCTGAGCGAATTATAGCTAGGGCCCAAGGGTTCTGAGTTATCGATTCCCAAGCTGGTAAAAAATTCCTCAGTCTGCCCCCCACTCTGGCGTCACTGTTTGTCGGCCGGTTTGGAGTGTGGATTGAGGAGAAAACCTCTACCCCTTTAGGGTAGCTCCAACGCCCTGTTTTTCCTTTCCCTCTTGAGGAGCGGTCCTGAGATGAAAAGGAACGAAAGGGGTATTTCCGCTTGAGGGGTCTTTCTTCTGGAAACCCCTTCTTTTTGTCCGCTGCCTTCTCTAAAATTTTATCAAGTACAGGTCCAAAGACGTATTCGCCTGAAAAGAGGATGGAGCAGAGCTTCATCTTAGAAGCTTTATCGCCTGACCAGGACTTCATCCAAATGGCTCGGCGGGCCGCATTAGAAAGACCTGCTTCTCTAGCAGAGAATCTTATAGATTCCGCCGAGGCATCTGCCATGAAAGCGGTAGCTGACTTAAGAAGAGGAAAAGAACCCAGAATCTCCTCCCTCGGGGTCTTGTTCTTAATGTGCTCCTTGAGTTTGTTAATCCAGAGCATCATGGACCTGGCCACGGACGTAGCAGCAATGTTGGATTTTATATTAAACGTGGCCGCCTCCCATGATTTACGAAGTAAAGCGTCAGCCTTCCTCTCCATAGGGTCCCTGAGTTGGGACGCATCTTCAAAAGGCAGCGAAGTCTTTTTGACTACTTTGGCTACCTGTATGTCAATTTTAGGTACCTCATCAAACATTTTGGACTCATTACGGTCAAATAAGAGCCTATTTTTAAAGTCTCTAGATACCCCCAAGCGTTTTTCTGGCTCTGCCCACTCATACAATACCATGTCTTTGATGTTGACATTAATAGGGAATACTTTAGCACGTTTAATTTTGAGACCCCCAAACATCTCATCTTGAATAGAATGGGGTTTTTGCTCCTCTTCTACTCCCATTGTTGCCCGAACAGCATTTAATAACTCCGCCATACTTTCATTAGAGAAAAAGAATTTCCTATTTCCTTCCAGGAATTCGTCCTCAGAACAAGCTTCCTCCTCAAACTTGGATGAGGAGGCTTCCTCTTCAAAGATATCAGAGTCAGAGGAGGAAGGGCAGGATATTCTTTGACGTTTAGGTGGCGGGGGTACAACTTGAGGAGCCAGATTAGAGGGAAGATTTTATCTCTTCTTGTATCATGGACCTGAAGTCTTCCATCAAGGAAGGCTGTTCCTCTCTAACGATGCTAGCAATACATGACTTGCATAGTTTTTTTGTGTAGCCTTCCTCCAGTTTTTTTCCCCACAGGATAAACAGCAGGCCGGCTTTTTTGTCTTTTTCTGGATATCCTTTGTTCCCTGGAAAAAGACAACTAGCCATTAAAAGGTGGACAGCCGTATGCCAAACAGGGATAGAGGCTGCCACCATAACGGCTGGTGAAGGAGATAAGAAGGCACCCAGACAAGTGAAGCAGTATACAAGAAGCAAACCCCTCAGGGTAACTCACGGAAGGAGGTAAAGATCCCTCAGGATCTTTGGGGGACCGTGGCTCCTGGCTGGACATGGTAGTATCAGACCTCAGATCAGCCAGAGAACGTGGCTTCCACTTAAATACTTACCATCCGGACGCCGACCCCCCTCCGCTGCTTCCGGGCTGACGTCATTCGACGTCGCGCGCTCGCCCGGAGCCGCCGATCAACGCACGGGCGCAACCGCTGCCCGTCTGCGCTCACCCTTCTTCCATCAAACCATAGGAAGGGAGGGAGGCGCCTGGGAAACGTGTCACCCCCTGCTCAGCGTTAGCACGAGGCCACGGGCGAGGAGGGAGGAAGATAAGTAATCTTCTTACTAAGAAATGTCTTCATCTCCCCAGACAATAGGGAGACCTTTCTCCATCCTGGCCTCTGTAGGGACAGGAAACACTGGTGTTTGGTGGTGGGAGGGGTGCTTTTAAACCTCTGTTCCTGCCCCTACAGAGGTCAGGGGTCAATCTCTCCTTGTCATGGCCGTCGTGGTGATGATATGGAAAATTCTTTTCAATTAAGAACAAATCACTTTTGCGGTGTTAACAAGAACACAGGAGTCACAATCCACGTAACATACTTTAATGTACAAGCATCAGTGATACATTCAGGGTGGACAGATCATTCTCGCAATGAACTGGTCGTACAAACAATACATGCACTCCATGAAGACAGAATATATACTTAAAGGGGTATTCTAGATGGATTAAGTTATCCCCTATGTACAGGATAGAGTATAACTTTTAGGTCAGTGGGGGTTCTACTGCTGGGACCTCCACCGATCACGAGGACTCCGTACCCCCTGTAATGAATGGAGCGGCTGTTCAAGCATGCGTGTGCTGTTCCATTGATTTCTATGGAAATTCCACAGATAGCAGTACACTGTATTCTCTATCTCATGTGCATGCCAGACTGGCTGCTCTGTTCATTTCAGGAGGCTGCAGGCGGTACGGGGCCCCCATCCTCATGATCAGTGGGAATCCCAGAGGTAGGACCCCCACCGATCTAATAGTTATCCTCTATTCTGTGAAATGAGGATAACTTAATCTAATCAGAATACCCCTTTAAGTGTCATCCTTGTCCCTGTGAGCACCACCACATATGACATTCATGACATCTCATTGTTAAAGGGCAACTAATGAGAGTTACCTTGTGATGGTGGTCAAAGAGGTTGTACAGCCAGTACATACTAATGACCTATCTTAGGATAGCCCATCAATATCTGATTATGGGGACTCCCAGCACCCCCGCCAATCAGCTGTTTGAAGAGGAGGAGGCGCTTGTGCGAGTGCTGCAGTGACCCAGTGTAATTACAAGTGCTTGCCCCATTCATCAGATAGTAATGACCTGAGGTCATCAACATACACCGGCTGCATAACCTCTACATATATATTCAATACATTGATTTTATATGCTCTTACTCACAAATGACAAATCGGCACACAGCTAGAGCCCCCCCCCCCCCCAAAAAAAAAAAGCCAGTGATCATAATGAGGAAGCCTGTCAGTTGCTTTAAGATGGATCTTCGCCTTCAGCTGAGGTTACACTTTTACATCTGTCAAGGCAAGGGGTTTGGGAATTCTGGATCAGGAAATGGAGCTCCTATGATATACTAAGAAAATTATCAGCACACAATTTGAAACCTATCTAGACTAAAAAAATAAAAAATAAATTACAAATAGTGGTATTCGATAGTAGGCATTCACTTTAAAGGGGCTGACCACATTTGAGGAGTTTTTGGCAAACCCTTCACAGAGCAGCCCTGCAAAGGGAAGTGTACTTACCCGCTCTCCGATGCTGGGTTACAGCTCCTTCGCTTCCTGGTCTCGGCTGCCTCATCTGGATCCCTTGTTGTCAACATCGGCCTTGAGACCGCTGCAGCTGTGATCTTTTCGGGTCTGCCACTGTGAACATCTGCTTTGACACTACTGCAGCCAATCACTGGTCACAGCGGTAATCTGCTTGCGTCATGTCAATTGGTCAAATGACACAAGGGGGTCACCGCTGTGACCAGTGATTTGCTGCAGTTGTGTCAAAGCAGATGTTCATAGTGGCAGACCCTAGTGAATCGAAAGAGTCGGGACCCAACACTGAAGAGCAGGTAAGTATGCTTTCCTTTGAAGGACTGCCCTTTTAAGGATGATCAGGGAGGCATGTAAAAATGTCTTCTTGGTAATCAAAAATGATAAAACTCAATAGGCTGACATTTATGTAACGCATATGGTATAGTCATTGAGGACAGTGAATGGCTGTAGTGATCATGTGCTGTACACCTTTGACGTTACTATGCAGGAACAGTGAGGGTGATATGCTCAGTGTACGGCTCATGACGCCTGCAGCCAATTACTATCCTCAGCGATAGACTGCTGAAGACAGTGGTTGGCTGCAGTGGGTACATCTGTGTACCGGGAGCCTGGAGAACAGCAATGGGAAAACAGTTGAGTATAATAATTTTTTGGAAAATAAAGGGGCACGGGAAACAACTCTTAATGGACTCTGAGTTTTGTGGGTTACCGAGGGCCATTAAAAATAAGTGCTGAACATGTGACTGTACCCTTATATGCAGATTATCATAGTTAAGGCTGAACGGAAATTCTTCTAGAACAGGGATGCCCAACCTGTGGCCCTCCAGCTGATAGCTGTAGGTTGTCCGGGCATGCTGGGAGTTGTAGTTGTACAAAAGCTGGAGGGCCACAGGTTGGGCATCCCTGTTCTAGAAGCTGCTTCAGTCTGTGGTCACTCACAGGTCAGGCTGTCCTGTGATTAAAATATCACCGTTGTTGAAAATCACAAAAGCAAAAGTCATTTTGTATGCGTCAAAAATGTAATAATCAGATCGGCCGGTGTCGATGGGTCATGAGAACGGTCACCTTTATAAATGCTATGAGCACATAAACACACAGGAACCTTGAATGTGAACACGTTACACACACTATATCTGCCGCATAGTCTAATCTCTACAATATGTATGTGTAGCCATCTCTACACTACTAATGAAATGTATTCCCTCTCGCCGCCTGCACGATGGCGTTTTTCCATTGAGTTGTACATCTCCAGGCTTTCCTACGTGTAAATACCTATGATTTTGTCCACCAAAGCAAAGACTGAATTTCATTTCAGGTTCTGTAAATTAACTAAAATTGAAGGTCTTAAAAGGGAAGACCCATTAGCAAATTAGGAAGTTAAAAAACAAAACAAAAAGAAACACTATGTCAGGACTTTCAGCATATAGGACACAAATGGCAGGGGTTAACTTGCTGAAAAAGACACTGACAATGCAGGATTTGAAGGTCTGTGCTGCAGCATGCTACCTGCACAGGTGGGACCAGCTAGGCAAAATCCTTTTACCTTGAAGGGGTATTCCGGTTACCATAAATATAACTTATGTTTTAGACAAATTCATCATCAATCATTACCTAATATAATGTCAATTTCACATATTTACCGTTCAGTAGTTATAAAGTACTTTTCTTCTACTGCTACCCACTGTGTTCCTCATAAGTTACCATGGCACCGACCTGTAGTTCTGAGCCTTTGTCAGGTCAGGCATGCTCAGTGTGTTGCTATCAATTCTCTAGCTAAAGGTTAGTGTGCTGCTGATTACGGAGTAGAGGGGGCGTGTCTGCACTGGAATGTCAGGCAGCCAATCAGTAATCATCAACAAGCAGAAACTCACAGCAGGAAAGCTAGGCATTGTGGGAATTGTAGTTTTGTGAGGGAAGATCAGGAGCCATGATTCTCTCAGTGTGTTGCAGGCTCACACAGCAGATAGACAAATGGATTACAAGGTAAAGTGAAGCTCTGGTTATAGGTATAGGTATGGGTTCTGGTTGGGTCACAGCTTGCAGCCTTAATGCAGTTTATCAAAAATTAAGTTACGTTACCGGAATACCCCTTTAAGCCTATTGCTTCACATGCACTAGCACTGGAGGGGGTGTGACACATGAAGAAGGCTTTTCTTCTTCACCATTTAGATTTCAAAATGGGACAGAATATTATAGCACAATGACGATATAGCGTTGCAATTAATTATTTTTTGAGTAATGCTGAAAGCTCTGTAGGGAATATATCTAGAACTTGGACCCAAACAAGTGGATAAATTAGTCCATGTGGAAATAACCATAAAAAATGGCTGTTACTTCCTGTACTGTAAGGCCTGGGTTATAAAACACTTCTTGTACAGGTGCGAAGATGTGCTGGTAGGCTTCAGCCCAAAATACAATGTGTGAATGAACAGCACCAGATATCTAGTACCCTGCACATGATCTATGAAGCACTCCACTATATTCAGTGGTTCCCTTTCCTACAAATCATTCACACTGACGGTACAAAGTAAACGTATGGACACACACCCGGTACAAGACAATATCAGCAGCTCACGTGATGCTAGAGAGACTTACCAACTTCTCTCTACAAGACCCTTTACTTAATAGAGAAGAGTTACTAAAGGTCCAAAAGTGGGGGCTAGAGATCATAAAATCTGGTCACCAATAAAGTCTATGGTCTAGGCCTGCTGCCCACCGAATGTCCCTTTCTAGCTATATTGGCTCGGTTAATAGGAGCTGAAACAGGCTCAGTCCAAACTAACGTGCATCAGAACCCCCTGGTTGGTAGCGCTTTTCGACTTCTTCATCTTGTCAATAGCCCTCATTAAATCTTGCTGCCGAATTGGTCGGATCTCCTCACCGAGGCTGAAAAGAAAAAGAAAAAAAATCATTTCCAGGTAATAGAACAGAGTCTGATCAAAATTATACTTTTATTCCAAAGTAAATGTATGCATTAGAATAAAACAGTGTAGAGTTTATAGGTCTGGTACTGAATTTTCTGCACATATGAAGTGTGAAAAGAGAAGTCCTACAGAGCAGTGGCAAGACTGTGGCCTTCACCTTCTGTCGATGATCACACCCCAAATGGTACAGAGCTGCAGAAAGCCTGGGGCAAAGGCAGTTGCCAAAAAGAGGAGACTAGAGGAACCACAATGAAGAGCAAATTGTAGTGTAAATTGCAGCAAATGGTTGAAGACGGATGAAATGCGTTAGTACTGACGAGAAACTCCTTTAAGGCAGTTTTCCTTCATCTTAAAGAGTAACTAAACCTTTGATACCATTTTTAATATGCTGTCTCTAATAAAACTATTTGTAATATACTTTAATAATCGATTTGGTATTTTTATGACACTTACTTCCCTAAAGCGCACCATTCCCTGTTCTCCGTACACCGATTAACAGCTCAGCGGTGTATGGACCACACATTTCATCACTGGGCAGCAGCAGAGCTGTGAGTATGGGCTGTGCCCCCCGGAGGATTACTAACTCTTAGCATAGCACATATGTACCCTGTACCCATGTACTATGCCAGGATTAGCTGAGCGAAGGGTTCTCCTGCTTCTCTTAGCTTAGCGTAGCAGGAGCAATCAGGTGGAGAAGTTGGTGATGTCATCACTGCAGCTTTGACCACCAAAGTGGTGGCGCTGGAATGTTGGGGAATTGAGCAGGCGTGGCTACGATTACTGACGCAGACTCAGTATGCCGTGAAACTTTCATATCTGTAGCCACATGCTGATTAGCCCTATTAAATCCACATAAACTACATAATTCTTGGCCACCACTACACTGTGGCGGTGACTGACCCGCCTGCTTCTGTGTCCAGCACTTTGGTGTCGGCACAACAATTATTGAAATTAAACATTCAGAACACATCACACAGGAAGGACCGCAGGTCCACGCCTAGAACACGCTAACCTTTCTTCCGTGTTATTGATCACGCTCTCCCGGACACACAGCAAAGCTGCATCTCTGCACATTTCCTTCAGGTCACTTCCAGAGAATCCATCTGTACAGTTTGCAACCTGCACCAAATCCACACGTGGGTCCACCTACAGCAGAAGACAGACAGAGTGGCCTTACAAGATAAGAGGCAAAGCCAAACAGTGTCACATACTGCCTAAATATACATCCTGGTATTGTTCTGAATCCCTATAGTCCGGGGCTGCAATTCTATATGTCTAAGAATACATATTGTAACCTGAATTATCATTGTGAATTTTCCTCAACCATTTATTACTGATTGGAGAGCCTCTCACTGATTAATTACTGGAAATTAAAAGCTGACCTCATGCCATTACTATACTATATTAGGCTACTTTCATACTAGCGTTTTTGCTGGATCCGGCAGAGTTCAGCAAAAACTCTTCCGTTACTGATAATAAAACCATCTGCATCCGTTATGAACGGATCCTGTTGTATTATCTTTAACATAGCAATGACAGATGCGTCATGAACTCCACTGAAAGTCAATGGGGGGCAGATCTGTTGTCTATTGTGTCAGAGAAAACGGATCCGTCTTGGTCCGCATCCTAGGACAGAAAGCAAACTGCAGCATGCTGCTCTCCGGTATGAGGACGGAACAGAATGTAATTTGTAATTTTGTCCCCATTGACAAAACAGAGGCGTTTTTTCCGGATTGAGACCCTACGACGGATCTCAATAACAGAAAATATTAACGCTAGTGTGAAAGTAGCCTTAGCTGAATGGTCATGTAACACATTATGTCTTCATACTAAGGACATTATTCATTTGGTAAATGCAGATTTTCAGACACCTGGCCTTATTATTACCGGGTAATATGTAGAGTATGTATCACTGCATAACTTTGAAGACTTGATATGTAGGATTTACATGGGTCATATGCATATGTCATATCTGGGTCACATCCAAATTTCCAAAACCAGACAGTGAATGACTACCTAGAATAATAACCCATAACTACTTTATCTAGTTTTTGTTCACGTCTGGCCATGCATGAGGTACCGGTCAGCCAACAACTATCTCTCCGACCCCCCCCCATATACAAGAAGGCTTGTGTTCTGAAGAGGGAAAAGTGGGTTAAGCCGCTGCCATACTCCTCTGACTGTGGCTTATCATTTCAAGAACCAGAGGATCAGGCAAGTTAAACTCCAACAGCCTGATCCTCATCTTTTCTGACATCTCCCATCAGGAAACTCATCCACATTAGATGATCAGGATTGGCCAATAAACCTCTACTATGTATGGCCAGCTTAAAGGGGTTGTGCCAAGTTTGCAGCTCATCCCCTATCCAAAGAATAGGGGATAACTAACTAATTGCTATGGGTACAACTGCTGGGACCTCAATGATCTTGAGAACAGGGGTACTGTTTCCCCCATTCTGATGGAGCAAGGTCAAGTATATAGAGCCCAACGCTCCATTTTTTCCCTTTGACTGACGGAAATAACTGACACTCCAGTGCCGGGCATGCTTGATCTGTTGCTCCATCGAATGAGGAGAACAGGACCCCCATTCTCAAGACTGAAGGGTCTTCCAGAGGTCAGACCCACAGCAATCAGTGTTATAACTTGCAAACTTGGCACAACCCCTTTAAGAGGAAAGGCTCTTTAATGTAAGGAGTTGTCCTCTTCCTTTACCCTGATCACTAGCTGATCACTGTGTGGGCATCATTCCAGGGATATAAAACATTCCAGATCTCACCAAACATGTCCATATGAAATCAGGTCTCAAATTAATAGTTACTCTTTCTAGAAAAAGAAAGAAGGGAGAGACTCTATTCACTTAATATGTTACCTACATTCTCGTTCCTCAGGATGAGGTCCAGGATTGCCTCTCGCTGTCTCATAGACTGGGAAGAAAGTGCGATAAGTTATTAATGTTGGTGGAGTGGAAACAGAAACATGATAAATTTCTATAATATGCTATGTGAACAAGGAATCTTACATACTGTAGACTCACACAGAAAAATTACTTTGCTATAAGATGGGTAACCTCCGACAATCCAGATGTGGTAAAACTACAACTCCTAAGATGCAAACCTGCTTAGCTGTTCTGAGAACTCCACAGAAATAAATGGAGTAGGGCTGCAATGAGTACTCGATTAAATCAAGTAACTTGATGCAAATTTTTTTCATCGAGGATTCGTTTGTGTCATGTGACCACGGAGTGGGAGTGAAGCACTTGCTATTACTCCCGCTTCGTTGTCTCTCGCTGGCCCGCAATGCGCTGGAAATACTCACCTTTCCAGCAGGGGGCCTCCGGACACTCCACAGCACGTCCTGTGCTGCACTGACCTCCTGACGTACGCATGCCGTGACCTTATACGCTGTGCGAGCAGCGCGGAACGATGGAGTGTCAGCGGCGCCCCTGCTGGAAACGTACCGGTAAGTTTGTGACCCGGGGGTGGGAGAACTCCTAAAACACAAGGCGCTAACATGAGGCAACTGAATAGTGCCAGGGCAAAGGGCAAGTTGGACCTCTTCCACTGAGTTAGAAATAACTACTAATTGTAATCCTGGGATGGGGTGGGGGTGGGTGTCAAACTACTGGAGAGGGAAACGTGGCTTCAGGAAAACATACAGGGAAATCATGGTAGCCAAATACTGGAGAATGGGCAGCATCAAGAGACAAGCACTGATCCCATGGCACAATAAACCCCAGACAGCAATGGTACTGGGGGTGGGTGGGGGTGGCTGAAGGCACTGGGGGGGGGGTATGAGAGCTGAAGGCGCTGGGGGGGGGGGAGGAGAGCTGAAGGCGCTGGGGGGTGGGGGAGGAGAGCTGAAGGCACTCGGGGCGGGGAGAGAGCTGAAGGCACTGGGGGCGGGGAGAGAGCTGAAGGCACTGGGGGCGGGGAGAGAGCTGAAGGCACTGGGGGCGGGGAGAGAGCTGAAGGCACTGGGGGCGGGGAGAGAGCTGAAGGCACTGGGGGCGGGGAGAGAGCTGAAGGCACTGGGGGCGGGGAGAGAGCTGAAGGCACTGGGGGCGGGGAGAGAGCTGAAGGCACTGGGGGCGGGGAGAGCTGAAGGCACTGGGGGGCGGGGAGAGAGCTGAAGGCACTGGGGGCGGGGAGAGAGCTGAAGGCACTGGGGGCGGGGAGAGAGCTGAAGGCACTGGGGGCGGGGAGAGAGCTGAAGGCACTGGGGGCGGGGAGAGAGCTGAAGGCACTGGGGGTGGGGAGAGAGCTGAAGGCACGGGGGGGGGGACCGATGCACTTGGGCTGATCGCACACGGGGGAATGAAGGGTGTTGGGGACTGATGGTAGGGGGGTCTGATGAGTTTTTTTATAAACAGTCTATGAATCCCATGATCCCATGGCACAATAAACCAGACAGCAATGGTGGAAGGCCAGTTTCAGACGAGCATGTTTCCCAGAGTGAACACGCTCGTTCAAAATACGAATGCTACGTAGTTTTTCCGTGGCACTGGGGGGGGGGAAAGAGAGCTGAAGGCACTGGGGGGACCTTCACCTAGGGCAACTTCTACTGGCATTTATTTCACATGGTCACAATAGGACAGAATGATAATAAAATAAATCAAATAGACATTCAATTTTGTTATAATTACAGTTAAAGTAATTGTCACTTATCTTACCACAGATGGCAGTGCGGAGCTCTAGCAGTCTCTTATATTGGGCTATGATAACACATTCAGGATTTGGATACTCGAATCCAACGTTGACCATTGTTATTTTTAAGATCCATAGCATGGTCATTATTCCACACACATTTTTCTCACTGCATGTGATTAGGACAGGAGAAATCCCATTCATTTGCATTGGATGTGGAGTATCAGTGGTTCTGATGGAGGATTTACGAACAGAATCCATACTCCTCCTTGAATTTCTGAATGCACTTGATTATTAAAGAGGCTGTCAGAGTTAAGTAAAAACTCAGGTAGAGCCTGTAAATGTAATAAGACAACAAAAGCCTCAATATTAACCCCTTTTCTCCCCAGTTGCTTCATGCGATGCGCTAAGGTTCTCCCTCTCTGCTATTTGTTATTTTTCCTGGCTGCAGCGGGGATGTCCCATGTACTGCAGAGGCCAGCGATTGGCTGCATGGTGTCCTGTGCACACAAAATGTCACCACTGCTGCCAGGAAGATGGCGTCTGTGACGGGAAGACCAGAGCACATCACTGGAAGTAACAGAAAAAGGGTAAATATCTATTCTTTTGTTATTTTATTACATTTGCAGGGTCTCCCTGTATTAAACTCTGCCAACCCAGTTATTCAAAGAGCATTCCCAACCATAATATATTTCCTTTAACCCCTTCTGGACCTCCGCCATACATGTACATTTGAAGTCCAGTAATTAAACGGATCCACATCTGTATATCCGTACTGTAAAAGACAGAACATGTCTTCTTCTTGGCCGCAAATGCAGACCACGACCTGATGAAGTCAATTGGTCCACAAAAAAACAAAACAAACAAAAAAAAACACGGATGCAACACTGATCATTCGTATTTTGAGGACCACAAAACACATTCAGTCATGTAAATACCCCCTTACAAAGAATCAAGTCCAGGTCTCATGCATGTAACTACACTGCATGGACGCTGGAGGCCTGTGATCACATAAATCCTGCCTGTCATTTATTATTTTTTCTAATTAATTCTAAAATATATGTTTTAATGTACCGGCTGGTTGATGTGAAACCTTGTGGGCATTCTCCTCATAATTGCAGTATCCAGGTCCTGAGGACGGTTCGTGGCTCCCATTACAACCACCTATGTCAGAAGAGAGGAAAAATTAATAATAAAACAATTATATATAATATTACTACTAATATGTATTATACAATATAATAGTAATACTGAGGAACATGGTATAGTGCTCAGACAAACCCCTTTCTGACACTTTATGTGGTAATGAGGCCATTCTGAGATTGTTTTCTCGTGACACATTGTACTTCATGGCAGTGGTAAATTTGGGCTGATATGCTTTACCTTTACCTTTATTTATTAAAAAAAAGCCAAAATCTATAGAACTTTTGGCAAAATTAGCAATTTTCTAAATTAGAATTTCTCTGCTTTTAAGACAAAAAGTGGTACATTAAAAAGTTCCCCATATGTCTACTTTATGTTGGCATTAATCTGTAAATGTCATTATTTAATTTTTTTAGGATGTTAGTAGGCTTAGAATTTTAGAAGCCATTTTTCAAGTTTTCCCCAAAATTTTCAAAACAGACTTTAAGGACCAATTCAGTTCTGAAGTCACTTTGAGGGGCTTACATAACAGTAACTATCTGTAAATGACCACATTTTAGAAAATCCACCCCCTCAACTTATTCAAAACTGATTTTAGAAACATTAACATTTTAGGTGTTCCAGAGGCCTAGAAGGCCTGTTCTGGGGTTTGTAATAGTTTATGAGAATTTGATGGCCTGGGGGTCTGCCCAGGTCTGTATTGAAAGGGCTGGATTTGTTTAGGGTGTCTGTTCTGGGTCTTTTTTTGTATAAGGGGGTCTGGGGGCTGGATTTAGAGGAGGGGGTTTCTGTACTTTTTATGCGTCTGTATTTATTCTGGAGTATGGTGTCTGAATTATGTAGGCTACCATAGAAGCTGGAGGTGGGTGCAGAATTGAGGGGCGAAAGAGGTCTAGGCAGAAAACTGCAACTGTTAGAAATCATCATGGCAATGGCGGAGGATGGAGGAGAAAAGGAAAGAGAAAGGCTACAATTAGAGGAGATGTTATCTGTGAGTCAATGGATTTATAGAGGAGCTGCCACCTCGTCTGGTATATATGTTATGGTAACTCTTTGTATTTCATAAAATATGACACGGAGTATGTTGGGATAAAGGCATACCATGGCAGCTGTCACCCATAGGAAAAAAACACTGTTTGGTATACTTTTTTGTAAGATGCCTTTGAATAGAAAAACATAGTGGACTACACTAATCTATCCAGAAAAAAAAAATGTAATAAAAGTATACCAGACCAACGGATGCCAAAAGTAAATTCTTTTTACTTTTTTGCTTCTGGTGAGTGAATGGGGACCTATAGGTGAGTTTAATATATACCACAGGACCTTTCCAGGCATATACAGCATGTTAAACATTGTTCTTGGCCATCTCCAGCAGTCCCATAGAAAACGAATGGAGCAGCAGCAGACATGTGCAACCTGCCAATCCATTCATACAGGAGCACAGAACCGGAGTACATCAAATACTTATCCCCTATCCTTTGGCATAACTCCTTTAAAGGGGTATTCCCATCTCACAAATGTAGTTTGTATAGTTAGATATAGCCATACCAATATTATTACTAATAGAATGTATTTATATAAAATGTACCGTTTAGAAGATTTTCCTATTTGTATATCCATTGTCCCACACACATCAGTCAGGCCTTGCCCCTGGTTACGCCCACCTCAGCCGTGTAGTAGTGGTGGTCAGCTTGTTCTTGTTCAAACCCGCTCTGAGGTACCTGCTGTATTGTGAACGCACATTGCATGAACATGCGGAGACACATCTTAGGGTTGTAGCATTTTTGTCTGCGCTTCCAAAACGCAGAGAACGGATCCTGTTCCAAGATCAATTCATCTCTATGGAGCAGGATCCGTTTATAATGTCTGCGTTTTGACCGGATGCTGACCAGATGTGAAAGTATCCTAAGATGTGTCTCCGCATGCTCATGCAATGTGCGTTCACAATACAGCAGTTACCTCAGAGTGGATTTGAAGAACAGGAAGCCGACCACCACTACTACATGGCCGCGGTGAACGTAACCAGGGGCAACGGCCTGACTGATGTGTGTGGGACAATGGATATACAAATAGGAAAATCTTCTAAACGGTACATTTTATATAAATACATTCTATTAGTAATAATATTGGTATGGTTATATCTAACTATACAAACTACATTTGTGAGATGGGATGTACTGGAAGTATGTTCTGCCCAGGAGGAGGGGATATTACAACCCTATATGTCTGGTACACTGTGCCATAAAAGGCATGTAAGGAAATGTAATTCACATTCCTGTCTATAGGTATTCAATGGAAAAGGCCAGTGTGATGGACACATAGTATATCAGTGGGTAACTACAAAGTCTGAAAATCTATTGATCCCGAGGACCCAATTATAATTTAATGGGGTCGTCAGTTGCCCCATGTATCCGTCATATAATGATTAAATACAGAGGCTTTTAATACATGAATGGTTTACCTGACAGCTATAGTCAGTATCCAGTCCATCCCAGAGACTCATGAACTGAGCCTTCATCATTGCAGTCGCCTCATGATCAGTACTTGAACGGCTCCGAAGGAAAGAATCTTCATTGCAAAAAGAAGAGAAGTAACGAGATGAAATAATTGCTGCTCAGATACATTTCAGAACCAGAAAGAAGATGACTAATTTCAGGTGAAAGAAAGGTTTTTATATAGTTATGAAACATCATAATGAGTTTATAAGCCCCCTTCACATATATCAGCTACTTCAGGGTGGGAGCCGGACACAGCCGATACATGTGAAGATCTGGTGTCTATACACTGATAACGCCGGACAGGAAACCGCTGCATGCCAAGTTTTTCGGTCCTGTGCTATTTGACATCTGGCGTCATCAGTGATGCACGGGATGAATATGAACGATCCCACAGAAAACTACGGGATCAGTTCTACCTTCTGTTCCCCTCTGCTGTTTTCAGCCCCTTGCTGGAGTAAACTGAGCTGGACTTCTGGGTATGTGTGAAGCTGGCTTAACGCTAATATTTCAAGATCTACGCTGTCTGAGAGGCACACAGGATCACATCATACTCATCCAGGCGTGTTACAAGAGCGCTCGGATACACTAGATCAGGACTGCTTCTGGCTGAGCTGGACATGATCATGATGGAATTTCAGCCCTGAATCCGGAGAATTACTTAAAAGGGTATCCCATAGAGTAACGGCTTATCCCTCCACTGAGAATGATGGGACTGCGGCCCTTTCACTGTTTTTTCCTGCCCAGCGGTGCTCCTGACCACTTGTGCAGGGAACTGCAGTATAACCCCATTCACTAGAATGGAGCTTTCCTCTATCTTCAGGATTAGTGGAGGTCCTAGGGATCAGATCCCTACCAGTCATGAAGTAGTGGCATATCTCAGCAATATAGCATCACTTTATGGGATGGGAAATCAGATCAGCGGGGGTCCAACTCCTTCTGTTTGAAGGGGTCTTGACATTAGTGTGAGTGCTGCATCCTCCTTAATGTTTAAGTGCCGTCTAACTTGTAGCGGAGGTGAAGTGTAATTGCAACTGCTTGTCCCATTCATTACTGGCTGTAATTACACTGCACCAATCTATAATCTAGACCAGGGAGGCTCAACCTGCGGCACCTCTAGCTGTTGCAAAACTACAACTCCCAGCATGCCCTAATAGCTGTAGTCTGTCCAGGCATGCTGGGAGATCGCATGTGATGACTAACCTACGGCACTCCAGCTGTGGTAAAACTACAACTCCCAAGATGTACACTTGCTTGGCTGTTCTCAGAACTCCACAGAAATAAATGGAGCATGCCGGGAGTCGTAGTTTCACCACAGCTGGAGTGCCGGAGGTTAGCCATTACTGTCCAGGCTGTCTGGGCATACCTGATCTAGACAGCATGCAGGTAAGTACTGAAGAGGAAACCGCACTCTAACGAGCACCACGGCGCCTTCAAATAGCTGATCAGTGGGAGTGCCAAGCGTCGGACTACCGCTGATATTGATGACTTATCCTGAAACTGCACAACCCCTTTAAGTCTATGACCCAGAACACTCTGGTAGACTTGCTTTACCCATGAATCATACAGACAGCCATTCACAGAGCACTGACACATACAACTGTGTCCACTTCTCAGCTGAGATCATGAGATATATATCTCTTCACCGATCCACTGATGCCCCCATATTCATGTTGCGGGATCCTCCACCGCCCTCTTTTTTTTTTTTTTAAATTTATGTACACCAAACCGTGCCATTCTGTCTGTCACCACATTTTCACCTATATAACTAACAGCACTGCCCCACAGAAGATTGCAGACACATCCCAGACATACCTGTGTGCACTGTGTGTGTGTATTACATGTCACATCCCAGACATACCTGTGTGCACTGTGTGTGTATTACATGTCACATCCCAGACATACCTGTGTGCACTGTGTGTCTGTATTACATGTCACATCCCAGACATACCTGTGTGCACTGTGTGTGTATTACATGTCACATCCCAGACATACCTGTGTGCACTGTGTGTATTACATGTCACATCCCAGACATACCTGTGTGCACTGTGTGTCTGTATTACATGTCACATCCCAGACATACCTGTGTGCACTGTGTGTGTATTACATGTCACATCCCAGACATACCTGTGTGCACTGTGTGTATTACATGTCACATCCCAGACATACCTGTGTGCACTGTGTGTGTATTACATGTCACATCCCAGACATACCTGTGTGCACTGTGTGTGTATTACATGTCACATCCCAGACATACCTGTGTGCACTGTGTGTGTGTATTACATGTCACATCCCAGACATACCTGTGTGCACTGTGTGTGTGTATTACATGTCACATCCCAGACATACCTGTGTGCACTGTGTGTGTGTATTACATGTCACATCCCAGACATACCTGTGTGCACTGTGTGTGTGTATTACATGTCACATCCCAGACATACCTGTGTGCACTGTGTGTGTGTATTACATGTCACATCCCAGACATACCTGTGTGCACTGTGTGTCTGTATTACATGTCACATCCCAGACATACCTGTGTGCACTGTGTCTGTATTACATGTCACATCCCAGACATACCTGTGTGCACTGTGTCTGTATTACATGTCACATCCCAGACATACCTGTGTGCACTGTGTGTGTGTATTACATGTCACATCCCAGACATACCTGTGTGCACTGTGTCTGTATTACATGTCACATCCCAGACATACCTGTGTGCACTGTGTGTCTGTATTACATGTCACATCCCAGACATACCTGTGTGCACTGTGTGTCTGTATTACATGTCACATCCCAGACATACCTGTGTGCACTGTGTGTATTACATGTCACATCCCAGACATACCTGTGTGCACTGTGTGTGTATTACATGTCACATCCCAGACATACCTGTGTGCACTGTGTGTATTACATGTCACATCCCAGACATACCTGTGTGCACTGTGTGTCTGTATTACATGTCACATCCCAGACATACCTGTGTGCACTGTGTGTCTGTATTACATGTCACATCCCAGACATACCTGTGTGCACTGTGTGTGTATTACATGTCACATCCCAGACATACCTGTGTGCACTGTGTGTCTGTATTACATGTCACATCACAGACATACCTGTGTGCACTGTGTGTCTGTATTACATGTCACATCCCAGACATACCTGTGTGCACTGTGTGTGTGTATTACATGTCACATCCCAGACATACCTGTGTGCACTGTGTGTCTGTATTACATGTCACATCCCAGACATACCTGTGTGCACTGTGTGTCTGTATTACATGTCACATCCCAGACATACCTGTGTGCACTGTGTGTCTGTATTACATGTCACATCCCAGACATACCTGTGTGCACTGTGTGTCTGTATTATATATCCAGAAGCACTTTTATTCTAATAGAAAACAGTTCCCAAGTGCCCAGCTGAAAGTGAATCTAAAAACAGCTTTCTCTCCCGACTTGATTTCTAACAGTTATATCTTCTGATATACTGGATGTAATGCTGTGATTTTTGTATCATTTGAAAGCTTGGAATGTCAGCTATCTGCTACCAATCCTAAGATATGAGCAGCCCTCCCCTCTTCAGTCTGGTTTGCTTTGGTCACTTACTGCAGCAGAGCTGAGCACTTGGGAGCTATTTTCCAGCAGAATAAAAGTGCTTTTCCTGGACATGTAATACAGACACACAGTGCACACAGGTATGTCTGGGATGTGACATGTAATACAGACACACAGTGCACACAGGTATGTCTGGGATGTGACATGTAATACAGACACACCGTGCACACAGGTATGTCTGGGATGTGACATGTAATACAGACACACCGTGCACACAGTTATGTCTGGGATGTGACATGTAATACAGACACACCGTGCACACAGGTATGTCTGGGATGTGACATGTAATACAGACACACAGTGCACACAGGTATGTCTGGGATGTGTCTGCAATCTTCTGTGGGGCACTGCTGTTATATTGGTGAAAAACAGGTGAAAGACTCTAACACAATGGGAATATGTATTAGAATTAGTGACTGGAAAAAGTGGATTTTCCATTCAGCCTCTAAGAAATGGAGAGCAGGAATCTGATTGGTTTGGTTTTACCAGTATAACTATAGGATGAGTTATTGGCCCACACTGTCTTTAAGGTTGTCTTACCAATTTCATCAATAAAAATGATGGACGGTTGTAGTTTTACAGCCAAGGAGAAGACAGCGGCAGCGAGTTTCTGGGACTCTCCATACCACTTGTCAGTCAGAGTAGATGGCTGCAGGTTGATGAAGCGACATCCGGCTTCTTTGGCAGTAGCTTTAGCAATAAGAGTCTTCCCGCATCCTGGAGGTCCGTAAAGCAGCACACCTATATAATTAAAGAACATAATCAGTGAGGAGGAAAAACTGCATCACCATCTTCTACAATCAGTCTTCTGAAAGCAGCGATATGCTTGATACTGGCCACATGGGCTCCTATCACCGTACCTGACATCAGCTATTTCCTGGATGGGGATTTAGTACACAAGATTTTTTTTTTTACGATTTAAAAATTTAGGGTTAATTTTGTTCTAAATAATCAGCACTTTGTTCTGCCAGAATCTGCTTTGCTCTACAGGATATCGCTCTTCTGCTCTCCCTTTGGCAGAGAATACGTTGGATTTGTTCTTTTACTTTTAAAGATTCCAAGAAACAAAACTTCTGAGAAGTGAGCAGCCCCTGCTTAGAAGAAGAGCCTTTATCATGTTAGAGAGAATTAAATGCTTTCAGACGGCAGGGTTTTTGGCTGGAAGAGCTCATTTATTCTAAATCTCCCCTCTGCAGTCAGCAGGGACTTGTGCAATCTGAAATGATACTTCTCGAAGCATTCTGCTGTCAGGAAATGCATCTTCAGACTAAACAAGCAGACTTCTTACTTAGGTGTTTTTGCCTGTTTGTAAGAGACTATATGGGTTTTAGACACAAGAATATTTCATTCAATTACAGCAAACTGAGCCATTGAAAATGATATATTCCTACAGACAACAAAATGCACAAAGGGGTCTGAATTATCTTCTTCATTGTTATCAACTGGATGTAGGTATGTGCCAGTCTTAAGACTAAAGGGGTTAACCGTGAATTTGATACTAATGGTCTAACCTCAGGATAGGTCATCAATAGTGTTGAGCGAAGCGAGCTTTGGTTCGGATGCTTCATCTGAAGGCGCTTCGTTCAAAACGTCAGAATAATACTCTACGGATATCCATCTCTGTACAGTATTAGAATGTATGGGCTGCGATGAGCCAAAGTCAGTTATTCGCAAAGTCCCGCGTGACTTCATTGAATAAGTTCAGTAATTGATTTTTAAAGTGGAAAACGAAGCGACTTTGGATAAGCCAGCCAAAGCTCGCTTTGCTCAACACTAGTCATCAATATCATATTGGCGGGGGTCCAACCCCCAGCACACTTGCCGATCAGCTGTTTAAAGAGGCTGCTGCGCTCACTGGAGCTCTGGTAAGTGCTATGGCCTCCTCACAGCTTACCAAGCACAGTGCCATCTATTGTACAGCAGCTCTGCTTGGTATTGCAGCTCAGGTCCGTTCTCTTAAAGAAGAACTCCCACAAAAAATTTTATTCCATGTCCTGCTAGAAATATACATGATGTAACCTGTAGTGAATGTCATTTTCTTACCAGTAGCTGAATTTTTGAGTTATATCTCCCTGATGCTTCTCATCTGTGTCATGTGACTAGGAATTAGACCCACCAACTCACACAGCACCTTATGTGTGGACAGGAAGTCTAATTTTCTATGCACTCCTATGGGAGCCTCACTTTCAGTCTCATAGGAATGAATAGAGAAGTGACTGGCTTCCTGTCCTGGGTCAGTTGGAGGTCAGGGAGTTGGTCACATGACCCATCTACAATAAAAAGAGAGGTTATTACTCACAGAAACAATCACTGATGACAAGATTACATTTACTACAGATTACATCATGCACCTTTCTAACAGGTCAGAGAATAAACATTTTTGCGGGAGTTCTTCTTTAAATGGGTCTGAGCTGTGCCTAGGAAACGTGACTGATGTATCAGTGGCCTAGGAAGAGTCCTAAGTGCTCACAGAGTGCTCCGGCCTCTTCAAACTCCAGGCACCTCAACCGACCTGATGTTGATGACCTATCCTGTGTCAACTACTATAATGCTTGAGAATACCTATTATTACAATATTGCCAGTAAGGGCCCGTTCACACGACCATGTGAATGGGGCCGCATCTATTCCACAATTTTGCGGAATAGATGCGGCCGCCATTCATTTCAATAAGCGGCATTAGAGCCGCGGCTCCGCGAAAAAAGATAGAACATGTCCTATTCTGGTCCGCAGTTGCGGACAAGAATAAGCATTTGGTATGGGGTGCGGCCATGCGCAAATTGTGGAGCACACACTGGCCGGCATCTGCAACAACATGGCCATCTGAACGGCCCCTAAGTGTTACACTGGCATGACCTACTAGTTGTACCTACCTTTGTTAGGATCCTGGCTGTCATGACATCCCATCAGCACCACCTGAACTCATTGCGTGGTACTGATGGGCTGACAGAAAGAGCCTTCTGTCAAGCTAACTCCTTAGTTACCAGGGATGCTACTGGCCATGTCATCTAAGGGATTAAATGGCTGGCATCAAAGATAACTCCAATTCCAGCTGTTACTGGGTCATGACACTGTACACTGGAGCAGACACAAGCTGCTGATGGTCCAAGCCCCGCTCCTGCACGTGTGCCATCCACTAGATCAGGGATCTCAAACGCCAGCTGTTACAGAACTACAATTCCCATCATGCCTGGACATTCTTCGGCTACCAGGGCATGCTGGGAGTTGTAGTTTTGCAACATCTGGAGGGCCACGAGTTTGAGATCCCTGCACTAGATGTACCAGTACAGTCTACTGCTGTTAGGACATAATGGTAGATCCTTTTCCAGGATGAAAGGGCACAAAGTTACCATAAGTTTCCAAAACAACACAGAGCAACATAAGTCAAGAGTGGTACCTTTAGGAGGCTGAAGAAGTCTTGAGTTCTCAAATAAATGTTTCTTCCTTATGGGGAGAATAACGGTGTCCTTCAGGTCTGTGATCACATCATCCAGGCCAGCAATGTCACTCCACGTTACCTGAAGTGATCACATCAGTATTATAAAGGAGTGAAGACTCGCCTATTTTTACAGTTTATGATGGGAAAAATAAGATATAACAAAAGGGTTGTCTTTTATGAAAAATGTGATGGTATAAAACGTTCTCATCTCCGCACAAGCCACAGTCTAAACGCTTTCTATGATTACTCACATCTATGTTTCCGTCAGCTGGTCTTTATCTTTTTTTACAGCAAGAATAGGTCAATCCGCAGAGCTATGCTCGCCACAACACTACTGGAACCCATGACAGTCAGTGGACCAGGCCCTCCATCAGCGTCTCGGATCCTTCAGAGCCTCACAGCTTTTTGTTAAAAATGGGACTGACGACATTGACAAATCGCTCACTCTGATAACCCTCTCATGGTATTGATCTCGTTCCTCCAGCGGACTGTGAATCAGTCCAGCAGTTTCTTGGATGGATAAGAAGTGTGGCCAAACTTCAAGGAAACGTCTGGGAGTTGAAAAGTGCTGCAGCTAGCATAAGCCTGTAACGTGCTGGAACCTTCCTACACAGATCCAGATATCTCAGCTCCAGAGCCAAAATACTGCGTGGTGTCTCGTGAAAGGTCTCTGAGCTAAAACCTTCTGCTGCATCTCACAACTGCTGAAGAGCTGTAATGTCAGCTCAGCCATATACTGGGGTAGTAACAACCACTGAAAGTCAGTCCTGAACGGCTCTCACTAGAGGAAGGATGGAATGACACTGATTTCCAATGTCGTCATATAATGGAAATCACTTCATATTAGATATACCTACCATCCGACCCTACCTGGCTAATTTGTCAAATGACTTACACAACACTGAAAGAATTTTAAAAACACCGGGCTGTCACAGGGACACGAGTTCTTTTGTAGATGAGGATTTTGCTTATCTAAGTGTAAGCAGAATTTGGGTCTCCAGTCTATGAAAGGGGTTTTCTGAGATTTTGACACTGATGACAGTAGCAGAAGCAGACTAGAAGCAGCTCGGCCCATTCAAGTGAACGGGGCTGAGCACGATACCAAGCACAGCCGCTGTACAATGTACGGCACTGTGCAAGAAGGCAACGGCACCGCTGCCTTCTCAAAACAGTTGATTGGTGGTGGTCCCAGGTGTCCAACCCCCACCTATCAGGTACTGATCCAGAGGAATAAAAATTCCAGAAAACCCTTTTAACTATAGTACTGACACATACTATCATGCCATTGTCAGTTATTGCAGCGTAAAGGAGTCGATGCGCAGTACCAGACACATACCCCTGTACACGAACAGGATCAAGTGCAGGAGTGAAGGGGAGGGGCCCGCCGGTGAGCACTACTGCCTTGTTGTCCGGCTCAATGATGGCCTGTACTAAGTATAGGCCATTAATATAAAATCCCAAACATCCTTTAAAGTACCATATTTTAGCTCTATAAGGCTCACATGACCATGAGATGCACCTACGTTTTAGAGGGGGAAAATAAGAAAAAAATTATTTTTCATCAGACCTCAGATGAGACCCCCAATCTTTATCAGACATAAATGAAACAACTCACCGCTCCTGCTCTGGACGGCGATACCACTCTTGAGGTCCAGCCTCCCTTTAAGCAGCGCTGCACTGTGACCTGATGTAACACGCTTTCAGGACACGGAACAGTGTGGCGCCCGGAGAAGACGACCAATTGGTGAGTAAAGCCAGCACCAGCACTATATTCACCACTCCCCGTCCTACTGTACTAATGGACGATTCCATAATGGAAGTGCACATTAGCAACAATAAGATGTTAAAATCCCACCCCTGGATGGCTCTACTCGCTTTATAAGACAAATTGCCATTTTTTCTACCCACTTTTGTGTGGGGGGGGGGGGGGGGGGGAGTGCATCTTATATTAACAAAAAATCCAGTAGTTATAGTATGTGTAAAGGTTCCATAAACCTTTGAGATTCATTACAGGCATCTTCTTATTTTACTTCAACCATGTTCATTTAGGAGACCTGAAAACCCGTTACAGCGCGATGTTTAATAAATGGAGCTATATACAGCAAAACTAGCCAAGAATTGCTTCTCCGCAGCATGAATAACACGGTTACCTGCATACTGAGTGGATCGACAAGATGGGCGGCGATGCTCATTTCATATTCTGTAAGCTTTACGTTCGTCACCCCAATCTGTCTCATCAGCTTCTCGGCCTGAATGACAGAAATAGTAAGAATTCCAATGAAACCTGAATTATACAGCATCTAACACATCAGAAAATACAAGCTTTAGCCACTATTCTCCATTTATTCCTGCATCGTAAAAAGGGGTTGTTTCCATATAAACTTAAAGCCCAACTGCTGTGACCCAGCTGATCACGAGGACGAAGTGCAACAGATCTAGAAAAGTGCAGTGCTGCTACATCTATGCAGCCTATCCACGCTGCCTCCAGAAAACGCTGACCAGAGTGGAAAGGAGATGGAGAGATACGGCATTCCTATATGGATGCTGCCACTGTGAAAATCAGGGGGGCTCAGGGCCATCGGACAACCACTGAGGGCATTTCCTAGAAGTCAGTGCTTGTATCGAGACAACCCCTTTGAATGTTCGGCATTGCACTGTGTGCACGCCATGTATAGCAGAATCGTGTGAGGAAAAGCCAAATAATTTACATTAGCAACTAAGTGGATGAGAATTAAAAAAATAAAATCTCATCTACAGCCCGCACACAACTTGACCGGTGGTGCTGATTTTAAAGGGGTTGGCCACCTAACTATTAGGCTAAATTCACACGTCGGTGGAGCACGGTCACAGACGTGTGTACAGTGTATCACTGTACAGTGGCGGCCTCAGGAAGCGAACGGCGTCATAGCAACCAATCACGCCGTGCGCTCCTGCCCTCAGAAGGAGCACGGTCCAGGATTCCATGGACCGCGCTCCACGGACTTGTGAATTTAGCCTAACTGACCGATATGTAGGTAAGATGCACCTGCACTAAACTCCCTACAGTGCAGATGGCAGGAGTGGTGTAGATGAATGAGGGAGTGATTTGCCTGGTCACATGACCCTCCATCAGCCGGCATTTTATGGACAGGACCTCTGCATGGACAGCACAAGAGACGTGGCCAACAGGGGCGCATGCCTTATGAAAATGGTGCACAATATCATCAAAGGCTATAGTAGTTAGAGCAATACACACCGACCAAGAGTAACCGGAAAGTGGCCAGCCCCTTTAAATCAGCAGAATGTCAATTTATAATATGGGTATCTGCTGTGGACTTATCCTGTGCAACGCAGAAGGTGAAATCTGCTGCAAAACGGTTCCACAGAAAAATCCAGTACAAGACTGACACAAAAGGAAAGATATGAGAGAGCTAAACTGTTTCCAACACTCTCCATAGACTACTATGGGCACTGCTACGGACCGGTACAGCAGAAATGCAAGCTATCTAATCCCATGTCAGCCAGGTTTCAGCACAACAACAGGGTCCCCGCCATTCATGGAATTGCTGGGGTCCTAGTAACTGGCATCACACACAACGTTGGACACGGAGGATTTTCCACCATTTGAGGCAGTACTAGAAATGTTATCTGAGGCCATTGTTACTCCCACTTAAAGAAGAACTCCGGCAAAAAATGTTATTCTCTGTCCTGCTAGAAAGGTACATGATGTAATCTGTAGTGAATGTCATTTTCTTACCAATGTCTGTATTTGGGAGTTATATCACCCTGATGTTTCTCATCTGTGTCATGTGACCAGCAATCAGACTCACCAGATAACACAGCATCTTATGTGTGAACAGAAAGTCTAAATCTCTATGTATTCCTATGGGAGCCTCACTTTTAGTCTCATAGGAATGAATAGAGAAGTAACTGGCTTCCTGTCCTGGGTCAGTTGGAGGTCAGGGATTTGGTCACATGACACAGCTACAATTATAAGAGAGGGGATAACTTACAAATACAGTCTCTGATAAGAAGATTACATTCACTACATTCATGTACCTTTCAAACAGGTCAGAGAATAAAAATTTTTTGCGGGAGTTTTTCTTTAACCAATAGCACATGGTTTATCGGGCTTTGTGACAGCCCAAAATGGAGGCAAAGAGGGAACCAAATCTCCAATTTATGGAACAGCAAATAAGCTTGTTCACAATACTGACCTCCAAAATATGGCTGCCTGATGTCAACCTAACATTACTAAGGTCAATGCTAATACATTGTTTAGACTGCCACAGACTCCTATAAGACAATTTGGGTAACAAATTGGCCCCAGTGACGCAAAGTGAAAAAGGAGCAAACAGCACAGGATCTACATAGCACTGCTGAAAGACAGATGAACATTTATATAAGTGTCTGATCGGTGAGGTCCAACTACTAGGACCCTGGCGATTCCATGAATGGTGAACCCAAGTTCCCAGTTGGAGTTCTAAAGCCAGTCCAAAATGGGATTAGGTTAGCCTGCACTTCTACTGTGAGTGTTTGTAGCAGTTTCCATAGGAGTCTATGGAGAGTGCTGGAAAGGGTTGAGCTCTTTCAGCTACTTCTGTACGTACTAGGCAGTTATCGGCTTTAATATCTCATTTATGAGGCCAGTAGACGGCATCAATCATAAAGCCCTTACCTGCTTCTGGGCTTCAATCTTCTGTTTCCTGGTGGGATCGATGGCATCTACCATCCATTTAATGGTAAAATAGGTGACGGCTCCAAATATTGTCAACCTGAAGATAAGGCCCACAACTTCATTTCTGCTCAAAGGGCGAGAAAAGGCTTCTGCGTGAACCATTTTCTGAAAGAGAATAAAAAAATGGCCATTACTTTACTATGGAAAATGCTAATTTAAAGGGGTTTTCCGGGATTTTACTACTGATGACCTATCCTCAGGATAGGTCATCAGTATCTAACGGGTGGGGTTCCGACACCCAGGACTCCTGCCGATCAGCTGTTTGAGAAGGCACCGGTGCTCCTGTGAGCACCGCGGCCTTCTGTTAGCTTTTCCTAGGCCAGTGACGTCACATTCAGCGGTCACGTGGCCTAGGAGCAGCTCAGCCCCATTCAAGTGAATGGGACTGAGCACGATACCAAGCACATCCAATGTACGGCGCTGTGCTTGGTGAGCGGGGAGAAGGTAGCGGCGCTCACAGGAGCGCCAGTACCTTCTCAAACAGCTGATCGGCGGGGATCCCCGACACCTGGGACCCCCTCCGATCAGATAGGGTCCCAGATATTGATGACCTATCCTGAGGATAGGTCATCAGTAGAGATGAGCGAACGTGCTCGTAACGAGCACTGTCCCGCTCGGCTCCCCTGCGTTCGCATGGGTGCAGGCATCCGCTTCTGTCGGGTGAGGAGGACGGAAGCGGCTACCTGCGCCCATGCGAACGCAGGGGAGCCGAGGGGGACAGTGCTTGTTATGAGCACGTTCGCTCATCTCTAGTCATCAGTAGTAAAATCCTGGAAAACCCCTTTAATTGTATGAGGCTGAACAGAAATACGTCATTTAGAAAAGACTCAGACAAAACTTTGCATTTTATCAGAAACAACGTACATAGGCTGTATGACAATGTAGAAGACTATGGGAATCATGACAGCCCACCAGGTCTACCTGCTGGCTAGTGCCAAAAATCATTTTACAGTGGCTCTGGAGGTCTCTTCTATGTGGAGCTTCTGGATATATTATTTTCTATGACCTGGAGCAGAAACCCTGAGTCTTGCTCCCCACCTCCTGCAGATATACCACCTGACTACTCGCTTTCTGTAGGCGGAGGACCAGGACTTGCAGACTTTGACCTCATTATTGCAGTCAAGTGTACTCTGTAAAAACGAAACCTTCTTGTACACTATACTGAAGGTTCACAGTTCTGGGTGCCACATCACCGACCAACCCCTCAGAGGAGGAGGCAGTGAAGAGGAAAGGAGATCCAAAACGATCTCCTCACAGGTCACGAAAATGAATATCCCTTTCTTCCCAGAATTCCAGAGGAACACGTATGGCCTATAGGTCTCCTCACACCAACTAAGGCGCTCTCTCCCCAAGGAGAGATAGTAACCCCCAATATCCTGACTTAGGCCTCTCACCCCCTTAAGCCATTACTCTCTGGTCTGCACTGATGAGGGGCAATCATCCCAACACAGCTGTCTGCGGATGAGGTGCTGGCTTATTTAATATCCAAGTCATGTCTCAAGGCCTTTTTAAAGGGCCGAACATTGACTTCTAGGATAGCTGCCTTATATCTGGTGGCATCAGAGGCAGAGCTTGCCAAGAGCTTATTTGCATCCCTTTCTTCACAGAACTCCAGAGGAACATGTATGGCCTCCTCTCACTGACTAAGGCACTCTTTCCTCAAGGAGAGACAATACCCCCCAAATTCTGACTTTCCATTACACATGCCAGAGCAGTAAAGCCAAGAGTGCAGTTATAAGGCAAGATTCACACATCTGTATTATTTGCACGTGTCACCCAACAGCGGGTGCAACCGGCCCAAACTTATTATGATTATGTCAGTTCGGGTCAGTTAAACCCACAGTCAGGCTGTGACACATGCAAGTAAGGGCTCAAGCATACGACCGCAGTCCACAAAACAGGGATCCCGGACGTGCACATGATGACATTTTCTTTTTCACTTCAATAGAAATGTCCAATCGTTGTGCTCAAAAAGAATAGGACATGTTATATCTATCTTGCGGAACCGGCGTGCGGATGAGGCCAACACATGATGTGCTGTCCGCATCTTTTGTGGCCCCACTGAAATAAATGGGTCAGCATCCGTTCAGAGAAAAATCGGATGCAGACCAAACATTCTGTCGTGTGTATGAGGCCTTATACAGATGTATAAGATGTTTGAACACAGATGTGTGAATCTGCTCTTACCAGACATTGGGAATAACTGCTGACAGCAGGATACTCCCAAATAATCAAAAGGATCAGGCATATTGAATTCTTACATGCCCGGTACTCCTACACCTGCCATCACATACACATTAGATCACTGGGGGAACATAAGGTATATGGGCAGCATTTATCGGAATACAGAAATTTCTAAAATCCAAATTGAATCAAATAATGAAATAATATACAAGGCGGGGTGTAATATACAGAAAGGACCATGACAAACACATTCTGTACCAATATTGTAAATGTAATAATGCAAATCTATCCCTCAGAGGGACATTTAAGGAGAAAAGAGAGACTTGTGTCAAAAATAGGGACTGTCTCTCCAAAAGAGGGCCACCTGGGAGGTCTGTTACATAGAAGGGCAGCAGTATTACTATGGCCGCCTCATCCAGAGCTCTGACAATGTGCCCAGCATGTGAGGCTGCCTCCTGTGACCTTCCTCCTGCACACTGCCCTCTCTGCCAGGAGGTGCCCGGCTCTCAGAGCAGCAGACAACACGTCCCATCCCCCATAACGGAGAGGCTATTAACTACTCCCATACCACCGCCCGTCACCCGCCACACAGCACTCACATTCAGCTCTCACCGGCTCTGATGACACGACCGATCCAGGAAGTGAAAACCGAAAGCAGCGGCTTCACATTGGTAATGTGCAACTGCGATGTTTTCCGGCGGAAACAGTCCTCCTGACCTTCGGTTCCGCCTCAAAATCCACCCGGCAGAACTATAGTCCTGTCCTTTGAGACTGCACAGCCTTAGGACGCCAGTGCACGAAAAACCTGCCGCAGTTGCACATGAAAACCAATCACGTTGTTGCTTTCATTTTGTAGTCTGCCTTAGGAAAATGTAACTGCTTTGTGATTGGTCGTTACTTGTCAGTACTCCACTGCCCCTAGAAACACGATTTTACACGTTTCTTCTGTGCATCAACGTTGACATTAAACGAATTCTGTCTTTACCACCAAAATCACAGAATACCTCGATGTACAGTTTTTGGATAGTGTTATATGTGGTTTCTTTGCACTTATAGGGGTATATGTGGTTTGTGCATTGTTGGGTTGTGTTCACACTGTCAGTGTTTGATCAGTGATTTTCATCAGTGATTGTGAGCCAAAACCAGATCAGGTATAATGGACAGATTTCCTCCTGTTCTGTGTTTCTGACCTGTGCCTGGTTTTGGCTCACAATCACTGATGGAAATCACTGACCAAACACTGACTGCGTACAATTGGCCTTATTCATGGCTGGCACACTTCTATGGTGGCTTCTGTGGCTGGCACACTGTTATTAGGGTTCTGGTCTGATGTAATTTTATGGGGTATTAAACCTGTTTTAACCCTTAAATCCAGGACTATACAGGAAGCCTCCATAGGTAGGTGATATGTTAATATGCAGGTGGACTTAATTCTGCCAGCTGGAAATGAGTGTCTTGATCAATATTCTTGGTGATTGAGATGACATTAGTTTCATATGAATGTATAAGTCTATTGTTGTTCAGTTAACAACCTATTTCAAGATGTTTCATGTCTATATGCAGCAGCCCACAAGGGAAGTATGAGGTGGAGAGGATGAGAGTGGTGTGGATGGTGGTAGTAGTACTCACGGAGGCAATCCTCCATCTCTCTCTGGGTCAGTGCACCGTGAGAGGGACACTCCCTTTCTTCTCCTCGGGTCACAGCCTTATGATGGTCTCCTGCCTGGTGGTGGTTCGGGTGCCCTTGGTGTTAGTAGTGTTGTGGGGTGCAAGGCAGTGGTAATGCAGCAGCAATGCAATGATGGAACCGGCTCTGGGTGCAATCAGTAAACGGTTTTACTATAGATGCATACATTTGCAAGGATAGGCACAGTGTCTTTTGATGGCATAAAACAGTTTTCCCAAATTCTGGGTATAGGGTAGGTGGAAGTTAGGAAATATTAAGGCCTTCTCTGACAGCAATACAACCTTCCAATTCAGCCAAAGGAGTGCAAATTCTTTCTCTTTCTTCATGTCACTACAATGCTCAGATATGGGCTGTAGTCTTAACAGATGGCCAGTCTGTCTCTTAGGTATGGAAGGGTGCTGGAAGTTACTGACCCAACCTAATGCAGTGAAATCCACAGCCTCCAATTACCTTCATAGACTTTTTGTCCATGCACTTTCCCATTTAAATGGACCTCCACCTCCTGTAAAGATGCAGTTCTGTCTCTCAGAGGTCGGCATTTATTACAGTCACTTTTGCTGGCTATTCTAGGTCCACATGGCTGAACCGTGACGGCTGCTTCTCCTCTCAGATATCAGCTACATACTCTAACTCTCTCTCTGGTGACTAGCCACAACTATACAACTACAGCTCCTAGCTAAATTGGTGGGACTAGCCCACACCTGGCAACTGTAAATTAACCCTTACACCCATATACTACAATGCTCCTCTGTCTTCTGTTTACATAACTGGAGACTTGCTAACACTGACTGTGTTATGTAAATAGAAGACAGAGGAGCATTGGTCAAAATGGGCCACTTTAGAGCTACTTTTCTAATAGAACTGTATTATTTCAGTAATTAAATATTACAAAAATGCTCAGCATCACTGCCCCTATACATTACCCAAATAAAAGTAGAACAGCAGTTATACTTTAAAGAATAGGGATCTGTCAAAGTCTGGTCTTCACAATATTGTGGAAGAGTATCATGGTACAAACAAAGGAGATTTCTGAGGGCCTCAGTAGAAGAGTTGTTGATGCTCATCTTTGATTACAAAATCATCTCTAAAGAGTTTGGACTCCACCAATCCACAGTGAGGCAGATTGTGTAAAAATGGAGGAAAATCAAGACCATTATTACCCTCTTGAGCAGTGGTCGACAAACATAGATTGCACCGGGAGCAAGGCGTGTAATAGTCCGAGAGATCGCAAAGGAACCCCAGCTAACCTCTAAGTAACCAAACACCTTCCTCACAGTAGCTAATGTTCATGAGTCCACCATCAGGAGGACACTGAACAACAATGGTGTGCATGGCAGGATTACAAGGAGAAAGCTGCTACTCTCCAAGAAAAACATTGCTTCCTACCTGCAGTTTACTAAATATCACCTGGACAAGCCAGAAGGCTATTGGTTTTGTGAATGGATGAGACCAATATATAACTTTTTGATATAAATGAGAAGCATTGCATTTGAAGAAAGGAAAACACTGCATTCCGACATAATAACCTCATCCCATCTGTGAAACACAGTGGTGGTAATATCATGGTTTGGGACTATTTTGCTGCATCTGGATCCAGGATGGCTTGGCATCTTTAATGGAACATTGAATTCTGAACTATACCAGTAAATTCTAAAAGAAAATGTCAGGACATCTGTCTATGAACTGAATCTCAAGAGAATATGGGTTATGCAGCAAGACAACAACCCTAAGCACACAAGTAGTTCTACCAAGTCAAGAAGAATAACATTAAAGTTTTGGAATGGCCAATTCAAAGTTGTAACCTTATTCCAGTCGAATCGTTGTGGAAGAACCTGAAGCGAGCGGTTCATGGGAGGAAACCACCAACATAAGAAAGGTGAAACTGTTTTGTATGAAGGAATTGGCTAAAATTCCTCCAAGCCGATGTGCAGTACTAATCACTAATTACTGGGGGGGTCAAACCAGAAACTGAAAGCAAAGGTTCACATACTTTTGTCACTCACAGACATCCATATCGGATCATTGTTCTATATAAATAAATGACAAAGTCTGATATTTGTGGCTGAATGTTATTTCATTATCTTGTGTGAAAATCTGACGTAGTTTTAGGTCAAGTTTATGCAGAAATATAGAAAAGTGTGAAAGATTCACACATTTTCAAGCACCACTGTAAAGTATAAAGCATGTAGAAGGCGGTACTAACAGAATGGATTGATTGATTGATAGATATTTAAAAAAAAAAAAACATATTTTGTAAGAACAAAAAATACCTAATGTCATAACATGATCGCGCCTTGTTCTAGTGTATATGTTTTATACATTTCATCTAGGTGGCGCCATTGCATTATAGTTCTACTTTTTTGAAGCCATTTGAGAAAATGTTTAGTATACCTCTAAAATTCATCACCTCTGCTCTTCTCCTCGTACATATGGATTGTATGAATGTTTTTTTGATACCTGTCTGATCACAAAAATTTGAAATTTACTCAAAGAAATTCTATTTACTAAACAACAGAACTATGTGGAAATTCTACCACCTTACAGGTAAAAATATGGCCATCCAGCGTAAACTTCCGGAACACCGTGAGGCAATACATTAAAGATGTATGGGGGGTCAATTTACCTTTGACACCACAAATATTATTGTTCTTTGCGAGTCCTGAGACTGGTCCTCTTCCATTGATTGTAGTAGCAGCTCTGTTGGTAAAAATGGAATACATTTATTGTCCTCACAGGACAGGGAGGTTATACATCTCATAGTTGAACCCTTTAAACACACAGAATTAGGTAAATGGTGTGGCACTCTTGTCGGTAGTCGTGTGGGTGCTTTTGGTTGTGGCTGCCAAGCCTCGTATTCGTATATCATATAAACCAGAGCACTCCAAATGAGTAGTATGCAAATTAATCTTTATTACGAAGTTGTATAAGGCAACTCAAGAAGTAATGTTTCAAACACTTTGAAAATAATAATGAAAAGATTTACAGTAAGTCATATAGAATAAGGTAATTCAATATGTAATTTTACATGTCAAAAATAGATATAATCTCAAGATGAGGTGGCCTCGATGTTAGCCATAGAATATATACCGAGCTGTCTATAACAGTTAGCTGCAAACTATTAAGATTTATGTCTAGCCATGAGGTATCTGAACAATTTGGATCAGGAATAATAGTACGGTAATATAATGGATTTCCATCAAAGAAGAAGCATCAAAAACCACAACTTAAAATTTGTAGGACTAATCAGCCAAATGTGGGAACCGGGTGCCCCAATAGAGGAGAGAGAACTTACCAAGTTGCCATAGAAAAGAGAGGTAGATTCTGTTGCTAGGAGTAGTGGTTTGGTGAGTTTTCACCTGAGCATGTGCTGTCAATGACTGCTAGGAATGGGCATGCGCGGCCCAGCTCCCATTCATTTGTATAGAGCCGACGGAAATAGCCGAGCCAGCACTCGGCTATTTTCGGCGGCCCCATACAAATGAATGGAGGGCGGCCGCGCGGTGCACCCTCCTTCACTTTCGGGCCCCGTTCTCGATATAGGTGCGGGTCCCAGCGGTGGGACCCGCACCTATAGGACGATGGGGGCATATCCTAGCGATATGCCCCCCATTGTCCAGGATGGGAATAACCCTTTAAAGGGGTTATCCTGGAAAAGATAATGATGACTTTTTCTCAGGATCAGCAGGAGTCCCAGGATCCCTGCCAATCAGCAGTTTCAGGGAACCGCTGCGGTCACTGGAGCTCTGGGAAGCAATGAAGGCTTACGTTAGCATTCCAAGGACTGGAGCTCTGGGAAGCAATGCAGGCTTAAGGTAGCATTCCAAGGACAGCGCCATACATTGTATAGTGGCTGTGCTTGGTATTGCAGCTCAGCCCCATTGACTTGACTGGGGCTGAGCTGTACCTAGGCCACATGATCGATGTACAGTGATGTCACTGGACTAGGAAGAGGCTGCGCCGCACAAGGACGCTTCTAACAGCTGATTGGCAGGGGTCCTAGGTGTCACACCCTATAGATCTGATACTGATTACCTAACCCTAAAGCCATAAATATCTTTTCCTGGATAACCCCATTAACTGTTCATTTAAATATAGATAAAAGTATTCTCCAGAATGAAGGAAGAGATCACTAAGTGACAGGTATTATTACATTCAGTTGAGCTAGTCCTACAAGGCACTGTGCCTTCTCAGTGAGTTTTCTGGTGACAAAATCCCTTTTAAGGACATTGCGGCAGGATCTTCGACTGATGCATTATTTTAAAGAGGATCTTTCCTCTTCCTGACCTCACCTTCCTCACCTGTGCTGACATGACTTTTGTAGTAACTACTTGCATTCTGGAGCATCTATTCTTATGGCTCTATGTTGTGCTGTTCCTCTGTTATTTCTACTAGAAGTTTATGAATGAATGAATTGTCAGCAGCTTGCAGTAAGGGTACAGATGGGTGTTGCCAGTTGGGGAGTTGTCCCTGCATAGTCTTCCACCAACAGTACTGATTGAACAGTCCAATCTATCTGCTGGTAACACCCAGCAGTACCCTTACTGCAGACTGCTGGCAATTTATTTGTAAACTTCTAGCAGGAATAATACAGGAACGGCACAACATAGAGCCATAAGGATAGATGCTCCAGAATTGTTATTACATGGGGAATGCAAGTAGTTGCTAAAACAGACATGTCAGGAGAGGGGAGAGGTCCTCTTTAAATGTAAAATAAACCAAATAAACACTGCACAAATGCCGTGACCAGACATTGTCTATAATATTCCTTCACACTTCTCATTTATAAAAAAGGGCATATTGAATGTGTCCACATGTAAGACAATGTATGTGCTGTTATTGTGACTGGGACCCCTTGAAAAATGAAGAAGTGAGAGTGGGCAGGTGTTCAGCTGTCCAAATATAGATTAACCACACAGCTGAGAGTCAATGGGGGGAATCTATCATCCCTACTACGCCCTGGTTTTGCAACTTTTTAAATGTCATTGCATTTTTACCCTGCCCTCACCAGTTTGAGAAAAGGGGGCATGGCGAGGGCACATTCATCATTATTTACACCAGAAACTGGTGGAAATAATGACTAAAATCTACAGCAGCTCCGAGGGGACTGCAGGAGGAGATGTATACCTCGTCATAAATTACATGCCTCCTCCAGCAGCGCAGGCCCTGTGGAGACCAGCATAATACAAACCAGTGTGGATAAATCAGGGCCAATGTAAATCAGTCTGTCTGTCTATCACCTGTCTATGATCTATCTATCTGTCTATCTATTTCAGGGGTGGACATACCTGGGCTGCACAGGGGCCCAGGGCTGGAGGGGGCCATTTCTTAACGGCAGCAGGGCAGGGAGAGATGAGCGCTTCCATTGTGGAAGCACTCATCTCTATATTCATCTGTATCACCGTCCTCAGGACAGCGATACACATGAATAGTGCCGCGGAGCAGGGGAGGAAGATGTGTCTCCCTTCCCTGTTCCTCTAATAGGCTGCAGAGGCCAGCGCAGGCAGCGCGATGACATCTTTACGCCGTCTAAACCATACAGCGCGGGACACAGGCTGGAAGAGGCCTGCATCACATCGCTGACAGTGGCAAGGAGGTAAGTATAAGTGTTTGTTGTTTTCATTTACTGAACTATCTGGCTGACATGGGGGCACTATGAAGGAGGAGGAGCACTATGGGGGCCCTATGTGTACTGGCACACATGGGGGGCGCTATGAAGGAGGAGCATTATGGAGAGCACTATATATATACTGACACACATGGGGGCACTATGGAGGAGGAGGAGCACTATAGGGGCACTATATATATATACTGGCACACATGGGGGCACTGTGGAGGAAGAGGAGCACTATGGGGGCTGTATCATATATACTGGCACACATGGGGGGCACTATGGAGGAGAAGGAGCACTATGGGGGCCCTATATATATATATATACTGGCACACATGGTGGGCACTATGGAGGAGGAGGAGCACTGTGGGGGCCCTATGTAAATACTGGCACACATGGGGGCACTATGGAGGAGGAGGAGCACTATGGGGTCCCTATCATATATACTGGCACACATGGGGGCACTGTGGAGGAGGAGGAGCACTATGGGGTCCCTATCATATATACTGGCACACATGGGGGCACTATGGAGGAGGAGGAGCACTATGGGGTCCCTATCATATATACTGGCACACATGGGGGGCACTATGGAGAAGGGGGGAGAGGAGCACTATTAGGGTCATTATATAGGGGCATTATACTGGCACACATTATGGGGCACTATACGGACTTTGGCTGAACTGGGGTCACTAAGATGTTTTTTTGGGCACACAGTAGGGAGCATTGGCACACATTATGAGGGCACTATGGGGACATTGGCTCTACTGGGGGCACTAATTATTTCTATTGGTGGGACTTTGGGGAGCACTATTACTGTGGGGGGCACCCTGGTACAGTATCAGTTTAGCACAGTTATTTTTGGGGGAATATTTTGGTTATACTTTAGTGTCAGGGACACTATTTCCTGGGTGCAGTTATTTTTTAGAGCACTGTGTGCCAATAATTACTGAAGGGGGTACTATGTGTGTGTTACTAGTGGGGGGACTGTTTCTGTAGTATAGTATTAGGCTACTTTCACACCTAAGTTAGTGATTCAGACAGGATGATCCAGCAGAGAACAGTCTGCCGGAATTCACCCGCTCTGGCACTACTGAATGCAGAATGCCCACCGGCCCCATTAACTACTAATGGGGTCCGGCAGAGATCCAGCCACAATCTGGAAAAATGCTGAGAATTATCAGGACACAAACTGCTGCATCCCTGAGTTTGTGTCCAGCCAATTCCTTGCGTTCTCTGCCGAATCAGGTGGCCAGAGCATAGTGCTGCATGTGTGAAAGTAGCCTTACCCTGTATGTTTTTTATTGCTGTATGTAATGTTAGGACACCATAGATTAGGTTGAGAATTTGGTTTAAAGGGGGGGGGGGGGGCAGGCACATTCTTTGCACAGGGGCCCTCTGCTGTCTGTGTCCACCCCTGATCTATCTATCTATCTATCTATCTATCTATCTATCTATCTATCTATCTCTATTTAATGCCTGAGATCTGTATGTGTTTTATATTATTTGAATATGATCTATTGCATGGATAAATAAGTATACTTTACATACATCTTTGCTGCCTTCCTGCAGCCTATAGTGTGGAGCACCCATTGCTATCTGGCAGTGTTAGGCTACTTTCACACCAGCGTTTTTGCTGGATCCGGCAGGGTTCAGGAATAACGCTTCCGTTACTGATAATACAACCATCTGCATCTGTTATGAATGGATCCGGTTGTATTATCTTTAACATACCCAAGACAAAGTCAGTGGAGGACGGATCAGTTTTCTATTGTGTCAGAGAAAACGGATCGGTCCCCATTGACTTGTATTGTGGGACATGACTGATCCGTCTAGCTCCGCATCCCGCATGCTGCGGTTTGCTCTCCGGTATGAGAACAGAACGGAATGCATTTTAGAGCATTTTGTTCTGTTAAGTTACATTTTGTCCCCATTGACAATGAATGGGGACAAAACGCTAGTGTGAAAGTAGCCTTTGTGATTGCATCATGGAAGTTTATATGCAGCACCTGGTGCATCCGGTCATGGAGACACACGTCACACATATTATACAATATTAAATAAATAAACTGACACCAAATATGGATGAAATAGGCCATGTTGCTTTATTTTGGGGTTACCATATTATTAACCATCAATAAATAAATAAATAATTAAATTTCACCATGAATAAACCATAACCGAATAATGTATAATAAAACCATTCACCAAATACTTAAGACCATACGTCCACCCATCATTAGCTGGGCGACTAACTCCCCCAAATAAAATAACACGACTAAATAAAGGGTGGGCGGGCGGGACGCAGGTCCTGGTCTTCTTACAACTGCAGGTAAGCAATGCACTGTCTCTTCTTTTAAACCCACAGGAGTTCCCACCGTCAGTAGAAGGACCAATCAGCTACAGAAGATTCTCCCGCCGTTGTCAAGAGCAACCAATCACAGCCAAGCTTCACAGAAGACGTTGCTGGGCAGAAGAAACCAAGCCAGCTGGAACCGGATTACCTTAGGTAAGCCTGCAATAAAACACACAAGAGAAAACGGGGGGGGGGGGGGGGGGAGAAAACACCTCACACAAGCCAAAAAATTAAAACCACTCACCATTTTTACCCAAAAATGGTGACTGTGTCCCCATGTGTCCCCCAAGCTAGCCGCTCTGGGGGCCCCCTTCATTATGACCACATAAAGTTTAAAGGGGTTGTCCCTGTCCTATAGCAAGTGAAACCTCCAGTGATCAGCAGGGCTATAAGACAACAAACTATGATTCTTAGTCATACTAAGTTATCTAGAGCACTAGATCGGAGTCCTGAGTAGGTAATCCCATTGTATTAATACCACATACCCTAATAGAATATATACCGATTTTTAACATTAAATGGTCACTGGGTTTTCTTAAATATTTTTTATACTGTATGTCATAGAGCCATATCAAAAGTTTTTATCGGTGGAGGTCTGAGTGTTGGAATGGGGAGAGAGAAGCACTTGCTTATTACACTCTCTCTTTCCTGCAGAGGCCGATAGACTTTCTATTGAGTCCATCCTGCTTCCTCTCCTGCAGCGAGGATAGACAGTGTGATAAGTGAGAGCTTCTCTCTCCTCGTTCTATGATCGATGGGGGTCTCCATGCCCACATCCACACCAATCCAAACTTTTGATATGTCTCTTTTATGAAAAGCAGTGAACCTTTAAAACCATCTGGCTTATAATGTGTGGGTCTCTCTCCTGCCATCATAACAGCTTTGATCAATGAAGGCCGTAGTAGTATTACATTTAAAGCATACCTCCAATGATACACCCCAAGACCTCTAAGAATATAGACCTCAGTCTGTAAAGTCACTTTTACAGTCTAAAATGAAGAAGTGCTGTGTGTTGTTTCGTAGCTTCAATCATTTGTTTGCTGCATACAGTATGGGGCACAGGACATGGGGACGTAAATTGCCACAAGCCTTTAGTTCTTGTGATTTCAGTGGCAGATTGGTAGAGCTATTGTAGCTTCAATCGCTCACCCAAACAGGCAATCTGGGAACATAGGAGCATAGTTATGCTACAACTCTAACATATGATCTGACATGCCAGTGGGACAACATGGGAACACACAGTAGTAAACAGCCCCACGCCACACATCACTTAATAACTTAATTCCATGTCAGGATCTTAGCACTGCTTGTGTAATGTGTGCCATGAGGGTTTGCACTTATAGACAAGCTTTTACGATATAGTCGGTTTCAAAGATCAGCTTGTTGCAAACAAATAGGAATTGTGCATGGCTTAAATGAAGATCATGCAAGTTGAATTATCCTTTGCATAGTAAGCGTTTTGTCTACAACTCGGTAAATCTGGTTACTTAGCAGACAGCTCGGTTGGCAGCCAAGATGATTTTATTAATCATGGCAGGGTGTGTCGGTGTGACTGAAAGGCCAATGTATCTATTTACAATAGTGCTCATTTTAAAGACCCACCCGCTTTTCAAATTCTGTTTCTTTTGGGCGTAATGAACAAAATGTACCAATTATATAATAGGAGTAAGAAAAAAGTCTGGGGAGAAAACTATTGACATGTAAGAAGAATGCTAAAATGGTAGCACGTAAGACGTCTCAAAGGGACATGTTAAAACGTATTCAAAAAATTTGAAAGCTAGAATGTGCCATTTCCTGTTGCTTATGTAGTGCCAACGTATTCAGCAGTGCGTATAGGTATGTTTTTATGTACAATGTGCTGGCATTATTAGTATTGTATGGCAGCATTATTGACGTATGCAGGTAACTATATCTCAAGGTCAGCATTCTTCAGCAACATCATATGAAAGACAGAAAAAACAGAATCTGTCCGGTATTAAGGCCTCTTGCACTCGGCCGTTGTTCGGCTGTTCCGTGCATTGCGGACCCCAATTGCGGTCCCCAATGCATGGGCAACATCCGTGTGGCTGCCACGAAGGAACCAGACCCATTCAACTTGAATGGGTCCGTGATCCGTCTGCACTGCAAAGGATAGAACAAGTTCTATTTTTTTGCCATGCGGAGGCACAGAAGCTCTTCTGTGGGGTTCCTTGCCTCCGTTCCGCACCACAGCTCTGGATTGTGGACCCATTCAAGTGAACGGGTTTGCATCCGTGTGGACCCGGTGTTTGTGGACCGCAATACAGGCAATGGCTGTGTGCATGAGGCCTAAAGCTACAGGGCATACACAACTTTCCATCACAGCAGTAATGCTAGTGATAGTGACAATGGGTTTGTTGGCTGTAGTACTATCAGACTCTCCAATGCTCTAGTAGAAATTTTTGATTGACACATGGAGTTTGGAGCTGCTTAGTTTCAGCCATTTCTGTCTAAGATCCACTATTTTAGAAGGAAAAAAAAATCCTTTGCTGAGGATTTTTTCTCCCGTCTAAAATAAGGAATCTCAAACGGAAATGGTTAAGGGCCCTTTCACGCGACTGTGGAGCACAGTCCGGGACGGTCTGTGAAAACCCGGACTGTCCTCCTTCTGAGGGCAGGAGCGCACGGCGTCATTGGTTGCTATGACGCTGTGCGCTTCTTGAGGCTGCCGCTGTACAGTGATACACTGTACACGCTCATATAGAGTGTATCACTGTACAGCGGCGGCCTCAGGAAGCGCACAGCGTCATAGCAACCAATGACGTGTGCGCTCCTGCTCTTAGAAGGAGCACGGTCCGGGTTTTCACGGACCATCCCGGACCGTGCTCCACGGTCGTATGAAAGGGCCCTAAAACGGATGCAAAATTAACATAACTGGTGCTCAATACAAATGATGTTTTTTTTTTTCTGTTCATCTGACGGATCAGAAGAACGGAAAATGAAAAGGTATTGTGAACGCGGCGTAAGTGGTCTATGTACCAAGAGAGTGCTTCCTGTGGTGGAAAGCTGTAGTGTGGCGAATAACACTTCAGGAATTGGATGGCTGCAGAAAGAAATCTTCTTGATGTTACTCAACCGGTTCAGGATCAAGCGCAAAGTGCTGCATGGCTCTTCTCCTCCAGCCGGTCCTGTTCATTCACTAATTCATTAAGGGCTCATTGACACAATGTCACAACGCTGGGACCATGAAAACTTGGTGACTTGGTGACAATTTTGAGCAGGTTTTAAAGGATCTGTCAGCACCTCCTGAGGGAGGGGGGGGGGGGGGCGCTTGAGAAGGGACCATTATTTTTACTGGTGAGCACTATAAGATGCATTATTTATACTAGGGGCACTATGTGGGCCATTTGATGTCCAGGGGGCGCTGTGGGGGGCATTATGTATAATGAGGGCACTACAGGGGTTGGAATGTAAAAAAAAGCCCATGAAATACATCTGTTTTTAATGGTGGATAAAAAAACGGACGCAATACAGCCATTAAAAATGGATAAACGGACAGAAAATGGATGCACATGTTGATGCTATACTGACAGTTTATCTGTTCTTTTAATGCCCATGTTTTTACTGTTGTGAGAATGTAGCCACACTTAGTAATTTGTTAGTCCAAATTTGCAACAGCCTCAGCCTGCTACATTGCCAATTCTGCAACAGTCTCATTTGTGCAACATCTTCAGCACCACTATACCACCGATTGTACAACATCTTCAGCACCACTATACCACTGACTGTACAACATCTTCAGCACCACTATACCACTGATTGTACAACATCTTCAGCACCACTATACCACTGACTGTACAACATCTTCAGCACCACTATACCACTGACTGTACAACATCTTCAGCACCACTATACCACTGACTGTACAACATCTTCAGCACCACTATACCACTGACTGTACAACATCTTCAGCACCACTATACCACTGACTGTACAACATCTTCAGCACCACTATACCACTGACTGTACAACATCTTCAGCACCACTATACCACTGACTGTACAACATCTTCAGCACCACTATACCACTGACTGTACAACATCTTCAGCTCCATGATACCACCGACTGTGCAACATCTTCAGCTTTTAGACCCCACCAAGTAAATGTTAGGCACATTTCCAAAACATAGTCAGCACTGCTTCACCACCAACTCTGCAATGTTACTGGCTATGCTACATCTACTTTTCTGCTACATAACCAGTTAACCAGCTACATTTTCAGTTTTGATACATCTGGTTTTCAGCCATGCTGCACCGGTGCCACATGTCCTTGCTCCACCAGTGCCACATGTCCTTGCTGCATAATGCCTGCTCATCTGGACCAGAGGCTTGGCAGATCCAATAGTGATCGGGAATGAGGGAGTCCATTCCTGATCATTGCCCGCTCGTTTGCTGTATTTAATAGCAGCAATTAACACTACTGAATGGCGATGAATAACCTTTGCAGTGTCCCACATATTGTGTGAAAGGGACACAGCAAATTGTTTATGTATGCTAGCCATGTCAACTGTATTCCTATGCTATTTATCACCATATGCTGCAAGAACCTATTTTGGCTGAGTAGCTGCTATTTATTTTTCCACCAGTAGATGGTGCTGTTGGTTGATATATATACTTGAGCAACAGGTTAGAACCAGGAAGTCTGAGTTATGCTCCATTCACACGTCCTGTTTTTCTTTCCTGATTCGATCCTGATTTTTTCAGGACCCATTGAAATGAATGGATCCAGATCAGGATCGAATCAGAAAAGAAAAACAGGACGTGTGAATGGAGCCTAAGTCTTGGTCTAAGTGAAGTGCAGGAGGGAGAGAGGAGAAAACAAGATGCCTAACCACCATGGAGCTGCCATGTCAGCCTGGCTCTGGTCAAGTCAGGTATCCTGTGGCCTTTACTAAGTTTTCTAGAACCTGAGCTAAACTGGATAATGTCAGTCTGGTCGAGGTGACAACTGCCTGAAGTTTATATGGACTCTTCCAACCCAAGTGTCTTAGGAGTAGCCTGTGGCGCCTATGCACAAAATCCTACAACTCAAGGTACCAAGTTTTGTTTATCCGCACTTAACCCTCTGGGGACTGTAGACTTATATTTGTATTCAAGTGCACCCTATGCAAAACAATGGCACAGATGATGTGATGCCTGCCATCCAGGGATGCCGCCCTGTGGGGATGCTAATCTAAAGTAAGAGATATATTCTATGTGATATCCAGAGCCAGGTCTAGCTAGGGTGAATTGAAGAAACCAGTAATTAAGATTAGTTTATTGTAAGAAGAGAAGCATCTATATTGAGATTCACTACTGAAACAACCAGCCTAAAGAGGAACTTGCAGCATCTCTATTAATATCTATTGCCAAGAGAAATAACTGTAAACTGCATTTTGAGAAGGACTAAACTTCCAAGGCAAAAGTAAAGTTCAACTGTTTTGTTATCAGCTGCCTCCTCTTTATTTTACATTGTGTCATAAAGATGCTGGCTTAACCGTTTACCAGGACCCTGCCGACCGACACCATAATACCCTACCACCAAGGACACCTCGCCTTACCACCCGGCAGAGCCCTGAGGAACAGAGAGTGCCCCGATGGAATTGGTGTCCCCCTTCCACACAACTGCACGCCAACCCAGGGACTGGAAGTTACCAAGTTGTGAGTACTGTAACCACCGGCACCATTAGACACTGTGACATCCCCAACACTCACAAAAGCCCCTGCGGTCCGGGTTGCTGCACTGTTACTATGTCGTTCTTCCTTGTACAGATCCAGAACACAGGAAAACAAGGGATCTGCATCACCTTTGTATGGACCAATCATCCAATTATCAGAATGAGCTTTCGTACATACATATCTGTCTGTCTATCTTTCTATAGGAATGTCATGCTATTCCTTCTACTGCAAGCCACAGCCTGCACTCTCCTCCTGGGCCTCTAAAGTCTGCTCCTAGGGCGCACATGCTCCTGGGCTCTTAAAGGGCCAGAGCGTGAACACCCTACTTTCCATCAAACTATGGCTGACTAATCTGCACCTTCCCCAGTTGAAGACTGCTTGAGCAAGGTGTTTCTGGCTTGCTAGTCCCTGAAAAGGAGTCCAGTTCTGTTTGTCTGCCTGTGTATCGACTCTTGCCCAATTCCTTACTCTGACTCCTTTCTGCCTGACCTGTACCTGATTACTGTATTGACCCTTTGATGCCTGCCCTGAGCTGTTTCACAGATTTGCACATACGCTGCCTGCACTGACTTTAGACATGTTTCACAGATTCGCATGTACTTCACATGCAGGACTTTTTTTTCCATCTAAAAAAAAGTATCTGAGATGGAAATCGCTAAAAGCAGATGCCAAATGTGGATAACTGATGCACAGGATCCGTTTTTTAAAAGGATACTTTTTTGACAGGATCCATTTTTTTTTCTGTTCTGCTGACAGACCAGATGAAATGGAAAATGAAATGGTGAAGGGTGATGTGAACTCTCCTTTAATAATGTCCCCTAAGAAAGGACTCACCCCTTGTGAAGGGACACGCCACCCATGAGCCCTATGAATGGGGAGTTTTATGGATCCATGTGAGGTATAGAGCTGGTTCAATGTAGCTAACCCCTTTAATGGATAATAACACTAGGAACCTCTAGCTTTTGCCGCAGTTTCTATTTCTGTAGAATCTCCTTTGATCCTTATTCTATCAGTGACACAATTTTCTTAGCACTGTGTATGTTTTCATGATTTAATGCACACAATATTCATGTGCACTTGATGTAAAAATAACGCTGCTGACATGGTTACAAACCTTATCTTTTCTTCTATACGGTGGTAGATCAATAATGGAAGTATTGTATATTGCTTCCTACTTAATATATATGGAAATTGAAACATTTGCTGCCTGTCTATAAAACTGAAATTACTATTTCAAAGAACACATTTTACAACCTTTCTCCTGGACTAGATGTTACATTTATACATTTCTGAAAGGTCAGAACTAAGAGGTAATTTCCTTTAATTCATTGATTTGTACTGGAAAGGTTCTATGGACACAGTGAACTGACGTGACTGTTCTCATTAGCCCCACCCATAGGGCATTTAAAACAAATGTGGCATTGTTAATACATATTCATGATATGGTTTATTTTAATAGCAGAAAGGAAAATGAAAACAAATTACCCTGAAAAAATAAATTGTGCATGCACACCGATAAACATATAAATTGATGCAGTAATAAATAATAATGATAATCAATAGTTTTGCAGATGCTTGTGTTTCCTGCATTTCACATTTCACATAAACTTTTATTCGGTGCTGGGGGTTTTCAACAAAAAGCAAAATAAACAAATAAAGAAAAAAAAATGTGGGACATTTATTAAGACCCTGCATTTAACCCCTTCAACCCCAGGCCTGTTTTCACCTTCATGCCCAGGCCATTTTTTGCTAATCTGACATGTGTCACTTTATGTGGTAATAACTTTGGAACGCTTTTACTTATCCAGGCCATTCTGAGATTGTTTTCTTGTCACATATTGTGCTTCAAGACAGTAGTAAATTTGTGGCAAAATATTTCATTTTTATTTATAAAAAAAATACCAAATTTAGCAAAAATTTGGAAGAATTTGCAAATTTCAGTTTCTCTACTTACAAAATGCATAGTAGTACCTCCAAAAATAGTTATTATTTTACATTCCCCATATGTCTACTTTATGTTGGCATCATTTTATAAATGTCATTTTACTTTTTTAGGACGTAAGAAAGCTTAGAAGTTTAGAAGCCATTTTTCAAATTTTCAACAAAATTTACAAAACCATTTTTTTAAGCACCAATTCAGATATAAAGTGATTTTGAGGGGCTTACGTAATGGAAACCAAACCACCCATAAATGACCCCATTTTAGAAATTACACCCCTCAAATTATTTAAAACTGACGTTTCAAACGTTGTTAACCCTTTAGGTGTTCTACAAGAATTAAAGGAAAATGGAGGCGAAATTTCAAAATTTCCTTTTTATGCAGATTTATTTAAAACTGACGTTTCAAACTTTGTTAACCCTTTAGGTGTTGTACAAGAATTAAAGGAAAATGGAGGCAAAATTTCAAAATTTCCTTTTTATGCAGATTTTTCATGTTAATCAATTTTTTCCTGCAACACAGCAAGGGTTAACAGCAAACTAAACCTCAATATACATTACTCTGATTCTGCAGTTTACAGAAATACCCCATATGTGGTGGTAAACTGCTCTATGGGTTTGTAGCAGTGGTCAGAAGGAAAGGAGCGCCATACGGATTTTGGAGACAGATTTTGCTAGAATGTTTTTTAGGCACCATTTTGTAAACGAGAGACCCTGACGTACCCCTAGAGTGGAAACCCTCAAAAAGTGACCCCATTTTGGAAACTACACCCTTTAAAGAATATATTAAGGGGGTACTGACCACTTTGAACCCCTAAGCGTTTTACGGAATTTGGAAACACTTGGCTGTGAAAATGAAAAGTTTCATTTCTTCCAATAAAATGTTGCTTTAGCCCCAAATTTTTCATTTTCAAAAGGGGTAACAGGAGAAAAGCACCCCATAATTTGTTACACATTTTCTCCTGAATACGGCAACACCCCATATGTGGTGGTAAACTGCTGTGGGGGGCACATGGCAGGACTCAGAACGGAAGGAGTGCCATATGGATTTTGCAGCACAGATTTTGATGGATTGGTTTGCGGGAGCCATTGATTTTTATTTTTTTTGAGTTATTGTCTTATATGGAGGCTCATTTTTGCAGGATAAGGTGATGTTTTAATTGGTACCATTTTGGGGTACTTTTTGATCGTTTGGTATTATACTTTTTGTGAGTCAATGTGAAAAAAATAGCTGTTTTGGCATAGTTTTTAAAATTTTTTTTTACAGCATTCACCCGAAGGGGCAAATCATGTGATATTTTTATAGAGCAGGTTGTTACGGACGCGGCAATACCCAATATGTCTAACATTTTTATTTTTGTTAAATTTTACACAGTAAATGAGTTTTTGAACAGAATTAAATCTTGTTTTTGAGTTGCCATTTTCTAACTGTCCTATTTTTTTTAATTTTTCTGGCGATTGTCTTAGATGACAGTTTGATTGGTACCATTTTGGGGTACATACGCCTTTTTGATCGCCTGCTATTACACTTTTTGTGAGGCAAGGTGACCAAAAAATGTCTGTTTTGGCATAGTTTTCACCGATGCCGGCTCATTCAGCAGAGGTCTGGCAAGTGGGCACAGCCAGACCCCCGCCACTGATCGGGCAGGCGCTGGGCATCAAGCCTCTTCACGCAGCGCCGTACTATTACTGGGTTAATAAGGCCCTGCGCTGGCAGTAGATCGCCGAAGCTATGAAAAGGCGCCAGCCTTTACATAACGTCGGCAGATCCATCTCCACTTCTAAATGTAAGACACTTCCTTGCTGTCTTACATTTAGACCATTTTGTAGGCCTAAAACAGGCGTAGAAAATGGTAAATTTGACAGGCCTGCAGTCCCTTCCCTGCCCATGCCTTATCCACTTTTTTAGATCTGGTGTGAGGGTGGAAAAGTCAGAGATTGCGACGCAAAGGACCTTTGTGCCGCAATCTGCACCAGAAATACGCCTAACATAGGCGTATTTCTGTTTAAAGGGTTTTTCCTGGATTTAACTACTAAGGACCCATCCTCAGGATAGGTCATCAGTATCTGATCGGTGGGGGATCGACACCCGGAACCCCCGCCGATTAGCTGTTTGAGAAGGCACCAACGCTCCCGTGAGTGCCAAGGCCTTCTCTCAGCTTTTCCTAGGCCAGTGACGTCACGTTCATCGGTCACGTGGCCTAGGAGCCACTCAGCCTCATTCAAGTGAATGGAGCTAAGTGTGATAACAATCACAGCCACTATACAATGTACGGCGCTGTGCTTGGTAAGCTGTGTGAAGGTAGCGGCGCTCACAGGAGTACCAGTACCTTCTCAAACAGCTGATCGGTTGGCGTCCCGGGTGTCAGACCCCCTCCGATCAGATACTGATGACCTATTCTAAGGATAGGTCATCAGTAGTTAAATCCTGGAAAATCCCTTTAATAAATAATCGACTATGTGTGAGTCTATCTCAGGGTCTCTACACACACAAATTTGCACTGGCTTCTTTTGTGAGGGGGCTGTAAAAATGCCAGAATAATCACATGTGGCCTTTTATTTGGCCACCTGTGTTTTTGCCACAGTTGATATGACATTTTTTGAGGCATCTTTTGCCCACTACTAAATGAGACAGTAAGGGCCAGTGTCGGACTGGGGTGCCTAGGGACCACCAGTAAAATTTATTTTAGGCCCACCACACGAATACCTGCTCACACAGCAGCAAGATGCTACCAGATGCTTGAATATGGGGGTCCCTGCAATGACTTTAAGAAAGTAGGTCCTGGGGAGAAGAGGACACTGGTAGTTTTCCTCTATACCTAGAAGTCATCTCAGCTCTGATCTTGTCTATAATAATAAACTGGGGAGTCTCTGTAATAATCTATCAAGTGTTTTATATGAACATAGGCTGGTGGAGGTGTTCTACATTGAATATATGTATGTAGTGCAGTAGGTCTACTGTGTTATGTGCCACTTGTGCTGGGGGCGGGAGACTAGGGGCCCACCTCGCTCAGGGGCCCACCAAGGGATTCCCCTGTACCCTTGTGGGCCTGACTATGATCAGTGACTGCAGCTTAGCTGTATTGTGTATAGGAGGTATGTCTCCATATAAACATGGTCTGCTGTTTTGTATCTCCCTCGTGCTTTACACTGCAGCACTGCCTGTTCAATTTTGCTGCTGTGTGTAAGTGAAAGGTCGGTACGTGAAGAGATGATAATGTTACAGTAAGGACAGAAGATTAGAAACTACAGGGACTCAAACCCTAAGAGAGAAGAGGACTATCAGGAAGCTGCTGCATGTAGAAGGAGGAGAGGGGCATTAATGAGGGGGGAATGGCCTGGGGAGAAGCTTTCATCAGCCATTGATTAGTAAACTCTTGACCCCTCCTCCTCAACGGTGCAGGACTCGCGGCGGGAGGAGAGGTGTTGGGGAAGTTGCTTGGGGTGTTTCCAAATTTTGCACCTAGTTACGCCCTTGGGTACAGTAAGGCCCCATAGACTATTTCGGGGGCTGTATTATGGCTGCGTACCACTTGCATATTGCTCCGGTGTCAATGGGTGGCCGAAATTAAATGGATTCTACAATTTCTCATATACTGCAGACCTTCTTATGAGAAGGACGAGGCCTTATCCAAGCGATCAACGGTGGACAGGAATCTCTTCCTTACTTTCCAGAAAAGAGGTTCTGCTGCATCTCATCTCAAATTCTGTAATTTTATTTAAGGGATTAGAGAGTTTCATATAATATAAAGATCTGACCTCTCAATTTTGGAACTACGCAGATTAAAAAAATCATCAGCAACCAAATCAAACTAAAACTGTGAAGCAGAAAATGTATGTATTCTCGAAAACTGAAAATCTGCATCCGTTAAACAAACACTATCCATATAACTTAGTTCATTAACATATTATAAACTCTGGCCATTAAGTGGTTAAAATAATCTGGCCTTCATCCTGGCAGAGTATTGTGATGTCACCACATTTGCATAGAATGTTCTAGAACTGGGCCTACAGCTGTGACATCACTTGATGACATCACAATGATGAATTTGTGAAGGTGACTCCATGTTGGATGCACACAACTTCAGAAAGAAGATTGGACGCCATCATGAGGATTCATAGGCGTCGGCGCTATGTTGATCGGCGGCTGCTGGTCAACTCTCTCTCATCCTGCATGTCAATTGGCTCATTCCTTCTGACCAGATTCAGGAAATTGAATCAAAAATGGAGAACTCTGATGAGGAACTCCAGCTTCCTGGCCAAGAAATCAACCATCATGACACAGGCCAGGAGCTTCTTCAGGTCAGTTGCCTTAAGACGTAAACACCACGTCATCCGCCATGACACAGCTGAGAAGACACCAACCAATTCTATTGCTGATCCAAAAGTTGCACTTGAGGGGCCCCTGATACCACAAGGCATGTCCCTAGGAGAAAAAACAGAAAGTGGGGAACCCCCACGAAAAAGACCCCGGGATGCTGATGCTGTGGAGCTATTCCTTGTCCACAAAGCACCACCTGCTAAAAAAACACCAAAGAGCTGTAAGCGACGATGTAATAGAAAGACTCGTCAAAAACAGGACAAGAAAATGGCTGAGTCTGCTGAAGACCTTTTGAAGGCATCTTGTGAAGCTTCCAAAGCCAGTCTTAAAAGGAAAGCACCAACCTCCAATGACAGTCAGCCCGGGACATTTCCACCAGCCAAAAGAGCTGCGGCAGAAAACACGTCTGCTCTATCTACCAAAGATGTAGAAAGCCCGGAGCTGGGAATACCACAAGTGGAGATGGCCTTTACCAGGAGAGCACAGAACAACGTGTCTCCAGAGCACTTATCCATCCTGAAGAGCAGTGGCCAGGATGGCATGCTGGACGATGACATCATTAACAAGGCCCAGGATCTCCTGCAGAATCAGTTTGGGGACTTTGATGGCCTGCAGCCCGTCGCTGCTATTCTCTTTCCAGGATACAGTGTGCTAAAGAAGGCGGTACAAATCCACTATGATGAGGAAAGGGTGCACTGGCTGACCACCTGCTTCAAAAATGGCGACATCTTAGTGGCCAACAGCATCAAGACCAGCAATTTGCCTCTATCTGTTTGCCAGCAGATTAATAACATCTACAGCATAGTGGTCAATGAGCCCCTGAAACATCTAAAATTTCTCAACGTGGATCAGCAGAAAAACACCTATGACTGTGCCGTGTTTGCCATAGCATTTGCCTTTGAATTTCTGGCAGATGACGGTGAACCCACGGCGATCTTCCAGCACAATGTGATGAGAGACCATCTAATATCCTGCCTGCAGAATGGCAGGATCTCAGGCTTTCCCAAAAAGGTCAATTAGAGACTCTATGTCTTTCTTGACATGTCGAGTCTATGATGGGCCAAGTGATGGCCCTGACCAGAAGCCTGATATTACCGAAACAGACCTGGATCCTCTATGTCACCAAAGCTACAGTCTCTACCCAACCCCAGATTACAACCGCTGACCCATGGTACAGGTCTAGAACCCACAGACTTGTTGGCATCGGTAAGTAACCAGTGACTTTTCTAAGTTTGATCATCTTCATGTACTGATTGTAATAATGTCTTCTCATGTGATAATATATGTATGTGTAGTAGGTACTTAGACAACCACCAAAGGTTTGGGATAATCACACTCCACGAACATTGGCCTTTTAGCCTATGGGCCCCATAACTTTGCTGCGTTTATAGTTATACCTATGTGGGGGGTGTCCTTTATTATTTTAACTCAGTCCTAGAGACCTGATTATGAGACAGCTGTGTCCCGGGAACATGTGTCAGACTGTCAGATTATAGGGACCGCATCCAGGAGAAGACCATGTATCTGCATTGGGTTATAATGGTGATTTGTAATTTTTCTGCTTCTTGATATTTATGACGTTTTCTGTATAATTTGGACGCAGCGGTATCTACTGGTCACCATTGGAAATAAAAACATCCTGGGGTTAAGAAGGCAACTGTAACAGATTGGATCACTAGAGGTCTGAGACAAAATGAGGCGCAGAATAAACCATCTCCTGATCTTCACCAGTGACCCCTGCTAGAAGGGATTGGTTTTAAGAACCAAAAAGATCCCTAAATAAGGTAAGATCCTTGTTACTGGAGTCATAAAATGTAATGTGATTTATGAGAGGAGCTCATAATAATAACAGACATAATGCCAAGTTCTGGAGACACCAGAATGATGACACAGAATAATTTAGGGTTTAGATTCTCCATGAAGATGAGCAGAGCAGTGGCCATTAGTGGAAAATCATCCAAATTGCCTGATACATGGTATATAAGTAGGATATAATTCTAACTACCTGCAGTCACCACTAGGGGGAGCTCCCATTGACCTTGATATATAGATCACCATGAGCAATGGCTCCCAGAATTTTAACTATTGAAGTGTGTAAGAAAGCAGAGGTTTTGGCAATTTGTATCAGGAAAATTGAGCTCCAAACCCTATAAAAAAATATATGAAAATAAATCAGCCGATGATTATAAGGTGTATTCTGTTTATGTTGGATACAGCAGTGGGTCCCAAAACAAGAATAATAGTCAATGACATTGATAAATGTTGGTATCGCTGTTAGAAACATGGGCCCAAGTTTAATATAGTTAAGTTGATTGCAATGACCCACAGTGACCAGGAGAAAATTGTGTGACACATTCCGCTGTTCAATATTCGGTCATAATTAGTTTTTTTTTTTCATCTGCAGATCATTGTACCAGAGCAGGGGTCTCACTGTGTCCTGGCAATGAATATAGGATACAGTTGGAGTTGATGACTCTACCACAAGTCAACGACATGGTGGCCACCATGTCAGGATCAGATGACCTGCGCTTCAGCAAGAGGCAAATTCCGGGCTTGGTCTCTGCACTCACCCACCGGACTTTCTGCAGACAGATGTATTCACCAAAGAAGTGAATTTCCTGCTGCATCAAAGGCAGATTCCAGGCTTGGTCTCTGCAGTAACCACTGGACTTGACATTCACCGGACTTTCCGCAGACAGATGTATTCACCGAAGAAGTGAGTTTCCTGCTGCATCAAAGGCAGATTCCAGGCTTGGTCTCTGCAATAACCACTGGACTTGACATTCACCGCACTTTCCGCAGTCAGATGTATTCACCGAAGAAGTGAGTTTCCTGCTGCATCAAAAGGTAGATTCCAGGCTTGGTCTCAATTGATTCCAGGCTTGATCTCAAAAGTCAATTGCGATTGATTTCCTCCACTGCCTAGGGGAAGGGCAGTCTTTCAGCCATGGTTCCCTAGAGGTTTCCTCCACTGGGGGTTTTTCCTCTCCTGAGCGCTGAAGGCCCGACTCTTCATGAATCAAAGGCCCATCATCAACAGGGCCACATTTAAGACCAGTGCCCTGACTTCTACTGAGAACATCTACTGTACATTTGATACCTTGCAGTTAATAAAGAAGTGAGTGTATATTAAGTAGTGGTGTGTCTTCATATTGAACTGGATGGGGGTGCAGGGAGTTGGACCCCTGCTGATCAGATAGCGATGACCTTTCTTGGTTTTATAGCTCAGCTTATTTTTTTATTCCCTACTTACAGGATAGAAGATAAGTATCTTACCGGTGGGGATTTCTGGGTCCCCCATGATCATGAGAATGGGGATCTTGTGTCCCTTTCTACTTCAATGTCTATGGGACTTCTGGAAATAGCTGAGCGTTGTACTCGGCTATCTCCAGCAGTCCCATAGAGAGTGAACAGAGTAGCTACGTGCACGCTCAACATTCCGCTTCATCCAGTTCTTGTGATCAGTGGTGGTCCCGGATATTCTGTGGATAGGGGAAACTATCTCCAGACCACATACCCATTCAATGGGTCTGCAAAAAATGTAACATGGACCACATCCATATTTTTTGCGGATCTACGATTTGCAGAAATGGATATGGTTGTGTGTATGAGGCCTTATACAGAGTCTATTGATAAATAAAAATAAAAAATTAAGCAGTACAGTCTGCGGTGTACCTCAAATGTAGGTAGACCACACAGCTGCTATGGGGCTCCCTTCCTCCAGGGGCCCCATAGCAGCTGTGTGGTCTACCTACCAAAGGGCCGCCCCTCCTAATTACACTTAATTCTTGGTCCTGTCTTGAGTCCCTGTCCGGGCCTCAGACTCTGCTTTCCAGCTTCCTGCTTCCTCTGTCCTGTTCTCGGGGCCCCCCTTTACTCACATCATCAGTGGCTAGCGCTGCTCCAGATGGAATCCCGACTAGTGCTCTATGTTGTCTCGCTGCTGGGCGCTGGGCTGGCCAATCAGCCATAGGCCATAGGCTGAACATAAGCTGGTTGAGGTGCTGTACATTGAATATATGTATGTAGTACAGTAAGTCTACTGTGTTATGTGCCACTTGTGCAGGGGGTGGGACACTAGGGGCCCACTGGGGGATTCACCTGTATCCCTGTGGGCCAGTCCGAGCCTGGCCCGGACCCCCACTGATCAGAAGCTAATGACCTCCTGAAGATAGGTCATCACTATTAAACATTTAGACAATGCCTTTAACAAAAATGCCACCTAATTAACAAAAACACCAGGAGCAAAAATTAAAAAAAAACACTAATGTCCCCTGCTTTTCTTATTCCTCATAGACCTTCAGCTAACATGTGGAGCTGGCGTTTTCATGGCAAAAAACACAGGTGCAAAAAAGTCACAAAAAATGCGAATGTGTGGAAAACAGTATAAACCTGCCTATGAAACCACTATGGAAGTGAAGAATGGGGCAATCAAAAAACAAACCTATACTGATCTGGGTGAAACAGCTTTGAGACTGACCAGAACCTGAGATGACACACCACCCAGTTTACAGTAGGACACGGTTGAGTAGAAAAGGACCACTTCATGTCAATCAATGAATGAATGGTGTTTAATGAGGAAGATTCAACCCATTTTAGGCTACTTTCACACTTGCGTTTTGATATTCCGGTATTGAGCTCCGTCATAGGGGCTCAATACCAGAATAAAACGCTTCAGTTTTATCCCCATTCATTGTCAATTGGGACAAAACTGAAATGAAGAAGCATTCCATTCCGTCTCTAGACCGGAGAGCAAACCGCAACATGCTGCGATTTGCTCTCCGGTCTGGGCATCCGCACCAAGACGGATCCGTCATGACCCCCAATGCAAGTCAATGGGGACGGATCCGTCTCCCTGCAATTTCCCCTCCCTCCAGCAGGTTGCGCTGTGGGTTAACTTACCCTTGTTCACGCCGTCCTCCTCCTCGTCGCTGGTCAGGTCGGGAGCTGCTGGAACAGGTAAGTGTCTGTGTATGTTTATGTGTGTGTATGTGTATGCGCTGCTCCGGCCCCACACGTGTACTGTGGCAGCACGGATCCGGCAGCACCCTTCACCTGCCGGATACGTGTTGCCACAGGTGTGAAAGAGGCCTTAAGCAAGTTGTGCAGCAGTTTTGGCAGTGTCCTATTGCAGGGGCGTAGCTAAAGGCTCATAGGCCCTGGTGCAAGAGATCAGCTTGGGCCCCTCTCCCTCATTGCTTTGTGGCCAGGGGCAGGGAAGCACATAGCCTTCATGCTGCCTGAGGCAAAAATTGAAACGCCACTCCCCCATGCCAAATTCCTGACCTAACCCCTTCCCTCCAGCCAGAGGTGTAACTTGACCAGCATGCACTTTCTATAATACCAGTGTCTTCTTATGTGGCACAAGGGTCTTTGGACCCCCGCAGGCTCTGGGCCCAGTAGCGACTGCTACCTCTGCACCCCCTATAGGTACACCCCTGGTCCTTATTTCAGTCATTGCCTTTTAATTGTCATGGAGCTCCTTCTTGAGCAGGAGCTAGGAAGAGGAGAGATTTACAGAAGTAGGTGAGACATGGTGTTGAGACTAGGGTCAAATTTTAATTTTGACTTCAAATTTTAATTTTGACTTCAAATTTCAATTTTGACTTCAGTGACTCTCTCATAGTGGCTCTCAATAGTAAACAATCTGTTCCACCTATTCTTTCATAACAAAGGATTTCGAAATTCTTCATATAAATGACAAGCTCTAATTTGTCCCATCATTTCACGGTTCCAGAAATCAAACAGTATAATTCATTGGGCATTTCAATGTATCAATACTAAGGAAAAGTGAGCAAAAATAACTTTTCGGATAAATTTTGACAGACGGTTTCTTTGTCCTTGGACAGCAAAAGTGACCGGTGTGCAGGTTGAGCACTTTTGACTCTTCTAAACAGCAGGGGGAGCAAGTCGGCTGTGTTTTAATATGGTTATTTCCATTTGATGGCAATTGTTAGCAGGTCTCGTATCAGGAAGTAACTGACAGGCAGATCATTCATTCCACATACCTACAATAATGATTATCTTACATCTTGTCTTGTTATTGGAAATACAGATCAGTAATGCAGACTTGTGTCCTCATTAAAATACGGTACATTTAAGCCAAAAATCTAGAACAGTGAAAAAAAAAATATTGATGGTGAAACTACCACACAGCACATTGTTTAAAGAGACACAGCAGCATTCTGATCATCTACAGCCTGGGATGGGATAATAAAAAATGCCTTTCATTGCCCAGTAAATTCGGCAGAAGAAGACAGGCTAATGAAGTGTAGACTGGATGCTGTAAAGGTGCCTGTGTGTCATGATGGATTCCCAGGGAATTAGTCTAGGATTCCTTGAAGATCTTCTTGTGTATTATCACAATATCCCTCCTCTAAGGGCTCATGCACACAGCTGTTCCCCGGCCGTGCCCGTATTGCGGTCTGCAAACAGCAGGTCCACAATATACAGGCACTGGCTATGTGCACACCGTATCACAGATGCAGACCCATTCACTCGAATGGGTCCGCAATCAAAAACGGCTCCAAAAAACCTGAACATGTGGCCATACCCTAACTACAAAAGTAGTTAGATTATACGGGGTGTACGCATTTTCAAACTTTTTTTTAATAATCAGACATATTGAAATAAGAAAAAATTAAGTAACATTGCAAAGTGTCTGCAGCTGCTTTGCCAAACTGTGCGTTGCCATGGTTACAGACTACAAACAACCCCGGAATGTAGTCTGATTCCTGAAGTTCTGTTCACTTTTCATTTGCCTTTTTCATTCAGCATATAGGCCAGGGAAATCTCATGTCATATGCCAGTTCATACCACAAAAGTGCTACAAGCATTCTAATAAACAGAATAGACAAATACATGTTAAAGTGGTTGACAGGACTGAATTAGCTGAACTAGTCCACCACAGGCCATGAGGATCCTTTTTTTAGGCACTTCACTCATTTAAAGGGGTTTTCCAGGATTTAAAGGGGTTCTCCGGGAATTAAGAAAATGAAAATACTTAAATATTACGTTATCATAAATATATTTCCAAATACCTTTCATTAGTTATAATGGCTCGTTTTGTCGGGGGAGCAATCATTAGGAGAAATAAAATGGCCGCCGTCCTATCAATACACACAAGACCTGTCCTAATCACACAAGAGGACAAGTTACTTCACAACACCGAGGTAAAAAGAGCTACCTCATCCTCCTCTGCTTGTCAGGGCTTATGATCCTGAATACAGATAAGATCTTTAGCTGAATCTCTGGGGAATTTAGTTCAGAGGAGACACGAAGTACAGAGAGGAGGGACAGGACAGACTGTGGTAATGCAGAGTTGTGGTAATGGAGACTGTAAACAAGTGCTGCTGCTTATTACCTCCACCCTCCTCTCTGTACTTCATGTCTCCTCATCATTTCCATTCCCACAGAGCAGAAAGGAGGATGAGGCAGCTCTTTACCTCAGTGTTGCGAAGTAACTTGTCCTCCTGTGTGATTAGGACAGGTTTTGTGTGTACTAATAGGACTGTGGCCATTTTGTTTCTTCTAATGATCGCTCCATAGACAAAACGAGCCATTATAACTAATGAAAGGTATTTGGGAATAGATTTATAATAAAGTAATATTTAAGCATTTTCATTTTCGTAATTCCCGGAGAACCCCTTTAACTACTGATGACCTATCCTCAGGAATTTCTATATACTACAGTATGTATAAAATTGTTATACTCCCTCTGTAGTTCTATTCATTTTATTTTATATATGAATGTTGCTGCTGCTGATTTTTTTATGTTATTTGTGATCAATTAATAAAATATATATCTACATTAATTGTGGTACCGTGTATATGCAGAATTTTTCTGCCGTTGTGCGGCTAAGAATTACTGAAAGTTTATTCACTTTGCTGGTACGTCACATGTGAACCCAACCTAAGACTTCCTTCAAACATAAGTTTCTTCTGTCATTTTGCAAAAAAATATGCATTTTTTGTTACATTTTTCTGCTATTTTATGAAGTGAGAAGTGAAAATACTTTTTTATTTGCATCGCTATATTCTGACCCTCATAACTTTTTTATATTTACATCTACGGAGCTGTGTGAAGGCAATTTTTTTGCGGGGAAATAGTTTTGGTATTGATACCATTTTGGAGTGTTTAAGACTTTTTGATCAATTTGTATTCAATATTATTGGGGAGGTGAAGTGACAAAAAAACTGTGAATGGACCATTTTGAATCTTTTTTCATTGTGATGTTCACCATATGACATAAATAAATTTATATTTTAATAGTATGGGCATTTTGGGACAAGGCTGTGCAAATGATCTTTTTTCTTTATTGTATATATATATTTTTACTATAAGAAATGGAAGTTATTTGAAATTTCATGTTTTTTATTTGTTTTATAGTTAAAAAAATTATGTCAGTTTTTTTTACTTTCACATATAATCATTAGATCGCTTGTCCCATAGACATCAGTGCATTAACATTGTAGCCGTTGAGAAATTTGTCATGTTCCTATGAAGCCCTGCCCCAGGCAGAGCACCACAGGAATGTTTTCTGTGGTAGCTTTGGAGCCTTATGAAGGCTCAAGGCTACCACAATGACTAAATGGCTCCCAGGTGGAAGCCTTTCCGTTACCGTACTCACAACTGACCATGTCATCTCAGCGGTTAAATGTCTGTGATCGGTGTTATCGCTGATCACAGATATTAGCTCAAGGTGTCTGCTGTGTAAAATAGCAGGCAAGCAGAGGCTATGGCACCCGGTCAGCTTCTGAGCAGGTTTTAAGACCCGACTTCTGCCATACATGTATGTAAGCCAAGACACAGAGAAGAGAGTGCTTCTTTTGTGTTATTGAACCTGTTGCAAATCCTGACCATGTTAAAATACATTGTATCCTCCGCTCCCGCTGGTCTCTGCTTCTTACCATGTGACCCTCCTCAGTCAGCAATTGGGATCAGGAAGTAAAAACGACAGGAATCAGTGAAGTAAGTATGACTTTTGTTTTAAAGCCATTCTCATCCTTTTTTCTTAAATCCAACTGGGCAACCTATTTTAATCTGCTGCGTCAATATCATCTTATGCATTTTTCTAAAACATTTACAGCAACATGACACTATAAAAAAAAAATTTAAGTATGTTACAGGAATACCCCCACACTTTGTTGTATACTGTTGCAGTATTTTTGCTGTATTATCCTGCTTTTTTCTATACTTGTTTGACCTGACATCTGCCCTCAATCCATCGTGTCCTTGCTCGCCATGTATCGAGTCTTTTAATGATATTGCAGTTGTGTGACTAATGCACCTGCAATTCAGACACCAACTCTTTAGCATGTGTTACTTGTCTCATGTTGCTTTGGAAACTCCCGTGCCCACTGACACTTATACTGATAAATGACATCCAACCTAATATGACTCATCTGTCATTAAATGTCTCCTCTTATTTTGTATGGTGTTTCCGTTGCCGTGTCTACATTTTATGGACACTCCCATGTCTTGAGGACTTTGGATATTTTACGAATATTGGTCATACTTTTCTATTCACACAATCAGTATACTGTATCCAGAATTCAGATTGTTCACCGTGAGTTCTAAAGGTGATTTCATTTTTGAAATCACAATCACAGATCTTCAAGTATTCTAAACATTTCAATGGACGATCCTCCAAATTAGCTGGCTATTAACCCCTTCTACCCCGGGCCAGGTTTCACGTTCCTGCCCAGGCCATTTTTTGCAAATCTGACATTACTTTAAGAACGCTTTTGCTTCTCCAAGCCATTCTGCAATTGTTTTCTTGTGACACATTCTACTTCATGACAATGGTAAATTGAAGTCAATATATTTCACCTTTATTTATAAAAAGAAAATCCAAAATGTACCAAACATTTGGAAAAATTTGTAATTTTCAAAATCTCAATTTCTCTGCTTTTAAAGCAGATAGTGATGCCTCATAAAATAGTTATTACTTAAAGAGGACCTTTCACGGATTTTAATAACTGGAGATAAATACCTTGTGTCCTGGGGTACCCCCCGCTGATGCTGCCACCCTGCCTAGTTTTCTAAAATAGCACTCCTGCGCTCCGCTGTGCCCCCCTGTAGTTTTCGCGCTCAGTATGTAAATACTGAGCATCGGTACAGGGAGGAGGAGACGCCGGCATTTCTCAATGGGCGTCTCCTTCTCCCTGGCTGTGCCGCGATCCAATCACAGCAGAGAGCGTCACAGCTTTCTCCCTGGCTGTGACGCTCTCCGCTGTGATTGGATATATCCAGAACGGAGCGGGGAGCGCTGCGCCTGGAGGACCCCAGGTTTCCGGGGGTCCGGCCACCACCAGGCGCAGCTCCCCGCGCCGCTCATAGAACTGAATGGGAGCCGGGCCATGCATCCGCGGTGCGCTCCCATTCATTTCTATGGAGCCGACGGAAGTAGCCAAGCCAGCGCTCGGCTATTTTCGGCGGCCCCATAGAAATGAATGGAGGGCGGCTGCGCATGCGCAGTGCGCCCTCGTTCACTTCGGGGGCTCCGTTCTGGAAATAGGTGCGGGTCCCAGCGGTGGGACCCACACCTATAAGACAATGGGGGCATATCCTAGCGATATGCCCCCATTGTCTAAAATGAGAATAACCCTTTAACACTAGGTGTTGTGCAGGAAATAAAGGAAAATGGAGATGAAATTTCCAAATTTCACTTTTTTTGGCAGATTTTAGATTTTAATCCATTTCTTCAGGGCAGGGGTTAACAGCCAAACAAAACTCAAAATCTATTACCCCGATTCCACAGTTTACAGAAACACCCCATATGTGGGTGTAAACTGCTGTATGGGCACACAGCAGGGCGCAGAAGGAAAGGAGCGCCGCATGGTTTTTGGAAGGCAGATTTTGCTGGATTGGTTTTTAGACACCATGTCACATTTGATGACCCCCTGGTGCAACCTACAGTAGAAACTACCAAAAAGTGACCCCACTTTGGAAACTATGGGATAAGGTGACTTTTCTTGTACTATTTTGGGGTAAATATGATTTTTGATCACTATGTATTACACTTTTTGTGAGGCAAGGTAACCAAAAAATGGCTGTTCTGGCACTGATTTTATTTTTTGTTTTTTTACAATGTTCACCTGACAGGTTATATCATGTGCTATTTTTATAGAGCAAGTTGTTATGGATGCAACAACACCTAATATGTTTATTATTATTTATTTTTTGTTTCAGTTTTACATAATAAAGCATTTTTGAAAAACAATCATGTTTTTGTGTCTCCATTTTCTGAAAGTCATATTTTTTTATTTTTCTGCCGATCGTCTTGTGTAGGGGTTCATTTTTTGCGTTTTTGCGTTTTTATTGGCACCATTTTTGGTTACATATGATTTTTTTGATCACTCAACATTACACTTTATGGGGCAAGGTGACAAAAAATTGGTTGTTTTGGCACAGTTTTTTTTTTTTTTTACGGCATTCACTTTAGGGGTTAGATAATGTGTTATTTTTATATAGCCGGTTGTTACAGGCACAATGATACATAATATGTCTACTTTTTTAAAATGTATTTCAGTTTTACATAAGAAAAGCATTTTTGAAAAAAAAAATCATGTTTTAGTGCTTCTATTTTCTGAAAGCTGTGTTTTTTATTTTTTGGGCGATTATCTTATGTAGGGGCTCATTTTATGTGTGATGAGTTGACGGTTTGATTGGTACTATTTTGGGGTAAAAATGACTTTTTGATAGCTCGGTATTACAGTTTGTCCCACTGTGGGACTTCAACTTTTACGGTCTGACGCCCTCTTCAATGCATTACAATACATGTGTATTGTAATGCATTAACTAAGGGGCTGAGTCTCCTAGGCTTCTGTAGAAGGCGGGGACCCAATACCATTACCCATCACAAACACCTTCTATGCTGCGGTCAGTGCTGACCAGGGCATAGAAGGGGTTAATCCGCAGAGAGGCTGGTGGATACAGCAGGGGCCCGGCTTTCAGTGACTGCCAAGCCCCTGCACTGATCAGCCACTCTGGGATGTCATATCTTGGGAAGTGGTTAAGTCACCCATCAAGCAACTGTACTGTGTGACTACAATGATCTACAGTGTTTGCTCGCAGCCTGCATTTTCGTACATTACACTTGTTTTTCTGGTGCCTGCAATAATACTGGTGCAAAATATAACACTATTAATCCACTCCCGCTCTTAAGCAAAAAATAAAAGATCAGATGTTATATAAAGGGAAATCATCAGGATAATAGTAGGTGTAGAATTGAGATAACAGTAGGAAAGGCTCTAGTTGGATGTCCACAGAATAGCATTGCATTGATTAGTGCAATTGTTAGATCTTTGAGGTTAGGACTGGGAAACACTGCTTTAGCATGTTACATTGTGATTCAGGTGTACGGTAAACATAGCACAAATGAAAATAAGGAAACTGTCCCCGCATTTCCTGTACTGTGTGACAGAAGGGCTTGGTAATTGTCCTTGTTTCTGTACCTTAAGGGCTCATGTCCATGGCTGTAGCCGTTTTTGCTGTCTGCAAATTGCGGATCCACAAAACATGGATACTGGTGGACCAGAATTTTGCAGAATGGAACATCCGGCCCATAATAGAACAGACCATTCCTTGTCCGTAATGTGGACAAGAATAGAACATGTTCTATTTTTTGCGGGTGCCGCAGAACGGACATACGGATGCTGACAAAAAATATGTTCATTGGCATGAGCCCTAAAGGAGAGTAGGATATATGAACATATCTGGGGAGCAACTCTATTAGTCAGGGTAGAGAGCAACTCCAAAACTAAGATTACATGGCTGCCCATTGATCATGAAAGCTGATCTTTTGGTGCTACTGGTAAAGGAGAATAAGGGTCCATTCAGATGTCCGTATTTCAGGGTCCACATCTGTGCTGCAATTTTGCGGAACGGGTGCGGACCCATTAATTTCAATGGGGCCGCAAAAACTGCGAACAGCACACTGTGTGCTGTCCACATCTGTAGTTCCTTTCTTGCCGCAATCGCGGACAAGAATAGGCATTTCTATCACAGGACCGGCCATGTGCGGTCCGAAAAATGCGGAACACACGTCCGGTATCCATTTTTTGCGGAACTGCAATTTGCGGGCCGCAAAACACTTGTGGACGTGTGAATGGTAAGCTCCCCTTTGGAATGCCAATAGGGTCACATCCTTCAATGATCCCTTAGCACCTGAAATGGACTTCAGAATGCATGTGTTATATATGATTTACATGCAGTACGTGTTTGGAAAGGACACGCCTGTTTTTTTCTGCCTTAGTAATTGCTTAGAACCCATTTACAGAGTAAAAGCATGATGTCATCCTGCAGAAGTTCCCAAGCATTTGATATCCTGAAAAGTCTCTGAGGGTCTCATATGGACGAATGGACCTAGGCCATAATGTGAAAAGCTCCTCTCCAATGTAAGCATCTCTGCCAATGGTGTACGTCCTGGCCATGGTATGCCTGGCCCTGCCATCTGTCAGCATTAATATAAAATGTAGTCAATAAGTTTCAGCATTTTCCATACTCAATGCCATTTATCAACTATGCTTTCATTTACTGTTACAGCCACAATATTATCACAATCAACAATGTTTGTGAAGATTAATAATTTATCACTGCCTCACCGAAAATATAGTAAGTCGGCAGCTGAGAAATATTCATGCCATGCAGCACCTTTCATTGGGTTGTTGGTCTTTCTGCCAGTACTAGGATTAAATGAAATACCAGAAGGGATGCTTCATGGGCAAGTGCCAGCGTGACTGTAATACAGCCAGAATACAGTCATACAAGCAGGAGGGCAGCTGAGGACCATCGGCAAAATTCAGAGGGGCAGCTGCCCATGGAGCTACGTTACAAAAAATAAATCGCTGATCATGACCCTGCATGCAAAGTCTGTTTATAATGAGTGGCTAAGAACTCTTTCCTTAGCCCTTGGTTCTCTATATTAAGACAGTTCAATATAATGAAAGCTGCAGTAGTCCAAAAAATATTTGTTTGATCTACTTTAAAAGTATGTAAAATGAATTAGGCAAATACTTTATAATATTTTTACAAACTCTGCACATAAAAGGATGTTGCCAACCCATAAGAAGTGAGATCTTTGTCCCTTAAACTAATACAGTATCCCAGCTGCAGCTTCCCTCTCTCTGTGTGTGCTGTGAGAGGGGAGGGGGTGCAGGAGTGGACAGACATACATGTAAGCAGCATTAAAGCGGTCTTCTGAGCTTTACTTATTGATGACCGATTTTAAAATCGATGTTTAATAAGTAAAGTTAATGCAACCCCTTTAGGATGCCACCTATTTTGGTCCATTTTTAAATTTTTTTTAAACATTTTTTTTACTTTTTTCATTGACAAGGGGCTTGTTTTTGAGGGATCAGTTTTATATTGTAATGGCGCCATTCTTGGGTACATTTAATGTTTTGCATAACCTCTTACGTTTTTTTTGGGGGGTGAAAAACTGCAATTCTTCCATTGTTTTTAGGGTTCTGTTTTTGGTGGTAAAAAGGGCTCATGCACACGACCGTGGTCAGTGATGACGTCACCGCGTGTGGCCAGCTTTCTCACTTGGTGACGTCTTACCGCTCACTGCAGGTCATTTGGTGGATTTACTTGAATCAAGACGGGTGTGGATGGGCTCTCCACGATCAAGGGGATGAGGTGAGTATATAATTTTTTTTTATTTACAGCTACCATTTTAGGAAAAATGGATTTGTTACCATGAAGCGTGAGAAAATTCGGATTCGTGGTGAATCAAATTTTCCTAAACTTCGAATCGAATTCCACTTTGGATGCTATTTATTGCCTCTTATATGACTTTTTCCCCCCCTGCGGGCTCCATGTCACCCTATTGGGTGGCGACTACAGTAACTGCCGTCATGTCTCTGATGCATTGCACAAGGAGAAAACAGGAGATTCTGCTCTCTGTCTCACTCACTAAGAATCCCCAAACAGCACATTGTACTGAAGTATCAAAAAATACCTTTTCTCTAATAAGCTATATTACAAAGTTTCTTATATTTGCCAGTACTCTTGAGTTATGCAAAATAAATTCAAAATAAACCATCAACATCAGTATATGTATACTGCATGCGACTTGTTTTTTTATTCTGCATTCCTCCCAAGAAAAATGAATACATGTTAAGGCTAAATAATAAATAACCTAAAATGTCACCAAATATAACTTGTCTTATACAGAGATATACAGCTATAAAAAAGGATAGAAAAACAGTTATGGGTGTTGTAATGTGATGATTCAAAATCAAAAGAATCCATTCTTAAAGCATACCTAAACTTATAGATAAACTTTATTAAAACCTATTGTAAATGTGATTACATACATTTTCTAGTATACTTTATTATTTTAATTTTTTTTCTTTTAGTAATGAAATAGGTGTCTCAAGTTCAGGTGCCTATTGTGCTTTAGAATCCGTATTCTAGTACATTGCTGCTTATGGAAGTATGGATCCTCCTGGGGCTGCACCAAGCACTGTACAGGCCGGAGCATCGCTGCTTCTGCCTGTACTAGGGCTGCTCTGCTAAAGCCTGGCATAGATGGGTGATGACTAAGAACATGGATTTTATTGTTCGAAACGCATGAGCGTCTGTATCAAACCTTTTTTAATATGTTTTTTTTTAACATATGACAATAAAGGCTCGATTTTTATTTAAGTGCTGGGAGAAACTTTTTTTTACCTTTTACTCGCTGTTTGGACATTTGCTATCTCCCGCGAAGACCTGTTTGGTCTGGTTTTGGTGATCTGACTTTTGTCTTATTTCTTTAATAGATGGGCTATGTCAGATTTGGGCACAGGCAGGAGAAACGATGTGCTATGGAGAGCTCTTGCCCCGCGTTCGCTAACAGCCTGCACCTCTGCCAATCAGCTGTTTGAGAAAGCCATGGATAGCAATAGTTTTACAAACGTTTATTTATAAGGTACACTTTAATGCCATATTGCCTGCGATCTAAGCAGTTAAACCACATAAAACTATAGGTCTTTTTAAGAGGAAGAAACTGCCGAATTGCAGAATTTCTCTACTTCCTGTCTTAGCCGTTCACCGTTGTTCTTGCTGACGGTAACTTTATAATGTTATATATTTAGAACATTACATGTATTCTGCCATTCATCAAACATCAAACTATAGAAGCCGTATAACCATCAGCATAGGGCAAGCCCAGGATGTCCGACATGAACTTATTACATCAATGGCTTTTTTGTCACTTAAATTTGATAGCATGTTGATAGGTTAAGTAAACAGTGCGCAATTGCTGGAAAAAAAATGGAAGCAGCACTATGAAATAAACACGGCTCCTCAGCTCATGACGACTCAGCTTAGGTTTATATGGAGGTTGCATGGTCGGCCATTGACTATTAATGGAAAAAATCCAAGCAGAGCAGACAGACGCACAGGGGCAAATCAATTTTCCTAGACCAGTGTCTTCTGTATAAAAAAATGTATAAAATAAAAAATGTATATACTGTATATATAGTTCCACACACATTTCATCGAGAAAAAACATAAACAATGTGATGCAGTATTTTAATATTTTTTAATATTGATAACCTGTCCTCAGGATAGACCATCAGTATCGGATTGTGGGGGTCCGACTCCCCACCCTACCATTGATCAGTTGTTTCCAAAACTGGAATTCAGTTCTGGAACCAAACAGCTCCATCTATTCATTTCAATCTCGACTTCTGGCATCTGAGATACTCAAGAACTGCAGAGTGTCAGACCCCTGCCTGAGGATAGGCCAACGATATTAAAATCCTGAAATATCTCTTTTCATCTGCATTTTTGCTGTCCGGTTTTAAGATCCAGCATGGGATCTCCAAACCACAGCATAATGCTTCCGTAATAATTAGAGGTGAGCGAAGCGAGCTTCAGATATTACACCCTAAGTCACTTCGTTCAAAACTTCGGATTATTACTGTACAGAGATCCATCTCCGTACAGTAATAAAATGGAACCAAAGTTAGGCTGCTTTCACATATGTGTTTTTGCCGATCTGGCATGGATCAGAAAAAATGCTTCCATCATGATAATACAACTGGCAGAATCTGTTGTGAACAGATCCGGTGGTATTATCTTTAAAACAGCCATGATGGATCCGACATTAAAACCATTGCAAGTCAATGGGGGACGGATCCATTTTCTTTTGTGTCTGAGAAAACGGATCCGGCACCATTGACTGACATTGTGTTTCATGCTGGATCCGTCTTGCTCCGCATCCCATGCCGGACAGAAAAATGCCGCTTGCTCGGTTTTGTGTCCGGCATGGGAACGCAACCAAATGGAATGGAATGCATTCTGGTGCACTCCTTTCTGTTCAGTTCAGTTTTGTTAACAATGAATGGGGACAAAACTGAAGCGTTGAGCTGCAGTTTTGAGACCCTATGACGGATCTCAAAACCGGAAAGCAAAACACAGATGTGAAAGTAACCTTAAGGGGTTGTCTAGAAAAACATGGCTGATTTCTTCCAGAAAAAATGCCGCATCTGTCATCAGGTTGTATCTCGTATTGCAGCTCAATCTCATTGACTGCATTGGATCTACATTAAAGTACCAGACAGAGCCAGTGGACTGGTGTCTGGAATAGGGTGGCCATGTAATCCTGGACAACCCCTGTAAAACTGCATAGAAAAGCCCCTTTGTATGCATTGTCTACATAAGCTCTGTCTCTTTGTGTCCTCATTTGTGGGACAGTTCCTCAGAAATTGGGTCTGTTGGAAGGTTTGATATTGCCATGAAAATACACTTACACTGGAACACCGCGGCCTCTTCAAACAACTGATCACCATGGGTGCCAGGAATCGTACCCCTACCGATCCTGAAGATAGGCCATCGATATTGCATTCCTGGAAAACCCATTTAAATTAGCATGAGTGAATGAAATTCTGCGAAATAAATATAAAAGGGAACTAAGAAAAACATTTGCAACATTTCTTAGTTAATGGCACAATGCATGAATTACATTATAATTTATCCAGCTAGGGTACAGATGCTGGACAGAGTGATCAACCACCGTGATGTAGCATTTGAGGTAATCTATGGAGTGGGCTGCTGTGGTGAGCCTGCTCCATACGCGGCAGGTGCTGGCTGTATCATACAGCAGGCACCAAGCCATAATGACGTGGAACGGTGATCCTGCTGAGCACCATCATTTAACCCCTCTGAAGCCGCAATCAACACTGATCACGGAATCTGTGAGGCTCCCTCTGCCTTTCGATCGGTGTCTCAGAAATCAAAGCACAGCTCAGCAGCATGAGCATGTCAACATCATATTAGTTCTAACACCCTTCTAGTTCTCTATTAGGGCTCATGCACACAAACGTATTTTCTGTCTGTGTTCGTACCATTTTTTTTGCAGACCGTATGCGGAACCATTTATTTCAATGGATCCGGAAAAAAAACGGAGTTACTCCGTGTGCATTCCGTTTCCGTATGTCTGTATTTCTGTTCTGCAAAAAAACAGAACATGTCCTGGTATTGTCCTCATTACGGACAAGGATAGGACTGTTCTACTAGGGGTCAGCTGTTCCGTTCCGCAAAATATGGAATTCAAGCGTCATCCATATTTTTTGCGGATCTGCGTTTTGCGGATCTGTGTGCATGAGCCCTTAGAGTGAATACGACAAGGGATCAAAAGATCCCAGGTTCTAGACCCCTAAGGGGGTAAAAAGTTATTATTCCAATGTCAAAATGACCGTAATGGAAAGGGGACACAATCAAAAAAAGTATTTATTTGCACCGCATGCTGTTAATAAAGGAAATTTAAGCAAAAATCTCAAAAGCAAACTATAAATCTTCTTTTATTTATTTTTTTCCTTTTTTATTTTCACTGCTATAAAAAAATAAAAGCAAAAAACATTAAAGTTAAAATGGCATAAAATGGCAATGACTTTACTCTACAAAAAAGAAGTTATGACTTTCAATGCTGCATGCGCTAAAAAATTAAAGTGTCTGGTCAGGAAGAGGGGGTAAATGACCTGGTCTTGAACTGGTTAAAAAATCTCCCTTCTCAATGTGTCATAACAAATGTTATTGAAATGTTGCCCTTATTCTAATTTTTAGGACTTGACATTTGTAGGATATTTCTTCATTAGCTTAAAAGATCCAGAATTACAGTATAAAAGGAGCTCAGATCTGTCAGGAAATTCTACCAGTGTTCATAGAGAAAACGCACACACATTTTTTTGCTTCTTCAACATTATTGAGACCACAGCGAGAATATCGTCTCATCAAGGCAAGTATTTCAGGACTGCAAATTTATGGGGAGCCTTGATTTGTGTACTGAATTTCATCTTATTAGTATAAAATACTAAGGCCTCATACACATCACATGAGGTCCGCAAAACACGGGTGACGTCCAAGTGACGTCCGTTTTTTTTAAGGGCCCATTGATTTCAATGGATCCATTGTCCTCTTTTTGTGGCCAAGAATAGGATATGTTCTATCCGTTTTGCAGAATGGACACACGGATACGGACAGCACACAGATGAGAAACAAATGGGTCCCTGTGCAATCAGCAAAAAAATGCGGATCAGACACGGCTACAAAATACGCTCGTGTGCATAGGGTTGCCAGCTTTCCCAACAAAAGACACTGACCAAGTTAAGCCACACCTCAAAGGGGTGATGTTTTGGGGGAGTGGCTTAAGATGGGTGTTAAGTTGCTGTCATACTGTAGCTCTCAATAATATTAATGCCCCCATTAGTGCCTCCCAGAATTAATAATGCCACCATTAGTGCCCTCAGTAATTGTAATGCCCCCATTAGCTTCCCCCAGAATTAATACTGTCCATATTAGTACCCCAGAAATATTAATGGCCTCATTAGTGCCCCCCAGTAATATTAATGCCCCCATTAGTGCCCCCCAGTAATAGTAATGCCCCCATTAGTGCCCCCCAGTAATAGTAATGCCCCCATTAGTGCCCCCCAGAATTAATGCCCCCCTATTAGTGCCCCCCAGTAATAGTAATGCCCCATTAGTGCCCCCAGGAAGAATAATGTCCCCAATAGTGCCCCCCAGGAAGAATGCCACCCATTAGTGTCCCCCGCAAGAATAATGCTCCCCATTAGTGCCCCCAGTTAGAATAATGCCCCATTAGTGCCCCAGTTAGAATAATGCCCCTCATCAGTGCCCCCAGTTAGAATAATGCCCCGCATTAGTACCTCAGTTACAATAATGCCCCCTATTAGTGCCCCCAGTTAGAATAATGTCCCACCATTAGAGCCCCCAGTTATAATAATGATCCCATTAGTGCCCCGTCTCTGCGTCTGCCAAAAAAAGGGGAGGTAAAGGCTGCACTAATGAGCACTCTGCAATGAAATAGCTCATTAGTAGCAGTCCTTGTAACAAAATACCAGCAATTAACATTGCCAGTAGAAAAAAAATACCTGCATCGTCAGGGCCACTAAAATACTGGCTTTTCCGGTGAGATACTGGCCAGGTGGCGACCCTACGTGTGCATGAGGCCTAAAAAGTACTACCCTTTACCTAATCACATACACATCTGTCAGGATAGCCTAATCCATTTAGTCCCTCTTCTACCACATGGATTCACTTTCGGGACCCCAATTCATAGTCATTCATTTAGATTCTGTGAGCTATTAATTTTTTTATTTTATTATTCCCTCTATAAACATCTGGATTGCTCAATGGCAATGACAGGAAGAAGGACTTCTTCTCCCTGTCCTGAGACCACCTATGGACAGCCACAGTTTCTCATAGATCATCTGTCCACAACCTTTCTGACATTCGCATCACGGAGAACGTAAAATCATATTAAACTTGGTAAACTATGTGCCTGGTGATCAGGGTACAATTTACGTTGAGAGCAAATTTCATCAGTGTAACTTGATAATGAGTAGATGACTCTGGTCCAGGAAAGATATTACTGCTAGACTCGAGTATTTCTGGAAAACAGTTATCATTAAATCTACACTTTACTAATGGGAACCAGTGACCTCCAGGGCTGGGAGTCTCCAGACTTATATGTGCCAACAGCCTTTCTCCTAGTAAAGGTTATGGAAATTACAGGGTGTTTCTCTACCGTGGCATATCAATGGGATTGCCAACCTCACTAAAAGGGTTCTCTGGGATTATGATACCGATGGCCTATCCTCAGAATAGGTCACCAATATCAGATTGGTGGGAATTCAACTCCCAGCACCCCCACTAGAGACCTCGGCGCTACAGTGACATCAGGATCATTGGTTACATAGCCTTAAAGGGGTTGTCTCACTTCAGTAAGTTGCATTTATCATGTAGATAAAGTTAATACAAGGCACTTATTTATGTATTATTATTTTCCATATTGCCTCCTTTGCTGGCTGGATTCATTTTCCCATCACATTATACACTGCTCGTTTCCATGGTTACAGACCACTGTGCAATCCATCAGAGGTGGCCATGCTTGCACATTATAGGAGAAAGCGCCAGACTCTGGTGGCCGGGACCATGGGAGCGCACATAGGCTAGTGCTTTTTCAAGCATGGCCACCATTGATGGATTGCAGGGTGGTTTGTAACCATGGAAACGAGCAGTGTATAATGTGATGGAAAAAGGAATCCAACTAGCAAAGGAGGCAATATGAAGAATCACAATACATTAGTAAGAGCCTTGTATTAACTTTCTCGACATGATAAAAGCCACTTACTGAAGTGAGACAACCCCTTTAAAGCGAATGGAGCTGAACTGCGATACCAAGCATAGCTTCTATGAAATGGACAGCGATGTGCTTGGATAAGCTTGGAGGGGGACACGGCGCTCATCAAAGCTTTGGTGAGCTCTGCGGCTTTCTCAAACAGCTGATCGACAGGAGTGCCGGTAGTTGGACCCCCTGTTGATCCCATATTGATGATTTATCCTGAGAACAAGCCATTAAAGGACGTCTGTCAGCAGATTTGTACCTATGACACTGGCTGACCTGTTACATGTGCACTTGGCAGCTGAAGACATCTGTGTTGGTCCCATGTTCATATGTGGCCGCCTTGCTAAAAAAAAGGAAGTTTTAATATATGCAAATGAGCCTCTAGGAGCCACAGGGGCGTTACCATTATACCTAGAGGCTCTGCTCACTCTGCTGCTGCACCCTCTGCACTGTGAGTGACAGGGCCAGGCAGTGAAATCATCATCACACATGGACCTGTCAATCAAATTGCAGAGGGTCTGTCAGCTGTAAAGAGAGCAGAGCCTCTAGGTGTAACAGTAACGCCCCTGTTGCTCCTAGAGGCTCATTTACATATATTAAAACATCATTTTTCTCAGCCATGCGGGCACATATGAACATGGGGCCAACACTGATGCCTTCAGCCGCCAAGTGCACAAGTAACAGGTCAGCCAGTGTCATAGGTACAAATCTGCTGACAGATGCACTTTAATATTCAAATCCCAGAAAACCCCTTTAACCAGGAATCATGGACAGACACATTTTTAAGGACATATTAGAAAGGCAAAAATGAATCATAAATAATGTGGGAGGTAGCAGTGTACAGTGCAGAATACCAACACGAACACATTTCAACATTTATTGTGAAATGTAAAATAATTATAATTATCTGCATAAGTGCTGCCAGCTTCAATATAATCATGGCTGCATCTATTTTTAATTACCTATACTGAGCAGAGGTCCTCTATTATTACAGACCATCCATACACTTACGGATGTTGGTGACCTGTAGTGCATCTGCCTCCACTCTCTATTGAAATCAATGGCAGTCTCTTATATGTAGGATAAAACACAGAACGTTCTCAGAGACATCTGCTTTTACCACTGGCAAGTTGCTTCCTCCTCCTGCTTTTAAAACAGTTTCTGCAATAGGAATCCTAGCAACACAGACCGCAATGGTATGGAGGTGACTTAAAATTAGGAAATCTCTGACTGCACAGTCTTGAAATGTCATACGTGCTCACGTGCATCAGCATGCCCTGACAACAAACAGGCAGATACCAAGTAGTGCCATGCACTATACTGGTGTTGGCAACATCTCTACAGATTGTCTAATTGGTGCTGAAGATAATTTGTGTAATTACACAAAAAAACAGCCCAAAGTAACTAACAGTGTATAAAAATACGCAGCAGACGGATCCCATCTCATCAGTCATAAGTACTAAAGGTTTGGGAGCTCCTAAACCCCTCTAGAGTGACTCAGATTTCTGAATTTCTTGTTGCTTGAAATCTCTGGCACAGCAGAGAGGATGTGATTAACTCATTAAGTACCAGGCCCATTTTTGTGTTTGCATTTTTGTTTTTACCTCCCAACATTCCTATAGCCATAACGTTTTTAATTTTCCGTTCATATCCCCATATGAGGGTTTATTATTTGCAGGGTAGGGCACCATTTGATTTACCATGTCTGGGAAAAAAATTCTTTGTGGGGTTAAACTGAAAAAAAACAAAAAAACATAATTCCGCCAAGGTTTTTGGGGTTTTGACATCACAGCGTTCACTGTGCACTAAAAATGACATGACATCCTTATTCTGCAGCTCAATACAAATATGGCAATACCAAGCTTGTATAGCTTTTCTTTGTTTTGGTACTTAACAAAAATAAAAACCTTTGAAAAAAATCTAAATTTTCTTTGCATTGCCATTATCTGATGGCCCAAACTTGTTTTATAATTTCGGTCTAGAGTGCAGTATAAGAGCTTGTTTTTTGCGGGATGAACTGTAGGTTTTTTTTGGTACTTTGTGGCATTTTTGAGGTATGTATGACTTTTTGATCACTGTTATTCAATTTTGTTGGGGGGAATAAAAAATGGCATATGGTTTTAATTTTTTTTTCGTTACGGTGTTCACTGCACTGGAATTTTTAAAAATATTTTAATAGTTTAGACATTTATCAGGCAATAATGTTTGCATATGTAAAATATATTTTTATATATAAAATTGGGAAAGGGGTTGATTTAAACTTTTAATTTTTTTTAAACTTTTTTTTACTTTTAGTAATAATTTTTAAACTCCCCCTTAGTGGCCTAGAATCTGGGATCTTTTAATCCCTTGTCCCATTCACCTTATTAGAGATCTATTAGGGTGAATGGCATTTTGACATGCTCCCTGCTGAGCTGTGCTTCATGCACAGCTTAGCAGGGAGCTTACCATGGCAGACTTGGAAAGCTTCAGAAGCATCTAGGCTGTGTAAGAGATCGTACACGCTCCGGGGGTCACATCACACAAGTTCTTCATAAATGCGAGGTTTTCCAGGTCCAACTCTATTTTATTGGTACCAGCACTCAACACAAAACAAATCATAAACCCAAAATACCTGCCCGGCTAGGCTCTGGCTAGACATAGGTTTCCCTATCTCACCTCTAATAAGACGCTGTTCACAAGCAGCTTTTGTTGCGGCTTCCCTCAGCCGTCTGGGTCAGCCGCTTCCAGGCCGTGACCTCCACACAGATTCAGTCTCGGGAGAGATGCGGCTATACGTAGCCCGTGGTCCCCTTCAGCCCACCTGGCTGAGACCACACAAGCCTCACTGGCTTCACCCTCTCTCAGGGTCAGTGCCTCTCCACAGACTGACACACTGGAGGATTACTTATTCCTCCCAGATTACACCAGCTGGCCTCACCTGGGATCTCCTCAGGCCAGAGAAAAGACATGCCCTGGAATTGGGTGGGTTGGAAAGGTCCCACTGCCGACCTACCTTCCCAACCCAAATAAAATCCAGCCCAGCTATTACTATCAAAATAGCTCCAGCAACTAAGTTTGCTGAAGCCAGCACAGTCTACCTGGATTTTATTTATCTCACCCAGTTGAGGAACCTGAGTGAGATATACACCCCTTCCAGCTTTCCAGTACACATTACCACATATCCCCCCCCTCTGTTCAAACTTGTGGGGGTGAACACATGCTTTCCCTCTATTTTGCCATATCCAGGCCAGCAGGATTTGGTTTGTCATCAGCACCAACTTCCTATCCCATAGGTAGTATCTGAGGGAGTCCCACCCCCAACTGATATCAGGACCCACTCTTTCTATTCTCTTACGGGTGATGAAACGCTCCTGAACCTTTTTATCTCGTTCTCTTGGTTTATTTGGCTCTTGCCCTTTCCGGGACTGCTCCAGCCCTTGACTGAGCTGTTTGCACAGTAGCTCCCACCCGTGGATGCTTCCAGCCACTTTGTTTGCTTTGCGGCGTCTCTTCAGCCGCGCACGCTTGACTCTGCTTGTTCTGGAATGATCAGAAGCTCTATTTCTGTGCTCGCTCTTTTTTCCAGTACTGTTCTCCTTAGGTTTGGCGGCCGTTTCAGAGTCCTCTGCTTCTTCAGTGGCTTCTTCCACTTTGGCCGACTCTTCTTCTGCCCCCGTGACCTCTGCAGCGTCTGAGAACTTCTTCCACTCATCGGCTTTAGCTTCTCCAGCCTTCTCATCCCTCTCGGACATGGCACCATATACCAGCACTTTTAACTCCTCCCCTTCTTTCTCATCAAGGTTGGAGGCACTAGGGATATGGAATTCCTTATCTGACTCTTCATCTTCTGGCAATTCTTCCAGCGGTTTACCCAGGACATGGGTCTCCATTCCTATAAGCTCCAGCGGAGCCATGCTAGAGTAGTAGACAGCATCTGTACACTGGTCGGGCATCTCCCCGGAATTCTTCCCCAGAAGGCTGTTGGCATCCTGGAAAGTGTTGACAACGGAGCAGACGTCTTTCACAACCAGGTCTTGGCTACTCATGGCCATGAGTCTCTTGGCCTCTGCATCCACATCAGCCTCAATTTGTTCAGCAGGAACTTCTTCCATCTTCTCTACCTCGTTTGGCCCTGCAGCATCACCGCTTCCAGACCCATTCTCCCTCACCAGACGACGAACCTCCTCTTCTCTCTGGGCGAGCTCTTGCTGATGCTTCACCTGAGACTCTTTAAGCTCTTTGCTCACCTGCTCCAGCTCCGCAGACAGCTTCTGGACGGTGTGTTCGCCTTCTCTGACAGTTCCGCGCATTGCATTTAATTTCGACTCCAAAGCCAAGACCTTCTCTTCTGCCAGATGTTTTAAGGCGGCCTCTAAGTCGGCCGTTTTTTGTTTCTCCTCAGAAAGCTCTTTGGACAGGGCGCCGAGCTCCTTCGCTTTACTACTGCAGGTCCTTTCCAGCTGAGACAGGTGTTTGGCGTCCTCCTGCTGCGCCGAGCGCAGCTTCTCTTCGGCAGACTGGACGGTAAGAAGCAGCTTCTGCTCCTGCACTTCCCGCTCCTTGAGCTGAGCCTTGGCGGAGGAGAGTTCAGACTCCAGGTGGCGTACCTGATCGAGTTGCGCGGACGTGGCGGCTTCCATGTCCGTTTCCACCTGGCTGCAGGTTTTGGCTCGCTCTTTCCACGCGCAGATTTCCTTCGTGAGTTTATCGATTTCCTCCTCTCGTTGCCGCACCACGGAGGAGGATTCGCGAAGCTTCTGCTGCAGGTTCTCCGTTTTTGCTCCGAGTTCTTCTTCTAGTTGCGCGACCTTAGACTCGAGCGCCTTAACCGCGGACTTCTCCTTGACAACAGGCAGTAGATCTTGCGAAAACTTCTCTATTCGCTCTAAGAGGTCATCTAGTGTCTTTTCTAGCACATCTAGGGTCTGTGTAGAGAGAGAGAAATCACCCTCATGTTTGCTGCTACACTGTTCTTCCAGCAGTCGGTCAGGCACTTCTACTACACCCCCTTGTCTACCATAGACATCTGTCTTAGTGGTGTTATTCTCCAGGTTATTACTGACCACTGACACCTGGTTGCTACCAGCAACCACACCAGTTTCCTGAGAAACTAACAGGACAACCCCAGTCTTGGAGCTGCCATCAGTCACAGCACACTCATTTGCTATATCACTTTTGTCAGTCTCATTCCTGACCTCTAGGGGCACAAATGAGACAATTCCTACAGTATCCAGGTTCATGTTCTGAACCCACTCAGGCTCCCTTGCACCTAAATTGTTTACATTTACAACACCTTCATGAAAACTGCATTCAAGCTCAGTAACCATAGAACACAGTGGGAACTGCTGAACTGCACCTGGTTCTGGTTCGTGTGGTACACCTTCTAGCTCTGCCACACTTTCTTGCACATTTACCACGGTGGGCTCCCTCAGCTCTGTGCTATCAACCTTATCAATCAGCATTCCCAGGTCACATACATTTTTACCAACAGGGGGAGCTTTTCCCCCAATCACCCCCTGCAAAGGAAAAGGGGTGTCATCATCAGTATCATCATCACACATTTCACATGACCCCACATTTTCATTATGCATTTCAAATAATATCACATTTTCATTCTGTACCTCATCTGCACCATTGCTTTCAATGGTCATTTCCCTTACACCTTCATTTAAAGGGACAGGTACAGGTTCTGCAGGAGTTTCACCACTTTCTGCAGAAGTGTCTCCATTTCCCCCCAACTGCCAGAACAAGGGAAAATCATAGCCCAACATTACATCATGCATGAGCCTATTGGCAACACCAAATTCATAAGTCCCAGTTCCCACTGGAGTCTCACACTCAACGAGAGCCACAGGATAGAGCTTGCTATCCCCATCAATGTTCATCACACTTATGTGTTTGTCCAGCACATAGTCCCCAGTCACCAGGCTGGCATGTACCAGGCTCACCTGGCTCCTGGCATCCAATAAGGCTTGTACTGGACTGCCATCCACAACCATGTCACACAATTTGGTCGCAGTCTCTAGTCCCGAGATCGCGACACATTCCGGCTCGGCAGGTAGCAACTGCCGCCGACTCTCACCATAGTCCACGGCTTCTGAGGCACCAGGGCACAGATCAGCACCATGCCCAACCTCCAGAGCCTCTCTCTTTATCACATTGTCTATGGCACATGCACAAACAGGAACAGTCTTACCAGCTGCTGTCACGGTGTCGACACACCCATTAGATGAGGGCGCTTGCTCTCCAGAGACATCTCCACTGAGGTCCTCCTCCTTCCTCGGGATCTTGGGAACCCGCTCCAGCCCCTGGTTCCTGGTCACAGGATCAGCTATCAACTCCTCAAACCAGTGGTTGCTATGGGAAACGCTTTGGTTGTCGACTTGTCCCTCAGGTTCTCCAGCCGCACCATTCAAAGAACTTTCGCCATTCCACAGCTGCCAAAACCATGGAAAGTCTGTGCCCAGCACGAACTCCACCTCCAGGGTCTCACATTTTAGCAGCTCCCACTGCACAGAACTATAGTCTGTTTGAAATGTCAGAGACACTGTGGTCTCTGTCTCTGGCCCCCTCTTTAGAAAGTCCAGAACCTCGGGCATAACCCGAGACACTTGTTGGCGGGAATCTAGACTGACCCCCAGCGGGATTCCTCCAATTATCAAGTCACAGGACCTTTCAAATTGTCCATTAGATCTCCTGATCTCACAGTCATCCATTGTGGCATAGACCGGCTCCAGGTACATCTGCATCAGCCGGCTTACGAACTGATCCATGGCACCAGACGTCCTCCAACAAAACAACTCAATTTTGAACAGGGCAGTTTTTTTTTTTTTTTTACTGGGGCTACTGGCCCTTTAAATTTCAGCAAGTTTCACTTGCAACACAGCAAAACAAATGTCCAGTTCAGCAGATTAACAGCTGCATCTTTTCTAACACCAGGCCTCCAGCCCTTTAACACGGGTTCACAGCAACACTTTTAGCTGCACCTGCTCTTTTCCACGCCGTTGCCCCTAGCAACCAACTGTTGCACTTTTCAGCATGGACACTGGCCCACATCGACATGCCCTTTTTTTGCAACAATCTGCCCGCATTCTCCACCATATGTAAGAGATCGTACACGCTCCGGGGGTCACATCACACAAGTTCTTCATAAATGCGAGGTTTTCCAGGTCCAACTCTATTTTATTGGTACCAGCACTCAACACAAAACAAATCATAAACCCAAAATACCTGCCCGGCTAGGCTCTGGCTAGACATAGGTTTCCCTATCTCACCTCTAATAAGACGCTGTTCACAAGCAGCTTTTGTTGCGGCTTCCCTCAGCCGTCTGGGTCAGCCGCTTCCAGGCCGTGACCTCCACACAGATTCAGTCTCGGGAGAGATGCGGCTATACGTAGCCCGTGGTCCCCTTCAGCCCACCTGGCTGAGACCACACAAGCCTCACTGGCTTCACCCTCTCTCAGGGTCAGTGCCTCTCCACAGACTGACACACTGGAGGATTACTTATTCCTCCCAGATTACACCAGCTGGCCTCACCTGGGATCTCCTCAGGCCAGAGAAAAGACATGCCCTGGAATTGGGTGGGTTGGAAAGGTCCCACTGCCGACCTACCTTCCCAACCCAAATAAAATCCAGCCCAGCTATTACTATCAAAATAGCTCCAGCAACTAAGTTTGCTGAAGCCAGCACAGTCTACCTGGATTTTATTTATCTCACCCAGTTGAGGAACCTGAGTGAGATATACACCCCTTCCAGCTTTCCAGTACACATTACCACAGCTGCCATGGTAACCATTTGAAACCCTGTTATTTCACTGCAGGGTCTCCAATCAAAAGTCAGAGAGAACTGCATCCCTCTGCCTTACCTCAAAGATGCCGTAATCAGTGTTGATCGTGGCATCTGAGGATAAATTATACAGCTGGCACCCGCCACGTATGGCTTACTGCAGCAGCCCCTCCATACATTCCCTCAACCACCGTGATGTACTGGTATGTTATGGTGGTTGAAGAGGATAATAGCACCATTTCTATTTTTGAAGACGACACTAAGCTATGTAGTCCTGTGCAGTCTGTGAAAGATGTCCATAAAATACAAGCTGACCTGGGTGTTTGGGCATCAACTTGGTAAATGAATTTCAATGTGGATAAATGTCGGGAATGGATGTTTGTATAAGTGCTCATCCCTGATAATTGTCCTGCACCTTGGCCTGTGTAAAAGGACTTCGTTCACATCTCTGTTTTGTAAATCCAGTAGTCTGTTCCTGCAGAGGGGGCAGACTACCAGGGTTCCTGTATCTGGCATAGCTGGACACTGCCATATCCCCTTCACTATAATGGGATCTGGCAGAGATCCAGCAGGTTTCCCTGCTTTCTGCTGCATGCAGTATTTTTCTAGCAGAAAGCCAGCAGTTATCTAGCGGTGCTAGGCAATGTCTGGCTATGCCGGATATGGTAGCTCCAGGGGTCTGTTCCTCTGATAGAACAGACTACCGGATTTACCAGACTTTAGACTTAAAGGGGTTTTCCGAGTGATATATATATTGATGACCTATCCTCAGGATAAGTCATCAATATCAGATCGGCGGGGGTCCGACACCCGGCACCCCCGCCGATCAGCGGTTTGAAGAGGAGGCACATGCCATATCAGCGCTGCCTCCTCTTCACTGTTTGCATGCTGGCCGTAATGGGGGTAGTGGTGAGTAGGTGTAATTACACCTCACCGCCCCATTCATTTCTATGGGAAGAATCGCTTCCATAGACTTGTATGGAAGCAATTCTTCCCATAGAAATGAATGGGGTGGTTAGGTGTAATTACACCTACTCACCACTACCCCCATTACGGCCAGCATGTAAACAGTGAAGAGGAGGCAGCGCTTATTCGGCGCACGCCTCCTCTTGAAACAGCTAATCGACGGGGGTGCCGGGTGTCGGACCCCCGCCGATCTGATATTGATGACCTATCCTGAGGGTCATCAATATATATAACTCGGAAGACCCCTTTAAAGGGGTTTCCTGATTTCCTGAATAAATTATAATAGCTAATACTTAACTGTTAACCCTTAGCCTACATCTCCTTCTGAAAGGTTTATTCTTCTTCTCTGGTACAGTACAGTATTTCATATGTCTACTATTGCCATAGATTTTATTGTAAAAGGTATATACTGTAGTGTATAGTTTTTGTTTTGGTGGTGAATAGTGCAGAGGCCTATGTTATAGTGAAAAGTACCCAGATGTTAACACGTTAGCCAATATAAACCTACATATTACATCACAGTGTGCATTTAGAAACTTTTTTTGCTGTCCCTATATGACCTTCTTATGTAACCCATAAATGTGGTGTGGGCCATAAACTGACTTTTATTTTTACTACTGTAAAAGTCCCTCTTAAAGCTGATCAACAAGTGGCATATCCTTATTCAGTATGGCGATTGCTATTTTCAGTATCTGTTCCTGTTCTGTATAGTGTAGCAGTTAAAAAGGTTTTACGAGATTTTATTAGTGACGACTTATCCTCAAGATAAATCATCAGAATCTGATCATGGGGGTCCGGGACCCGCGCCGATCAACTGTTTTGAGAAGGCAGTGGCTCTACTGTGAGTGACGCTGCCTTCTTGCAGCTCACCAGGCACAGCGCCGTACATTGTATAGTGGCTGTGCTTGGTATTGCAGCTCAGCCCCATTCACTAGAAAGGGGCTGAGCTGCTCTTAGGCCATGTGACCAATGAACGTGTCGTCATTCAGTTTAGGAAAAGCGGAGAGAAGGCCGCGGTGGTCACAGGAGTGCCAGTACCTTCTCACAGGAGTGCCAGTACCTGGACCCCCACTGATCAGATACTGATGACCTGTCCTGAGGAAACTCTTTAATGGGTAATGCCACCACAAAGATGTTTCATTGGATAGATTTTAGATATAGTATAATAAAATATTTCACATAGCTACGTTCATTCCAGTGTTTATTAGGGTGTATTAAGATGTATTACAAAGTTTCTTATAGTGACTTGAACTATTGATTTATGCAAGCTGTTTGAAAGCACAGTGAGCATTTAAGGGCCTCATACACATAAGAGAAAAGTCATCTGAACCCACCAATTTCAGCCCGACTGGCCAACTATCTTATGTGTATGGAGGCCTCCTGACCGACAGACAACAGATGTTATTGAGGGAAAGAAGGATCAGGCTGGATGTTGAATTTCAATGGCCAAACCTTTTTTTAACATGAGAGATAATCTGGTCATAGAGGCATCTTACAGTGGCTTGTTCTCCTCTCTCCATTGAGAACACATGCAAGTGCGACTGACCTAGTGTGCATGAGAGTAATGGCTGTCAGGTGAAAAGGCGTATGAGCAGGTTTATAAATTGATTTTCTGATTTATTTTTAATTTCTTTTTATAGGCTTCTATCGGTTAACAGACTTAAAGGGGTATTCCCATCTGAGACAATGGAGGCATATCGCTAGGATGTGTCCCCACTGTCTGATAGGTGGGAGCCGTACCTATATCAAGAATGGAGCGGCGAAAATGGTGGCTGGAGGACCCCAGGTTTCCACTGGCTGGTCACCACCAACCGCTATCCCCATAGAAGTGAATGGTAGCGCACCGCGCATGTGTGGCCACTGCTCCCATTCACCTCTATGGGCCCGACTGAAATAGCTGAGCCAGTGCTGGGCTATTTTTTGTGGCCCCATAGAAAATGAATGGAGGGCGGCTGTGCACGCAGAGTGCGCCCTCCACCACTTTCAGGGCTCCATTCTCGGTGTAGGTGCAGGTCCCAGAGGTAGACAAGTGATTATTGAAGGGAAAGAAAATTTGCATGTGAGCATTACAGAACGTAATCAACGGCAACTAAATATCAAAACCGATTTGCCACAGGGCTCAGTGGTAAGCTAATAGGTTTAGAATATGGTTTTGATAAATGGTGGTATTTGGGGAAAGTGATATAACAGCAACCTGTTGGGCGGAATACATTTATGGTATATTAGTGGCACAACCCCAATAATGTGAACCTGCTGATCTCAGTGAGTCTGGCAGACCATCTAATTTATATGGGGGCCTCCCAACTTTTCTCTGATGGCAGATGTTGAGGGAGAGAAAGGTTGAGCAGTTGGATTTCAACATGCCTGATGCTTTTGTTCAGATAAGCCTCTGGCAGGGTGAGCAGAGAGCATGGCTGCCTGGTTAATCAGAATTTAAAGGGGTTTTTCTGCAATTTTACTACTGATGACCTATCCTCAGGATAAGTCATCAGTATCTGATCGGTGGTCGTTGGACACTGTAGAAGGAAGTGTGGGAGGTGAGATAATATGTATATATATATGCATGCATATATATACATATAGATAGATATATGGGGCCTTCCCCTTTTATGTATATATATATATATATATATATATATATATATATATACATACATATGTACAGTCATGGCCAAAAGTTTTGAGAATGATACAAATATTAATTTTTACAAAGTCTATTGCTTCAGTTTTTATAATGGCAATTTGCATATACTCCAGAATGTTATAAAGAGTGATCAGCTTAACAGCAATTACTTGCAAAGTCAATATTTGCCTCGAAAATGAACTTTATCCCCCAAAACACATTTCAACATCATTGCAGCCCTGCCTTAAAAGGACCAGCTAACATAGTTTCAGTGATTGCTCCATTAACACAGGTGTGGGTGTTGATGAGGACAGGGCTGGAGATCAATCTGTCATGATTAAGTAAGAATGACACCACTGGACACTTTAAAAGGAGGCTGGTGCTTGGAATCATTGTTTCTCTTCTGTTAACCATGGTTATCTCTAAAGAAACACGTGCAGTCATCATTGCACTGCACAAAAATGGCCTAACAGGGAAGAGTATCGCAGCTAGAAAGATTGCACCTCAGTCAACAATCTATCGCATCATCAAGAACTTCAAGGAGAGAGGTTCCATTGTTGCCAAAAAGGCTCCAGGGCGCCCAAGAAAGACCAGCAAGCGCCAGGACCGTCTCTTAAAAGTGTTTCAGCTGCGGGATCGGGCTACCAGCAGTGCAGAGCTTGCTCAGGAATGGCAGCAGGCAGGTGTGAGTGCATCTGCACGCACTGTGAGGCGGAGACTCTTGGAGCAAGGCCTGGTCTCAAGGAGGGCAGCAAAGAAGCCACTTCTCTCCAGAAAAAACATTAGGGACAGACTGATATTCTGCAAAAGGTACAGGGAGTGGACTGCTGAGGACTGGGGTAAAGTCATTTTCTCTGATGAATCCCCTTTTCGATTGTTTGGGACATCTGGAAAACAGCTTATTCGGAGAAGACGAGGTGAGCGCTACCACCAGTCTTGTCTCGTGCCAACTGTAAAGCATCCTGAAACCATTCATGTGTGGGGTTGCTTCTCAGCCAAGGGAATCGGCTCTCTCACAGTCTTGCCTAAAAACACAGCCATGAATAAAGAATGGTACCAGAATGTCCTCCGAGAGCAACTTCTCCCAACCGTCCAAGAGCAGTTTGGCGATCAACAATGCCTTTTCCAGCATGATGGAGCACCTTGCCATAAAGCAAAGGTGATAACTAAATGGCTCAGGGAACAAAACATAGAGATTTTGGGTCCACGGCCTGGAAACTCCCCAGATCTTAATCCCATTGAGAACTTGTGGTCAGTCATCAAGAGACGGGTGGACAAACAAAAACCTACAAATTCTGACAAAATGCAAGCATTGATTGTGCAAGAATGGACTGCTATCAGTCAGGATTTGGTCCAGAAGTTGATTGAGAGCATGCCAGGGAGATTTGCAGAGGTCCTGAAGAAGAAGGGTCAACACTGCAAATATTGACTTGCTGCATTAACTCATTCTAACTGTCAATATAAGCTTTTGTTACTCATAATATGATTGCAATTATATTTCTGTATGTGATAAAAACATCTGACAAACACACATAAAAACCAGAGGGCAGCAGATCATGTGAAAATAGAATATTTGTGTCATTCTCAAAACTTTTGGCCATGACTGTATATATGTATACACATATGGGTGTATGTGTGGGGCCCTCTTACATGGCCCCATGTGCGCATGTATGGGCCTTATCCTGCCCCACAGTGTGTATATATGTATACACGAATTGGCCCCATATATATATGTATGCCCCCTTTATATAATAATGGCCCCGGTTTAGGCCCCATATATATAATAATGCCCCCTGTTTTGGCCCCAGATGCAAAGTGACCCCCTTATATGGCCCCTTATATCCTCCAGAAGTATATAGATACATGTACATGATCCCCAGTTATGTACATGTATCTATATACATGTCACAACCAGGGTGCCCCCCCATAGCCCCCAGCAGATGAACAAAGGCCATCTGCTGGGGATAGCTGGAGACATGGGACAAATTAGTCCAGTCCCGGGTACTTCAAAGGGACAGAAGATCGATATGATCTTCTGTCCCTTCTGTTAATTACCCTCAGCGCTGCTGGGGGCAATTAACAGGACAGGGAAACAATAGGTTTCCCTGTCTCTGCATGACGCGTACCTCCGGCGCTTGTAATTACAAGCGCCGGAGAAGCAAAGCGCTCCCCAGGCGGAGGATCAAAGAGATCCTCCGCCCGGGAAACAGCGCGGGCCGGCGCGGTGACGTCATAGCACCGCGCCGGCACTTGTGCACATGCTGCCGGCAGCGCGGGAGCACGGGAGCGAGTGCGACCGGGTTTAAATAACCCGATTGCGCTGCGCTCTTCAGGTTGAGCCATGCAGCCCTACCAGAATCATCCCCTGAAGACAACGAGCAACAGAACAAGCGGGAATCAACCCCTACAGAACGAGCAACCAAGCGAGGATCATCCCCTGGAACGAGCATCATCCCCTAGAGATGAGCAACTAGTGGCTGAGTAACCCTACATTAACCCCTGCAATAACCCATCGTTATCCCCTGTTGCTTACTCCTCCATATATATTAACCCTTTTGCTTCCCTAGGGACAGTAATATAGATTAGGTTGGGGAGGGCTGCTATAAGTGTGTGTGTGTGTATTGTTTAGGTAGTAACGTGGTTGGAGTTAAGCGGGATTGTATAGTGTAGTTAGGTTTTGTTATACTGTATTGCTGATAAATAATAAATATTGTTATTATTTATAATACAGTGTAGAGTGTGCAGTGTTTTTTTAGTATTTTTGTAACGTGTACTTTGAGTCCCTTTTAGGTCGTGTGAGAGGCAATAGGTATTTACATAGGTATAAATAGGCGGAACTAGCGGAAGCGGGTTTACGCCTATTTATGAATATTAATTATTGGTATTTCCCAAAATATCAATAATTAATATCCCCTATTACAGACACCCCGGACCCGCGCCAATCAGCTGTTTGAGAAGGCACTGACGCTCCCGTGAGCGCCGCTACCTTCTCTTAGCTTTTCCTAAGCCAGTGACATTACGTTCATTGGTCATGTGGCCTAGGAGCAGCAGACCCCATTCAAATGAATTGGGCTGAGCACGATACCAAGCACAATAGCTGTACAATGCACGGTGCTGTGCTTGGTGAGCTGTGAGATGGCAGCGGCACTCACAGGATGACCAGCACCTTCTCAAACAACTGATAGGCGGGGGTCCCGGGTGTCGGACCCCCACCGATCAGATACTGATGACCTATCCTATCAGCAATAAAATTCTGGAAAACCCCTATAAAACACAGTTGAATACAGCAATAACTGGGCTCCTGACTAGTCATAAGCTGCTGTCCTCCTGGATGCCTACTTTTACTACTTTTTGGTATTTTGACAGAGCTTTTTGGCTCCAGTCCACGTCACACCCTTACCTTCCATTTTCTGTTTTAAATTTTGTTAAAAAGGATCCTAAATAAAATGGCAGACACCATGACAGAAACCGACAGATCCCAATAATAATCACTAGGGTCCGCCAGGCTCCGTTGGCGTCTAACATATGATGGATCCAGCACCAGCGTTATTTTTGTTGTTTTGCTCCTATGACAAATCAGAACAATGAAATTAACCACGCAGATGGCAATGAAGTCTAAATAGTAAATTAGATGCCTGTTATCTGATGGCCAGTGGAACATTCAGCATTCAGTTCCTGTTACAATTATAGCTGCATTTTATTTTCTCTTTAAAAAAAAAAAAAAAGTTAAACCAGAACAAAACTAAGGGAACCCTAATTAACCCTGGCTGATTCAGAGGTGAAAAGCCGTGATAAGGTCCGGTCTATGGGAAAAACAATCCTTCCCGACCCCTAACAGCAATTAGACTCAGGATCCAGCTAAGTATCTTTATAAACTTAAGAAACACCTTCCATCATGTTGTTTCAAGAAAGCATCCAACTCTTTCTTGAAGGAATATGTAGTTTCTATGAAAACAAGTTCCTGTGGAAGACTATACTAAACCTGCACAGGAAAATACAAGTTTTATAGTAACACATTTATCAAACTGGTGTAAAGTAGAACTGGCTTAGCTGCCCATAGCAACCAATCAGTTTCCTCCTTTAACTGTGGACAGATCCTTTGGAAAATGAAAGGAGGAATCTGATTAGTTGCTATGGGCAACTAAGCCAGTTCTACTTTACACCAGTTTGATAAATGTGCCCCATAGTTTGTAAGGCTGAAAAAGACATCTGTCCATCCAGTTCAGCCTGTTATCCTGCAAAGTTCATCCAGAGGAAGGCAAAAAACCCTGTGAGGTAGATGCTAATTTTTCTCATCTTAGGGGAAACAAAATCTTCCCAATCTTCCCCAGACAATCAGAAGAACTCCCTGGATCAACAACCCCTCTCTAGTAGCTATAACCTGTAATTTTACACTCCAGAAATACATCCAGGCCCCTCTTGAAACTTTTTTTTAGTGAATTCACCATCACCACCTCCTCAGGCAGAGAGTTCCCTATTCTCACAGCTCTTACTGTAAAGAACCCTAGTGTTGTAGAAACCTTTGTTCCTCTAGTCACCAGGTCATGGGTCACACAGGTGACACATCAGTAATTGGCTGCAGTAGTCACATGCTCCACATCAACAGGTCGTTGATGCAAGCGCACCTGGAGTGATGGAGTCAGAACCCAGTGGCGTGGACCAAGTAAGTATGATCACCACCATGGGTCTGGCCACTCTGTGGGGGGTTTGAAAAAAAACTTGACAATCCTGTTAAGTTCTCCATGATGAGCCGCCATCAGAGGTGTCTGGCAGCAGCTTTATCCTCTCTCCGCCCTGAAAACCCTTGGCCAAACTGACCGTGTTTGTGGGAGTCAGGAGAGATAGCTGTAGGCCAAACGAGTGTTTGGCTAACAGCTTTTGAAAATGTATGGTATCTGCTGATCAGTGTATAGTTATTGTTCAGTATTTGATATTCAGTGATAAGGCTAAGTTCAAATCAGTGTTTTGAAATCTGGCAATCTGTTCCAGGCAGAGGAACAGCCTTCCGGAGTCCACTAAATCCACCATGTCGGGAATGGACGGATTCCCGTTGACTACAATGGGATCCAACCAGGATCTGGCTGATTTCTAGTATGATGCCAGTTTTTGACCAGACAAAAAGTCCTGCATGAACGACTTTTTGTTTGGCCCAAAAGGTGGCATCATGCTGTAATCTGCTGGATCACAGTTGGATCCCATTGTGGGCAATGGGAAACTGGTAGTTACCGACATTATCCAGCTATGCTGGATTATAGTGAGTGGAGATCCAGCGGTTCCCAGCCTTATCCTATTTGGTAAATTCCAGCAGGCTGTTGCTCTGATGGATTTCAAAATGCTGGTGTGAACGCAGCCTAAAGTCCTTGTGTAGTGCTTTACAATCAGTGACAAAGTCTGTGTCTGATATCTGCTGACCTATAAGGGCCCTTTTACACAGGCATGGGGGGGAATTATTGGGGATGAATACTGGTCCAATAATTGTCCAGTTAAAGGTGCTGCTAATCAACCAGTCAATGAGAAAATGCTCATTCATAAGATGATCACCATACTTCATGCACCACCTAAAATCATTTGTGAGGGGTAGGGGCGGATTGGCCATAGACCTTACAGGGAAATTTCCCGGTGGGCCGATGCCCAGGGGGCCACTTGGGCCCTCCTCATGGCCGGCCAGTGGAAGTTTTTGGGGATGTATTTTATGCTGCTGGTGGTATTTCATGATGGATTGTGGTATTTGACCCTATTGGGGGTGGTATAATGTTCCACAATAAGACATTACTGGCCCTGCCTTCCATCAATTTGGATGCGACTACAAAACGGGCCACTTTTAGGATTTTTTCCAGGGTCACTTTAAGTTCCCAGTCTGCCACTGGTGAGGGGCCTGTGTAAACAGGGATGCGTTTCCAACAAATAGTGAATCTGTATGGGGATGAGTGGTCACAGAAGCGATCGTTCATCCCCATATAGTGGAAAAGATTCCACATGTGAAAGGCCCGTATGATTAGAGGCCCTGTTAAAATCTAGAGCTGACCATACAAGATGTATGTTGGCCAAGCCGTCTGACTCCAGATGCGTATGGGGACCATCTAATGTGTATGGGAGCCTCACAAATCTCCCTCAGTATTAAATGTCAGGGGAGAGGAGCCCAGTCCTAGTGTTCTTGGTGAGATAAGCCTGAGGGTTCACAACATATACATGATTGGCTGAGTCCAAAGGCTCCTCTACCACGTATAAAGACACCAGTCCAGACAGATGGTAAGTGGGGTCCAGATGCTGAATTTGAGGCCCAAGATCTTCAAGCTGTGCCTCTGTACACACATATTTGATAATGGCCACCACATGACCCAAACTAGATATTTTTAAAGGGGTTGTCCAAGATTTTAGAGGCTATTCTTAGGATAGGTCATCAGTATCTGATTGGTGGGGGTCCAACTCCTGGCACCCCCACCGATCAGCTATTTGAAGAAGCCACAGAGCTCCAATGATCGCTGCGGCCTCCTAACAGCTTGCCAAGCACAGCGCCGTACATTGTATAGTGGCTGTGCTTGGTATTTCAGCCCAGGTCTATTCACTTGAACGGGAGTTGGACTCTCATCAATCTGATACCATCAACAGCAAAATCTTGGACAACCCCTTTAAGGACAACTTATGATGACCTGCATTCTTTTTCCGTAATGTAAGGTGGAACATGAGGTGTGTTAGCAAGGAGGGTTGTGTAAAAGAAAGAAAGGGTGAGGACAGGACAGGACTGTAGCAGTACTTGTTATGGACCCTATGTAAAAATGTATACAGAGAAGGCAGAGCAGAGGGTCCACAAATTATATCATTGATTTAGTAATTTGCTTGAAAAATGAAAGCTGGGTTTGATTGGCTACTGGGAAAATGAGCACAGTCAATACAGGCATATATATCCACCTCAGTCATTTTGCTTTATATGTGATACATCATTTTCATTATAAGCCTGGTCTAAAATTGCTGTCAATTAGTGATGGGTGGAGGGAGTCTGGCTTAAAGGGGGTGTCCAGAGGGGTAAAAATTTAAGTTGTAATGCTCAGAGTTGTTAAAAAAAATAAAATACTGAATCCCACCAGTCCCCCGCTGCTTCTGTTCTGATGACATGCAGGAAATGCCACACAGCCAATCACTGACATGTACCCTATGGATGAGCTGCACATGTGCACCATGCAGGGTTGGTTTGGAAACTCAAAGTGGCCCTGGAAAAAAAAAACTAAAAGTGGCCCCATTTTGTTGTCGGGTCCGAATTGACAGAAGAGAGCAAGCACAAGTGGTGATGGGCGGGAAGTGTGCAGTAATACTGTATTGAGGCACATTATAGCAGCCCAGCAGAGCTAAATACCTCAGTGCATCACAAAATATTGCCCCAGCAGCACAAAATACCTGCCCAAAAACTCCCCCTTTATAGTGGCCAGTTCCAGCTGTCATGTTCTGTGCTCCTACTCCATTTGCTTTAGGATGGCAATACAGTTGAAATCAGGAGTCAGGAAGGGAATGTTAGATCATTACTTATCATGGCTGGAGGCCGCCCGGGCATCGGCCCACTGGGAAATTTCCCTGTAGGGTCTATGAACAGTCCACCCCTGACAGCATGTGTCCAGTGTATAAGTGGTGCATGAATAATGCTTCTGTGTCACGTGTGCTGTGTGTGGTAAGTGTGCTTTATGTGTATTCATGTGAGCGGCACATGTGTGGCATGCATCCAAGGTGTGCGAGCAGCATGTGTCCAAGGTGCATGTACGTCCAAGGTGCGCAAGCGGCATGTGTCCAAGGTGCATGTACGTCCAAGGTGCGTGAGTGGCATGGGTCCAGGATGCGCAAGCGGCATGTGTTCAAGGTGTGCGTGCATCCAAGGTGTGCGAGGGGCATGCGTCCAAGGTGCGCAAGCGTCATGCGTCCAAGGTGTGCGAGTGGCATGTACCCAAGATGCACGAGTGTCCAAGGTGCGCAAACAGTATGAGTCCAAGGTGTGCGAGTGGCATGCGTCCAAGTTGCACAAGCTGCATGTGTCCAGTGTGCGAGCGGCATGTGTCCAAGGTGTACAAGTGGCATGTGTCCAAGGTGCGCAAGTGCCATGTGTCCAAAGTGCGTAAGTGGCATGTGTCCAAGGTGCGCGTGCTTCCAAGGTGTGCAAGTGCCATGTGTCCAAAGTGCGTAAGTGGTATGTGTCCAAGGCGCACAAGCGGCATGCGTCCAAAGTGCATGAGCGCCATGTGTCCAAAGTGCGTGTGCGTCAGGAGCGGATTGGGAACTTAAAGTGGCCCTGGAAAAAAAACTAAAAGTGGCCCAATGTTGTAGGTGGGTCCAAATTGAGAGAAGACAGGGCAAAATAAGTAGGCAGGGGCAACAGAAATAGGCAAGGCTTGCAATACTGTAATGCAGCACAGAATACCGCCCCAGCAGAACCAAATACCACAGGGCAGCACAAAATACTGCCGCCCCAACCACAGTATTAAACTGTATCACCATCATTAGGGCACTAATACAGTTAAGTTCCTGAGGGCACCTGCGGTCACTGAGCATCAGATCATTATGTACCTGGCCTGCAGCCATCAACAGGGCTTGAATGGCCCCCTGGGCATCGGCCCATCGGGAAATTTCCCTGTAGGGTCTATGGCCAATCCACCCCTGACGTGCGTCCAAGGTGCACGAGCGGCATGCATCCAAAGTGCGCGTGCGCCATGTGTCAAGTGGAGTGAGTGCATTTTTTAAAAACTATCCCTAAAACAGCATAAAGTAAGGTTTTTTTTATGCTAATTTTATTGCTAATTTTCTGTTTAAGTCAATGAGGAAAAGCACTACACATAAGGTGCGAAATCGCGCACACACTTGACATTTGGAGAATCGTAAAATCCACGTGTCAGTTTCTGCAGGTAAAAACTATGCAATGTGTCCATGAGATTTGTCTAATCTAATTCACTTTGTTACGGTTTTTCTGCCTGAAAATGCGCATGGTATGCAGATTAAGGTCGTCTGCATGAGCCCTGATCATGAAAATCCTGCCGGGAAATGAATTCTAGTAATAAAACGTATATCGATATTTAGCAGAATAATTCATATATTTGTATCCGTTCTTCAAAGAAGAAGCTAAATACTATAAAGATCGATATAACTTTATAAAATAAAACCGCTTCTCTCTTTTTATGAGGTAAAAATGTACAAAGACTGCAGAAATATTTCACTTTATACTTCCAGAAGAAATCTTTGCAGAAAGCCTCCCCCTTCCCCCAAAGCTTTAGTGTAACAGAAAAAAGGCCTCTCACTTTTTTTTTCTACATGCAAGAGGAAGAGAGGGAAATGAAGTGCAGAAAAAAAATGACATTTTGCAAAAGTTCCCCACTTATGGACCACGTGACTCCCCCTCCTCAAGGAAAAAGAAAATAGTCCCAGCGATTAAAACTACGAAAATATCCTTCCGCCGCAAACGTGGAATCCTTCCACTTCTACCAGCGGAACCCCGGTCGTCCCATTTATTTATTCTTTTAAGATGGTACGGTGGAGCCGCTGTGCGTTAATACCAGTTACGGCTGTCATCTTCTGAGAACAGCTTGACAGGAAAAAAAAAAATCCGCTGACGGATGATGTGGCGCGGAGGACTATATCGTGCGAAGGCGGAGTGATTCGAGTAGCGGGCCGCGGAGGGATACGAGTCGTCGCTCGTTCGCTGACTCGCAGGGGAAGCCATGATGGGTGCTTGAGCGTGCAGCGGCGGTGGCGGAGACATGAGACGCGGCAGGCGGGCTCCTGCACCGACCACACCGGTCCATCTTGCACCGGCTGCGTGAACATCTAGAGAGCCGCAACGGGAACCGACCGAGTAACGGGAATACGGAGCAGCGCACCGGATACCCAGCTTTCCCCTCTGGATCACGACACTGAGCCCGGCTAGGGTGGAGGGGAGAGCCGGGAAGGACTTGTGTACCCCCCGAACGGCCGGAGAGACTAGAAGGAGACCCCGGGGCTTTATACTTGGAACCGCTGTGAGGAAGTAGGCCGCATCCCCCCCACTTGTCGTACCGTCCCTCCGGCCATACTCTGGCCTCCCCCGGCAGCCCCCGGAGCAGCAGCAGCAGTAGGAGGAGGAGAAGGGGGCGGAGAGGGGACCTAAACGGCCGGGGAGAGGAGGCAGATCACGGAGCCGGGGCTGCTGCTGCCCCCCACCAGCAGCACCTCTCAGCCCCCCTCTCCTCCTTCTTCCCCACCCCCAGGCTCCCCGACATGACTGCCATCATCAAGGAGTTCGTCAGCAGGAACAAAAGGCGATACCAGGAGGATGGATTCGACTTGGACTTGACCTGTATCCATTTCACTACTACCCCCATCATCTCCATTCCTGGTCTGCAGGCAGATGGTGCCATGGGGGCATCTGGATGGAGGGGGGGGGGCATGATCGGTTTGCAGATGCTTTGTGGCTCCTATTATCATGGAGGGCCCTGGGAGAGAGCGGCTCTTGTAGGGAGAGTTCCCCCTTATTTTTGCAGAGTTGAGGCCTTTGTGGCTGCAGTGTGTAGGAATGATGTGCCGGGTGTCATGGACACTTGTCATTGTGTGTGGAGATGGGTGCCATGGTCATACAGTTTTAGGGACTGCCTGTCAGTCATCCCATTGAAGGTCCTATGGTCGCTGATAACGGGGGACAATAGCTGTAGGGATGATGGCCCGGCTGTGATCGCATCCATGTGCAATATATATAGTCCGTAATTGTGTAGATCTGAGTGTGCGTTCCTTTGGATCCTTCACGTTGGGGTGATTTTGGGCTACTTTGGTGCTGTACTTTTGCATCCTCATGTGGTTTGTTGACTTTTTTTTGCTGAGCCTCAAAGCTGCATATTTATTTGTTTTCTAGTAAAAAAAAACTCAATTTGGGGTGGGGGGTGGCAGAAGCTGTGACATTGGGGTGAACAGAACCCCAGCGCCGTTCCCCCTTGTAGGCCTTACTGCTATGTGTTCCTTTGGGCTGACAAGTTGTATCCAATGTTGGGACTGCACGGTTGTCAGAGCAGTGGTATAGTGCGGGGGAAGGGGGCGTTAGAGGCCAACATGTTCATAGGGTACTTGAATTTGGTAAATGACCTCAGGTACATTCACGCGAGGTGAAAAGCAGTCTATTCACAAAGCATTTTAAAGAACTGGACATCTCACGGACCAGCAGCATCCATACAATTCAAAGGGGGGGGGGGTTAAAAATGGACTGTTTGGCCGTGTGACTGTCCCCTCAGAGTGTTGGGTCCAGGTTGTCCGCTAGAGGAGCTCTCATTAACATGGTAGCTTTCCAAAACGTTTGGCGGCAGAGGGGGGGGGGGTAACGCTCTTGTAGCCTGCCAGTCGTTGCGCCCAGGGATTGGGGTGGCTATAGGGATGTAGACTGGTAATGTGGTATATTGTATGCGTTGCAGTTATGGTTAAGGCCTCATACGCACAACCGTATTTTTGTTCCGCTTTTTTTATGCAGATCGGATGCGGACCCGTTCATTTCAATGTGGATCCGCTTCCGTATGTCCGTGACGTAGGACATTGCTACAGAAGGGAGAAAGAAAATGGCGGCATGCGCTGCCGGTATCCATGTTTTGCGGAGAGCGTATGGTGTGCATGGGGCTGGATCAGGGAGCTGGGATAATGGTCATTTGGGTTAGGACCCGTCCTATTCTGCTTAGTCCTTTTTATGTCGAGTGTTTAGCTGTTTCTTTGGCGGATCGGTCTGTAGTCCGCCCAGGCGTCCTTTACACGTAATTGTATTTAAATTTGGGGTTTTGTTAGAAGACCCCATTGCTGCCCCGTTCTCAGGGTAGATGTACCTGTGGATATTTGCCAATAATCAGGCAGATGGGGAACTGCCCAGTGTTCGGCCTCGGAAAGCTTTTGCTGTGGACAGAACAATTTTTTACATTCGTAACATATTTTGTAGTCGCCAAAATCGTATTGCTTGCCTATGAAGTTAACCAGGTCGCATAGTTAAATATCCGGTTGTCACCATAGATCATGGCTGACGCTGGGTGAGATTAGTGGACCTGGAGGGTCATAGATTTAAACTTGTTGGTGGTGACAGATTTCATTCATTTTAACGTTTACTGCGCGGCTTGTCAGATTGACATCTGTGGAGCATTGTATGGGGTCATCACATGGCAGATGGTCTGGGCTTCTCGCCCCGTGCGCTGGGTATGTGCAGATGTCTCCGGGGGCCCGGTATGGCAGGGGAAGACGTGCAGTCAGCTGTGCTTTCATCCTGGCACTTATAAGGCAGAGGTTAAGACTTGTGAGCACTTCTTTGGGGATTTCAGTGAATTTGTATCTTGCCCTGTGGAATATTGTCTGTTCATGATCTGTTTTGTAGAAACCAGTTTCTCCGAACGTCTCGGTCTTCAGTCGCTTCCTCCAGATCGCTTAGAGCCTGAGAATCATCCATTGTTGCCGAGGCCTGAGCTCAGTCACAGATCAGATTAAAATGAAGGTAGCACGTAGGATTGCATCAGACTCCTTGCAGTCATTTTTCTAGCCAGTTGCTGTGGCACTCGTCAGAAACCCTTTTATTTCTATGTTTCGGCATATATCGGCACAGCCTTTCTGCAGCGTGATTTCAGTCTGATCTCCGTTGGTTACTTGTCAGGGAAGGAGCCGGGTGCAGATCTCTTGAGGTGACGTCATCGTATTTCTTCCAGTCTTCTTCCATTTGCATGTGATGCCGCTGTGCACTGGATGCATCCCAGAGGTGTATGGTCTGTAGCACGGCCGGCGTATGGAACGGTGATGGAGGGCGAGGGTCGGGTTTTCCCATCTGCTTTCATTTGCAATCGCTACTCTTGAATGTGGACAAAAGGACCTCGAGGTCGTGCAGTTTTGCTCCTCTCTGGAGTCAGGTTTTGGATATATTTCTGTTGTGGTACCATAAGCATGGACCGCTTTCTCTTCTCTTGATGCACAATTGACTCCTGAACGCTGTAATAGGTAGTTGTTACCAAGAGCTTTGCAGTTTTGCAGAAGTGAAACTCTTGATGTGCACGTCTTGACATTTCTGCAGTGACGTTAGGCTGCAGTCTTCAGATTTTTGATTGTCTGGTGCAGTGACACTCCAGCTGTGGTGAAACTACAACTCCCAGCAGGCTTCATTCACTTCTATGGAGTTCTGAGAACAGCTGAGCAAGGGGGCATCTTGGGAGTGGTAGTTTTACCACAGCTGGAGTGCCGGAGGATAGCCTTTAACAGGTCTAGTGACATCATGTTGTTTCCTTCAGGTAGCTGTAATACGGCCACAGAACCTGCATCCACAAGGCTTGTATGAAACCCAGCTAAGGGTATGCTCACATCTGCCGCAGAGAGCAGCCTGCCGAATCTGGCACTGCAGTTCACCACCGGATCACCAATGACTATAAAGGGGTCTAGTGGTGATCTGGTCACTTTCCGGCATAAGTACCTTTTTTCGGCTGGACTAAAACCGTTGCATGCAGCGGTTTGTGTCTGGCTGACAGCCGGCATTTATGCTAGACGTCTGAACGTAGCCTAAGATAGGCCAGACTCTGCACAGGCTGACGACTGGGATCAAAACGTGCTCATTCGTCAGCGTTGGCCCATGTGACGGTGCTGCCATTTTCCTGCCCGTTTGTTGGGTGATTGCTCTTTCATGTGGCACCGAAATGCCTAGCTTGGTGGCAGAACATTGCCCCATGTAAGCCGGGTGACGTGCTGACAACAATTCATAACTGTGCGCGTGAACAATCGTATTCCCGGCCATTCATCCTCATACTCCCAATTGCTGCATGTAAATGGGCGTTCGTTAACGGGTAGAATAGCTTAGTCGACCCCCATGATTTCCACATTTGCAGCCATATTATATCCATCTGTAACAGGCCTTGGGGGATGTTCAAAATGCAGCAGCTTCTGTACAAAAGTTGCTTGAACTGAAAATGACGGGGTTGGTTCTGCACTGTTGCATGGATTACTGCGATCCCTGATCACTGAGATTGGGCAGGTGCTGAAATTCATGGATGCACGGTGCAAAGTAGCCAGGTGCCCACTGCATCTAAGACAGGGCTACTTAAAGTCCAGGAGCCAAGTGGTCAGCATTGCTGGTGATGTCTGTAGAATTACTATATGTCCAGCAACTAAGGCCTCTTTCACATTAGTGTTAGGCTTGTCTGGCAGGGTAACAGCCTGCCGGATCCGTACTAATGCCTGCCAGAGATGTGGCCGAAGCATGCCAAGAGGCGGCCGGACAAAAACCACAGGGTGCAACTATCCGTGGCTTGGCTGAGCCAGACTCAGTGTCATGGTGATCTGTGGTGCTCTGGGCTCCAGCCCGACTGGATTGAGTGTCCCCCGCTGACATGGGTAGTGGTTAGTGGACCCAGTCATACCTAGGATGCAGTGATTTGGGCTTAGACGAGACATGGTTGGTCTGGGGAATGAGGCCGGCACACAGCCAGAGGGTCGCCATATACTTAGATGAATGTTGGCTGAACCTGACAATTTCAGTGGGATTGGCCGACCATCTAATGTGTATGTGGGTGGGAGAGTAGGGTCAGTTCAACATCCCTGAACCTTTAGTTTTCAATGGAGATTTTCTGTAGCCAGAGGTATCTGCCGACGGAGACCTCCCATCTCCACACTGATCGTACACGTGTAGGATGTGGTCGAGTAGGATAGGTGCCGGCTAGGCAAGCATTTGGCCGACAGCTATTGAATGTGTACGGGCAGCTTGTCTACAGCAATTGGGTAATCTGTGAGATCTTTTGCCAACAGGAAAACCTACGGGTGTGAAATGTGCCAAGAATTCCGGTGACGTGACCTCAGCTTGGCTCTAGTATTGCAGAAATATGGGCCTGTGATTCACAGCAGCGGCGTGTTTGACATGCTGATTCCTCGGTAGTCACCCAGTTATCTCCTCCTCCGAGGAACCACATGTACCTAGGAGAGATTGGGAAGAATAGTTTTTAAACTGTCTTATGTGTTGAAGGGGTGTTCTGGTAATGGCATGTTACCCCCTGTCCACAGGATAGTGGATAAGTATTCAGTTGGTGGGGGCCACACGTGTGAGAATTGGGGCCACCTACCTCTGAAATGGAGCGTCAGGTCAAGCATTCATGTTTCATTGCCCCTGAACCCGTGGTGTCAGGCAGCAGATGAAATTCCCTGGTGTGACCGGGGTGCCGCCACCTGGTCAGGTTTTCGGATGCAGTTTTCAAAGCCAAAACCAGGAGTGGATTTGAAAGAGAAGTCGTACCGGTCCTTTTGACTTCCTCCTCTTTTATGATGCGCTCCTTTTTTTTTTTTTTTTTTTTTTTTTTTTTTTGGTTTACAAAGCTGCATTAAGAAACCTGACTGCATGGCCGTACCCCGAATGTTGTATGGCCCCAGACTTGGTATATAGGGTTTGACCGCTTACTTATAGCAGGTGCCGTATGAGGAGCTCTGTGGTGCTGACAGGGCCTCTAATGCAGCAAGTGATTGAGAATTCTGTATGGAATCCAGTTGTTGGGGGTGTTCCCCTGTACCCCTGTATTACAGCTCTGTATGACCCCCGCTATGAGTGAGGACCCCTAGAGTGCATCTCTGCCTGACTTGGTATCTGCATGGCCTTCACTAACATTGCATGCTTCCTCACTCTTTGGGCTCATGCACATGAACGTACTTTTTGTCCTTGTCTATTCCGTTTTTTGCAGCCCATATGCGCAACCATTCATTTCAATGGGCTGCAAAAAACGGAAAAATATACGTGTTCATTCTGTATGTCTGCGAGTCCGTTCCCAAAAAAATAGAACATGTCCAGTTCTTTTGCAGACTAGGACAGGCACGATGATGAATGACGGCACATGGATGTGATCCGTTTTTTTTTTGTAACAATGCCTGTCCTAGTCCACAGAACAGACAAGAATAGGACATGTTCTGTTTTTTTTTTTCTTGGTGTGCAATTAGTTTTGCAAAACTTCAATTGCCGGCGGCCTGAGCGTCTCTGGATTTCCAGGAATACCTCCTGTATTTTTCGCCAATCTTTTTTGCTCTTCCCTATGCTGAGGAGTCTGGTAATTGTATTGTCATACCTCTGCTTGTAAAGAAAATCTGAACGATGGTAGGAGGGCGGTTTCTGGTACTGGACGTCGGCGGACCGCTCTTACACTGTGTAGCCGGTAGCGATGTCGATCTTTGGCGGTGATGACCTTCTGTGGTTGGTGTTTGTAGGAGTCTGATGCATAGTGGAGGTTGTGGAGGATCCTTGCTATGTGTGTTTGGTAGTTCTCTATTAATGGCAGGTTAGTGGCTGCTTTTTAACCCATGGTTAATGGTAAGGCCGTGTTCAGGAGATCCATCTGCCTGATTGGTGCAAGTGCTTGCTATTGGCCTGACAAAAAAATCATTGCATGCCGGAAAGTGGCCCGGATCCGGCGGTGAAGTACAGGATCTGGGCTCATTCACACATCCGTGTTCGGTCTGGGAAACGCACATCTCCCCAGTTGACCTGAATTGACTGCGTCATAGTGATTTATGATACAGCCAGTCTCTGATTGTGGGGATATTGCAGTGTACTCGCATGATGATATCCGTATACTGCACTACCCCCCAGATCAGATACAAGCATGACTATGACGAGGTCACTTCAGGTCAGGGGAGCCACAGTCGGCCAGAGAGATGTGGCCGACACATGGGCCGTGTTTCTCGGGCCGATCACTGTCGGGTGCATGAGCCCTTCCCCATTAAAGCAATGTATGAGGACAGAACCTGATACCAGAAGTGGCAGATTAATTACAATGTATATTTTTAAATGTATTTTCTGAGACTTAGGCTACTTTCACACTAGCGTTTTAAAATTCCGGTATTGAGTTCCGTCATAGGGGCTCAATACCGGAATAAAACGCTTCAGTTTTGTCCCCATTCATTGTCAATGGGGACAAAACTGAACTGAAGAGAACTGAATGCTCCGTTCCGTCTCCAGACCAGAGAGCAGACCGCAACATGCTGCAGTTTGCTCTCTGGTTTGGGCATCTGCACCAAGATGGATCCGGAATGACCCCCAATGCAAGTCAATGGGGACGGATCCGTTCGGTGTAACACAATAGTAAACGGATCCGTCCTCCATTGACTTTCAATGGAGTTAATTCCGGATCTGTTTAAAAGATGTCAAAGATAATACAACCGGATCCGTTCATTACGGATCCACAAGGTTGTATTATCACTACGGATCCGGCGGGGCCCCTTCACCCACAGGATCCGTAGTAATGCTAGTGTGAAACTAGCCCTAAAGGGTTTTTTCCTTTTTCCCCTCTCACACAACAGGGGGAAATTACTAGGATATGCCCCTATTGTCTGATAGGTGTAGGTCCAACGTCTGGAACCTACACCGAGAACAGAGTGGGGAAATGAATGGAGGGCGCACTGCGCTGGCTGGGATATTTCCATGTGCCCCAAAAAAATGAATGGGAGCAGGGCGCTCCTGTTCACTACTACAGTCAGAGCGCTTGGTGGTGGCTGGACCTGGGGAAACCTGAGTTCGTCCGACCCTTCCCCACTCCGTTCTCAGTATACGTGAATAATTATATATTATCTAACCTTTACCAGTTTACGTCACTGTCATCTGTGACATGGATGACAAATTTGTGCCAGGAGTCTCTCTTTTTATTAGTAGTCATTGTGGTAACGAATCCTTTTAAAGGGAATGTGTCCTGAGGATGTGGTGCGTGCGCAGTGAATGCACCGAATGCTGCTTGTGATGATGTACCTGGTCTGTGGGACGTCGGTCAACCCAGAAGATGATAAAAGTCCGCATTGAAAACCCACATAGTGATTAATAACAGGTTAAGGCCTATTGTACATGACTTTTTTTTTTTTTTTTGATAGAACATTTCCTATTCGTGTCCGTTTTTCAGACAAGAACAGGCATTTTGATGATGAAAATTGCAGGATGCACACTGTGGTTATCCGTATCTTGTGGACTGCAAAATACATATGCTTGTGTGTATAAGGCCTAATTGCGGTTTCTGGGAGCTTGATCTTGAGGACGGGTTCCCTTTAATGACCGTGGACGTCTATAAAGGGTTTCTTCCATCTGGGGTGCACTCTTTAATTTGAAGTTTAAGTCCTTCTGCCCTCTTCTTTATGGAAGAACTGTATGGGAGGGATTTTGGCACACCCTGTGTACTGCAGCGTGGGGGCGTTCACCAGATGTGGAGTCTGCAGGGACCGACTACCATAAGCCCTAACAGGACAGTGTGCGCCCCCACTGAAGTGAATCTCCAGTCTTGTCCCTCGTTATGGCTGGGCTGGTGACTGAGTGGTTTATAGATTTACTCTGTCCTTGCTGTAATGTAACTCGCCTCCCCTGGTGTAGACCACCTTCTCATACTGTGTATGAACTGAGGCCTATCTGGGTGAGGGTTGTAAGGCTGATGTCACACGAGCGAGGTGCAGGCTTGTTTCAAGCTCTTGATTCAAAGCATTAAAAAAAGTGGAAAGCACTGAAAAAAAAAAAGACCACATAAGTAGCTGAGCTCTACATGTGGCGCTAACCCTTTTAGGTCGTACGTCTATATTTCAGTACGTAATGTACCATACGGTTTCCTTCACCTGATCGGCTGCATTCTTCGCACCGGAGTATCCTGCAGGTTTGTGTAGCTTGCATTTCAGGTTTTTCAGAATCTATTGTTAGCAAGCATCGAAACACGACTTTCCATTTCAAGACTCTCTTAGGGGTCATGCATGCAAGCCGCCCTTCTCACCTGGTGGCACAGAGAAGATCAATGTGAGGGCTTCATGGTGGACCCTTACTCCTTACTGTGAGATTACCTCCCCCCCCCCCCGCTATATGTGCCCGGTGCCTTAAAGGGGTATTCTCATCTTAGACAATGGGGGCATATCGCTAGGATATGCCCCCATTGTCTTATAGGTGCGGGTCCCACCGCTGGGACACGCACCTATATCCAGAATGGAGCGGGGAGCGCTGCGCCTGGAGGACCCCCACCACCGGCCGCCACCACGAGGCGCAGCTCCCCGCTGCGCTCATAGAAATGAATGGGAGCGCAGTGTGCAAGTGCGGCCACCCTTCCTATTCATTTCTATGAAGCCGACGGAAGTAGCCGAGCCAGCGCTCGGCTATTTTCGGCGGCCCCATAGAAATGAATGGAGGGCGGCTGCGCATGCGCAGTGCGCCCTCATTCAGTTTGGGGGCTCCGTTCTGGATACACGCACTTCTGGGACCCGCACCTATAAGACAATGGGGGCATAGCCTAGCGATATGCCCCCATTGTCTAAAATGAGAATACCCCTTTAAAGCTAGATTTCTGGTTTGCTCAGAGCGCCTTTCACTGGTGCAGTCAGTCGGCCAATGTCCTGTGTGGACAGTCATGATTGGAGGTAGGTGGACTGTCTTTGGCAGCATTATGGCAAGTCTGTCTTTAGAGGGATTCTGCTGTTTTTAAACTAGTGTAGATATACATGAGTAAGGACCCCATCAGACGGGGCCAGTTATCAGAAGCACGCTCCCGATCATCGAGCAGCCGATGAATGAGCAAACGTTTCATCAGGATAAAAGATGCCTGAAGATCAGCGGCACATCTCCCTGCCTAATCAGGAGGAAGGACTGCGGTAGCCATTGTCCCTCCCACATCAGGCCTGTGCAAACGAGCGCTGATGGATGTTATTCGCTCTGCCTGGACAGTGTAATACAGCTCTTATTATAATTTGTCCACCATAAGCAAAGAATGGGCAGCAGTCCTGTAAGCTTGAGGAGCTGGTTGGGTGAAGGCTGTGTTCACACTTATGTCTTGGTTTCTGTTTATGAGGGACACTGCTGTGCATTGCCAGATTTGTCACTTAATGGCCTCTGACAGTAGTGTGAACCCCAAATAGCAAGTTACCCGACTACCTGGCTCCTGAAGAGGTTGTACAAGAATTTGGCAACCCAACTCCCCCCCCCCCCCCCCCCCCCCCCCCCCAATATGCTTGCCTGGACTTGTAAAGGAAAGATGACTTACCGGCTTCCTGCCGCTGGCTCTCTGTTCCTTCTCCTGCGATGCTCCACTGCACTTCCTCAATGTTTGACATCGCTGCAGCCAATCAGGCCATGGCGGTCACCAGCTTTTTTTTTTTTTTTTTTGGAGATACATAGAATGAATAAATCCTTTTGCTATCCGCCAAAAATACGGGTTGGACACCGATGCAAAATATATTCGTGAGGCCTTACTGTTAGACCATATCACTTAGCGCTGCCATAAATGACACCACTCCTCTGTAGGGATCCTTGCGCTCAGTAGAAAATAGCTCATAAAGATAGGCGCCAGCAGCAGATTTCTAGGCACGCTGGCTACCTGGCTCCTGGGATTTCTCCAGGTATTGTAATCAGGAAAATGGCTCCAAAGGTCGAGCTGATTGTTTGCTTTTCAGAACCAGTGTATTACGAGGTGAGGAGGGTGAAATACCTTGTGATTACACTCAAGATCAGCATGTTATCTATGAGCAGGCCTGGCCGAGGATGGGAAGGACTTGTCTGAGCAGTGAAGGTTGTAATGGTCCTGCTCCATCCTCCGTGTGGCTTCCTGCAAGCTGGAGAGCTCCTGGACAGTAATGGCTTCTCAGCATCGAGTTCCCACTTTAGGCCTCATTCACACTTCCGTATAATGTGTCTGCATCCTTTCAGCATCCGTTTCTGCAATTGCGGACAATTATGCGGATCCATTCACTTCAATGGGTCCCGAAAAAATGTGGACAGTACACCGTGTGGTGTCCGTTCTGACTGTCCGCATAAAGAAATCCTCCTGTCCTACTTTTCTCCCGAATTGCGGTCCGTAGCACAATGAAAGTCTATGGAACTGCAAAAAATGCGGAAAGGCATCCGCATGTCATCCGTATTTGCAGATTCCGTTCCAGGAGGGGAGAAAAAAAAAAGGTACAGATGTTATTCATCCTTCCGTTTTTTGCGGATTTGCAAAAAACGAATGACATATGCATACATCCTTTCTGTTTTTTAAGGAAAAACGGAACAGATGTCCTGGAAAAACTGAGGTTCTTGCGGAACAACGGATCCGAAAAAAACGACCGTTTTCCAGGATGTGCACAAATACGGACGTGTGAATGAAGCCTTAACAAAAGAAACATGGAACGTCCTTGATATTTTTAAGATGCACTTCCAGAATAGTTGTCCGTAATGCGTGTTCTTTTCATCATTTTATTTGGTGTGGCGTTCCTAGCAGTGGGGTTGGTCTCCTTTTGTAGGTGTCCTGATAATTGCGTTAATCTTTTTGCAGTTTTTTTAACAATTAAAATAAGCTTCTGTGGCATCGTTCAGATGATGGGCCTGGCACCACCTTGTATGCGGCTATTCAGTGGTTGGTAATGCTGTCAGTGACTATCGAGATTCATTCATCGGAGGTTTTCTGGGGCTTGCATATTGATGACCTATCAGCAGCATACAGTAGGTCACCAGTATCTGACTGTTCGGGGACCCCATTTCTGACAACCCTGCTGATCAATTGTTTTAATGCACTGTGCTGTATATTGTATGGCGGCTGTGCCTGGTTTTGTTGCTCAGACCCATTAACTTGAATGGACCTGACCTGGACAAAAGCCATGTGACTGATCCTTCGGACAAGACTTAAAGGGAACCTGTCAGCTCCGAAACACCCCCTGAACTAGAGTAAGCGGTGTATAGTGTAAGTGATGCTGAATCCGAATATGTAAGTTTTATCTTCATACTCACTTCCATTCTTACGCTGTGCTCCCACAAACCTGCAGTAAAATGCACTCACTGGACTCTTCTTTGAGTCCTCTCCATTATGTGAGTGAGCACTGGAGTCCAGTGAGTGCATTTTACTGCAGGTTTGTGGGAGCACAGCGTAAGAATGGAAGTGAGTATGAAGATAAAACTTACATATTCGGATTCAGCATCACTTACACTATACAACACTTACTCTAGTTCAGGGGGGGTTTCAGAGATGACAGGTTCCCTTTAAGAGGGAAAAGGGCACGGCTCTCTCCTGAGCACAGAGGCCCCTTCCAACAGTTTCCCCCCTCCCCCAAATCAGATATTGAAAAATTGTCGTGACAAATAAGTCATCAATATTTCAATCCCAGAAGGCCCTCTAAATATTTACCTTTTCAAGATCCTGGGATTCTCTGTTTAAGTTTTCATTTTTCCTTACTCCCTGCCTTCACTGAGCCATAACTTTTTTTTTTTTTTTTCTTCAGTTCACATAGCCATATGAGGGCTTGCTTTTTTTTTTTTTTCTTTTTTTTTGTATATGATGTAGTGAGCTGGAAAATAATTCAAAATGTATTTGTACTGAATGAAAAAATTGGGTCAGTTTTACCGCATAGGGAATGCTATAAAAACAACTTATAAAACTATAGCGGAATTTAATTTTTTTTCCCCCCAGTTATTCCACTTTGCAATGTTACTTTTTGATCACTCTTGATTCATTCTTTTTGTGGAGGAGACGAAAAAACAGCAAATCATTATTTTTTTTTTCCTGTTATGGTGTTCACCATACAAGATGATACATTTATTTTTTTAATAGTTTTAATTTTATTTTTCAGAATTTTTATATTTTTAAAAACCTTGACATTTTTTCACTGTACGTCCCCTTAGGGGACTAGAACATGAGATCATTAGATTATAGACTGCAAGGCTACCACGATGAATGAACAGCTCCTCCAGGCTCTGCACCTGAGGAAAGTCCAGGTTAAGGCACTATTCAGACGGCAATAATACGGGGGCCGCACGCTCAGCACACATGCCGGGCGGCCCCATTCAAAATGCCTATACTTGTCCGTGCCTGCTTCATCGGAGCCGCGGCACGGAGCTAGCTTTATGTGGTGGCTCCCCGCTCTATAGAGGTGAATGGGGCCGCAACTATTCCGCAATATTGCGGAATAGATACGGCCCCATTCACGCAGTCGTGTGAATGGGGCCTAAAGGTCTGCGATCGGCGTTGATCTGGGTGTCTGCTGTTTCAAGTCTGCCATTTTTCCCACTTTGAGTACAGATAGTAGCATAAGTGATTTGTGGTTTACATGGGAATGAAATGAAATTCTGCAGCTTACATAGTAAGGATGACGTACGTGGCTTTGGGGTAGCTGTGAATGTGCAATTTGACATTTTTTCAACCTTGCACAACATCTTTTGCCTGCTTTTATAACGTGGGCCATTGATGCGTCCCAGCCAAGTGTCCAGATGTTGAGAATGGACCATGGGTTGGAAGGTATGAGTCTGTGAAATCCTTTGGTCTTATTCCTCTTCCAGTAAAGACTCCACTGACTACATCCATGCACTGTCATCTTGTAGGAAGATAACCCGTACTCAGTGTGGCAGGTTTAATAATTCTGTAGATGGTATAAACATAGACCTGCACCAGATTTATCATGGTTCCTCCGACTGGATGATACATTTCATGCATGGCTAGACTTTATACCAACAATTGCTCGTCTTAGTTTGTGACAGTTTTATACCAGAATTGAGGTGCAATTTTGGCGCAAAATGTTGAATTTTAGGCTTTACCCCTTCTCCCATTAAAGGGGTTATACAGAAAATTATAATGTCGACCTATTCTCGGGATAGGTCATCGTGATCAAATTGGCAGAGGTCAGAGTCCTGGCACCCTCACCAATCGGCTGTTTAAAGAAGAACTCCCGCAAAGATTTTTATTCTCTGACCTGTTAGAAATGTACATGATATAATCTGTAGTGATTGTCATTTTCTTATCAGAGGCTGAAATTGAGAGTTCCCACTCTCTTCTTATTGTAGCTGGGTCATATGAGCAACTCCCTGACCTCCAATTGACCCAGGACAGGAAGACAGTCACTTCTCTGTTCATTCCTATGAGACTCAGAGTGAGGCTCCCATAGGAATACATAGAAAATTAGACTTCCTGTCCACACATAAGTCTATGTGTTAGGCTTCATTCACACGACCGTATTTTGTTTCCATGTCCGTTCCGTTTTTTTTGTGGACCGTATGTGGAACCATTCATTTCAATGGGTCCGCAAAAAAAACGGAAGGTACTCCGTTTGCATTCCGTTTCCGTATGTCCGCATTTCCGTTCCGCAAAAAAGATAGAACATGTCCTATTCTTGTCCGTTGTGCTGACAAGGATAGGCATTGTTACAATGGATCCGCAAAAAAAACGGACACGGATGCCATACGGAACGTCATCCGTTTTTTTTGCGGATCCGCAATTTGCGGACCGCAAAACACATACGGTCGTGTGAATGAAGCCTTAGTTGGTGGGTCTAATTCCTAGTCACATGACACAGATAAGAAACTTCAGGATGATATAACTCAAAAATTCAGCTACTGGTAAGAAAATGACATTCACTACAGATTACATCATGTACATTTCTAGCAGAACATGGAATAAAATTTTTTTTTGGGAGTTCTTCTTTAAGGGAACCACTGCACTCACTAGAGCTCTGGGAAGGGCTGCGGGCCCAGCTCTGTACATAGTATAGTGGCTGTGCTTGGTATTGCAGCTCATCCTCTATCACGTAAGGCCACGTGACAGATGTACGGTGACGTCACATGGCCTAGGAAAAGGCCTCGGCACTTTTGGAGCATCTGCGGGAGCATCAACAGGTTTTACTCGCGATTATTCCCGACTTGATTTCTAACAGTGATTTAGCTGTCTTGTATGAAATCCTGGACTGTCGGCTTTCAGACAAGACCGGACATGTTTCTAGCTGCTACCGTTGAGGAGATATCATCATCTAAAGCAGCCCTCCCCCCTCCAGTTAGCTACTTTTCGCACTGCCCGAGCTGGACTCAGGCAAAACAGTTAGGTGGTTAATGACCTCTCCTGAAGATAGGTCATCAATAGAGTTGAGCGAAAGTGCTCGTAACGAGCACTGTACTGCTCGGGTCCCCTGCGCTCGCATGGCCGCAGGCATCCGGATCCGTCCTCACCTGACTGTAAGTCAATGGGGGCGGATCCGTTTGGTATGACACACGAGTGTGTCATACCAAACGGATCCGTCCCCACTGACTTGCAGTCGGGTGAGGAGGACGGATCCGGATGGCTGCAGCCATTCAAGCCCAGGGGATCCGAGCAGTACAGTGCTCGTTACGAGCACGTTCGCTCAACTCTAGTCATCAGTATAATTTACCGGATAACCCTCTTAAGCCATGTCCAGTTGCTAGGCGCATAGGAATTTTCCCAAAAGTAGATGAGGCAAATTGTGCTGAGTTTTTGTGCAGTTGACGAGGTCTTGGTGGACTCGCATTAGCAAATCCAGACCAGGGTTTTCTTCCTGATCTTTACCTGATAGATTTGCTGCTGAAATACTATATATGGGACTCTCTCTCATTGATCTGAATGGGGCTTGCAGAAGGCGTCCACGTAGGTTTCTGCCGCGAGCGTTTTGCAACAGGAAGCTTTTAAAGACAGCGTTTCTATCAAGTAACCCGGGGCCTGGGATGCCAGTGCTCGCTTTAGTTTTGATGAGTTGGTCCATTTTTGGTGCAGCGTACTGGCAAATTGTTAATCCCTTTTCCTCGAACATGTTTGATCCACGAGGGCTCTCCACTGTTCATGTTGGGAGAGTGAAACAGGCATTCTTCGAAGAACATCTCTAGGAGAGGCTGAAGCCAAAAAGTATTATTTCCTGCCCCAGGATTTGAAGTTTAGAATATAACAGTGCTGTTTTCAAGTACAGTCACTTCAGAAATGAACTTGGCAGACACCATGAATGTATCCCCTATGCTGAAAATACCAAAGGCGTTTTCCTTGGACTGGCTGTGGCAGTCGGAGCACAAAGTGCTTACTGTTGAAAGAGGAGATACTGCCGAGAGTCTGCACCAGAGCTGGGAACAGACATGGCTTTATTCCCTTCTACTGGGATTTTAACTCCTTTCTCTGCAGACCTGAAAGAGTTCACTACTGGTTCAGTGCCCAGATGCCCTTTTTGGCTTTTGATACTTCTCTCTAGTTTCCAAAGTGTAAAAATGCAGCATGTTGTGTTTCTGCCCTAATTTGTTTAGTAGTTTGAGTTCCTGCAGATGGAGTCTTGCTCCAAACGGGTGCCAGTTTGGAAACAAGTGCGATGGGCAGGGATCATTCAGTAAATGGGAATATTCTTGGTTGCATCCAACGCTTTCGGTCCATTCGGATTCTGAGCTTTGAGGCCATAGGGAAGGCTTGTCCCGTCATCCAGGTCCCCTCGCAACTGAGTTGTGGCTACAGTTTTCCGCGATTTGTTTAGAGCTGATCTATTTGATATCCAAGGATCGTTATTAAAGGGAAACCTGTCACCATGAAAATGTAGTGTAATCTGCAGGCTGCATGTCCTAGAGCAGGAGGAGCTGAGCAGATTGATATATAGGTTTATGAGAAAATATTCAATATAACTTGTAGTTCATTCATTTTTATCCCTGCTCATTTTCGGCTCCAGGAGGCGGGGCTATCAGTGATCGACAGCTCAATACCGTATACACTCTCATAGAGGGAAGGCTGTCAATCAATGATGGCTCCGCCTCCTGGACTTCAAAACCCAGGATAAGTGGGAATTTAAATGAATGACATACACGTTATACTGAACTTTTTCCCTCAACACTATATATCAATCTGCTCCGCTCCTCCTGCTCTATAACACACCTGCACATTACACCGCATTTTCATGGTGACAGGTTCCCTTTAAAAAATGGGCTTTTATACTCTATTAAAGGGCATCTGTCAGCAGATTTGTACCTATGACACTGGCTGACCTGTTACATGTGCACTTGACAGCTGAAGTCATCTGTGTTGGTCCCATGTTTGTGTCACATTGCTGAGAAGTTTTTAAAGGGGTTCTCCAGGCTTTTAATGGATGTAAAATGCAGATTTGGATGCAAAAAAACTTTTTTGTGCTTGACCAGTTCATCCAAATGGGCTAGCAAAATTTAGAAAATATGGAAATTCTGTAATTTAGGAAGTACTTTCCCCATGCATATCATTCCAAGAGTTTACAGTTTCCACCTGTCAACTCCCATTCACCCTGGAGCGAAGGGTTTTTTTTTTTTTTTTTTTTTCTTGCAGTTTTTGCCTAGCGTTCTGTCTTCTTAGATAAACCAATCACTTGCACAAATAGAGCCGTCTTGTGGTTTAAGATATGATTTTGGAAAAGTTTGAGGAAGGAAGAATGGCTGGCTTCTCATTCTTGCCACTGCTTGGTTATTGTTGTGGAAAATGTCTTGGTGAGGAGCTGCTGCAAATGAGAACCGTGTCCTATAAGTGGTGTACTGTAATATTTCATCCTTTTGTTCGCAGAAGATTTGGTAACATGATATGTATTTATGACTACTAGAGATGAGCGAGCATGCTCGAGTGCCATTTTTGCGTACGCATTTTAAAATTCGTACGCTATTCATATGCATATTTTAATCTATACGCAAATGCATACGAATAGCGTACAAATTCAAATTGTACGCTATTCGTACGCATTTGCGTATAGATTAAAATATGCATATGAATAGCGTACGAATTTTAAAATGCGTACGCAAAAATGGCACTCGAGCATGCTCGCTCATCTCTGATGACTACCTGACCACCTTGATGTGTGCAAATAGGAATGTTGTAGGTTGTCGGGAGATAGATATCTCTACTCTGCATTGCTTGACGTTCGCCATCCTGATGCTTCTGTGAGTTTTCTATCTGTTTTTGTGGTGCGGACCGTCTGATGCGGAATGCAGACCCCATTCACGTCAGTGGGTCTGCAGACAGCGGCCATACGGTTGGTGTCCGCGCGGTCCGCAGCTCAGGCAACGCTGACAGTCATGTGCAGGAGGCCTAAATGGTGTACCAGGAAAGTCCCAGTGTACAGACCTGCCTGAGCCGGTTTTTGTGCTACGTATGTGTCCTGTGAAATGTTAATATTGTTGTCCTTTAATCTTATTGCTTTCTTAGAATTGAATGGTTTAGATCATAGGGGTAATTTATATAGTGTAATTGCTGTAATGTCTTACATGGGGTAGCGGGTCATTTTCCCAAGGACCTGGACCGTTTTGTAGGTTTGAAATGTTGCGCAATACTTTGGTAGCACAATTGGATTTGGGTCCAGTACTGGGTTGGAAAAAATCTAGGTGTCGGGTAATCGGATGTAGGAGATGTCAAAACTTAAAGGGTTGTGTCGTTTCAGCAAGTGGCATTTATTATGTAGAAAAACTTAGAGGACCTGTCACCTCTCCTGACATGCCTGTTTTAATACCTTCATGCATTCCCCACGTACTAACAATTCTGGAACATCTATTCTTATGTCTCTATGTTGTGCCATTCCTTTATTATTTGTACTAGAAGTTATGAATGAATTGCTATTTGCCTTCAGTAAAGGAACAGAGGGGAGGTAACAAGTTGGGGGTGTACCTGCACAGTCTGAACATGGCAGCACTGATTGGCTAGAGTCAGACTGTGCAGGTACACACCCCCAACCGGTCACCTCCCCTTTGTTTCTTTATTGAAGGCAAATAGCAATTCATTCATAACTTTTAGTGCAAATAATAAAGGAATGGGACAACATGGACATAAGAATAGATGTTCCAGAATTATTACATGGGTAATGCATGAAGCTATTAAAACAGGCATGTCAGAAGTGGTGAAAGGTCCTCTTTAATACAAAGCACTCACTAATGTATTGTGATTCTCCATTTTGCTTCTGGATTCATTTTTCCATCACATTATACACTGCTCGTTTCCATGGTTATGACCACCCTGTAATCCAACAGCAGTGGTCGTGGTTGCACACTACAGGGAAAAGTGCTGGCCTCTCTGGTGGCCAGGACCGTGGGAGCTCACACAGGCGAGTGCTTTTTCCTATAGTGTGCAAGCACGACCACCACTGATGGATTGCAGGGTGGTCGCAACTATAAAGCGAGCAGTGTATAATGTGATGGAAAAGGAATCCAGCCAGCAAAGGAAGTAATATGGAGGATCACAATACATTAGTAAGTGCCTTGTATTAAATTACTCTACATGATTAATGCTATTTCCTGAAGTTAGACAACCCTTTTAAAGAAAATGGGGTCATTTATCAAACATTTATAAACAGAAAGTGGCTTAGTTGCCCGTAGCAACCAGATTCCACCTTTCATTTTCTAAAAGAGCTCTGAAAAAAATACACCAGTTTTGATGAATCTACCCATATGTGTCACCAAAAACTTAATCTGTCAGTTAAAATCAGATAGCGATACAAATCCTTTTTTTAATTGTCTAATTGTAGTGGTTTTATTAAAAATTTAATTACTTGAACATGATTATGGGGACAGCCATCTGTTCTTAACAGCATTAAGAAAATTGCTTTACGGCAACCCCATGGGCCATATACACAATAGTCAGGAGACTTATTGACTTCTGTGGGAGAGAGGCTGCTCTGTGCCCTGTGCAGAGGACATTGTACAAGGAAAGAATAGATAAGTTGTGTATATCACCTATTGTGAATGGAGGATCCTGTCTTATCTATACACAGAGGTGATATCATTACAGGCAGGATTAGAATGACAGATAAGCAGATAACTGCAGTAAAGTGATCTGTACAGAGAAGTGGCACCAAGGCTAAAACTGCAGGATTTTGTTTTTTGCTTAATTGTAGATACTGACATGTAAATTAAAAATAACTAAATTTAAATTTTCAAAATATGTTAAACATAAAAACGGGATTTAAACAATGTGATCTTATTGTCATCAGCCCACAGCGATCAATCAAGATGCTGTGGAAATGAGATCGGGAATCTGGTTACCACCGCAAGCAGCACCACTTTTTCTTTAGTTGATAAATGTTCCCCCTGGTGCCCAACTTTTTGGCAAAGACGAGGTATCTTGTTCATTCTCGTGGAATCAGACGTGTGTAGTGCGAGGCTCCACATAACCGCCCACAATTCAGCTCCTGCACAAGTAATAAAAAGCACATGCAGCAATGAGGGAGGTGTCAAAATGCGCCACGATTCTGGTGTGGTTGGTAAAAAGAAATGCCCAAAAATATGGCTTTCATGCTTAGCACTGCACTCTTTTTGGCTCATCCGGAGCGGGGTGTGGTTGCAGTGCAAGAATGTGTGCCAAAAGTAAGCCAACTAATAGGTGGTGTAAACTACACTGAGTTAAGCCTCATTCACATGTCCGTGTCCGTGCTCAAATCCGTGAAAAGGTGGTCAGTGAGGCATCCGTGAAGGATCCGTTTTGGGTCCGTGTTTTGCTGTCCGTGTTGCATCCATGTTTCACTGACACTGAACAGCTGAAAAATAATTTTCAAAGCATCTCCTCTTAATGATCGGTGAAACACGGATGCAACACGGATGGCATCCGTGTTGCATCCGTGGTTTTCACGGACCCATAGACTATAATGGGCGTGAGGGGTCCGGGAACACGGATCAAGATAGGACATGCATCCGTGCTAAAAAAAAAAAAAAAAAAACGGAACCACGGACCGTGCTGAAACACTGATGTCTGAACACACACATGAATGGGGACGTGTGCTGTCCGTGGAGAACACGTACAACACACGTCCGTGAAACACTGACGTGTGAATGAGGCTTTAAGGTGCGCCAGATCACCCGGCATCTGTCATTGTGAGAAATCTGGCATAGGTTTACATTGTGTAACTATTCGATGTTCATTTGGAATCAGAGCTGCAGTAACCGGCTCTGTCCACTGCACGACGGACGGCGCTGTGTAGTTCCGAAGCTGATTGGCGGGGTTGGGGAGTCAGACCCCCGCATGGCAGATGGTGATGGCCTCTTCTCAGGGTAGGCCTTTACTTGTAAAGGGTTGGACAATAATAGTTCTAAGTCCTTAGAAGAAATAAGACAACCTCCCGTCAGTGCTCCTTGGACATTGTGCAATATTTAATGTTCTCCCCTTCCATCAGTATTTCCTGGAGAAAGGGAGAAGACCCCACTAAAATATTGAGAGGGGGTTATTGCAGGAACGCTGATTGGAGATTGCTCTTCACGTTGGTGCTTCTAAGGGCTTGTAAGACTTGCTAAGTTCCCGCGTGACTGATGTGCAGAATCACTCTGCAGCAATTTACAGAACATTACAGAAACCCGATCTACATGACATTTTCCACCCTTTGCGCTGGGGAGACAGATGCTGATTCATTGCAGATTTGGTGCTGATTCACAGACGGATTCTTGGAGGAACTTCATGCAGTAGCCCAACCTTTTGGCATGTTTGATATCTATAGAACTTGTGGTTTTTGAGGCACTAAATTAGTCAAGATTGGTCCTGGAGTGAATGTCTACAGTAATTTATCCATCTTTTCTTTAATGTTTTTTTTATTTTATAACTTTTTAGTCTATTGACTTCCATATCTTTGCACAGTGGAGTCCATTCTCCGGCACACTTTGCTCAGGATCGGCCGTTTTGAAGGTAGCGTAGCCTGCTAGCTCAAACTTGGTGTGCCTCATTGGGTCTAGGTACACGCCCCATACCCTGCTGTCTAATCTAGTGGGTGCTGCTAGTGCCCACCGACCACCATGCCATGCCGCTTCCTTTCCTTAACCTTTCGTTCTCAGATATTTATCCTAACATAATTGCCATGGGGTTTCCGGCAGAAAGACTTGAAGGTGTATACAGAAACAATATAGATGATGTTGTAAGGTAAGTGGCACAAATTGAGTTTTTTTTCCAATGTTTCTGTGAATGCATGGCTCCTCACTGCTGAATTGCAGCAGGTCAATGGATGGATCCCTCTCATCTGTCTTTGGCCTATGGTGGCCACGTTTTGACAAGTATGCTCTACATCTTGGCGTGTTTCACACACTTGTTTTCAGTCTCGGTGTGTGTGATTTTATTTTATTTTTTCTATTTCTCCTGACCATCCAAATGGCTGCGAGTGAACTAGATGTGACCCAGATTGCATTGTCTAAACAGCTTCCTTCATTTTCTAACAGGATGTGTAGCTACACAAAGGCACCAAAATGCCATCCATGGTAAATCGCGTCATTAGACTGGTGGTTCCTGTACGCCTTTGTTCTGCTTAGAATCAAATTAGGTCTCGCTTGAGGCAAGAGGTCACTATTGTAAATCTGTGTGGTCGTGTTGTACAGAAACCGTGCTTCATGAAAGCCTTATGTATCTGGGTGGTTGAGCCCAATGTTTGGATGCTGGAATCTTCTCAGGTCTTCGGTTAGAAGGACACATTTGTGTGCGCTCAAAAGTGGAGTCTAGTTTGTGGCCACTAAACCCAGACCTGAATGAGAAAAAGTAAAAGGGCAGGTCACAGTCTGGAAGGGGAACCCTGTACTCTCCAGCCCAAAGATAAGAAGGTACCTGGAGGAGGAGCGGTAGTGCTTAGCTGGTCTGGGCTCCACTGCACACTGGCTGGTTTGGGAACAGTACTGCCCCAGCAAGAAAAAGGTTCCCGATATTATGATCCCAAGAAATGGCATAGTGATAGTAGCGTCCTTCAGAAGGAATAGTAACTCTGCTAAACCGGGCAGAGTGTTTCCAGATGCTGAGCAGATGCCGGCACCATGTGTTGGGCCTTTTGCAACAAGATGGTTTCATAGAAAATGTGGCCTTTTTAGCAGTACCCATATGCTTGCCCATAGCCGTCAGATCACCGTTTACAATGCTTAAAACCATTCACCAGCTTTGTGCTAGCAGTGCCCTCTTTTGGTCTCGTTTGGCATGGGGTTGTCCGGGCTTTTTCTATTGATGACCTATCCTCAGGGTAGGTCATCAATATCAGATCGGTGGGGGTCCGATACCCAGCACCCCCGACGATTAGCCATTGGAGGAGACGGAGGGTGCATTGCGCACATGCCGTCTCCTTTCTCTCTTCCTGCTGCGGTCCCATAGACATACAGTGGTGAGTAGGAAGAGAGAAGGGAGACAGCACTGCACGCACAGTCTAATCAGCGGGGTGCTGGATATTGGACCCCCAGAGATCTGATATTGATGACCTATCCTGAGGATACGTCATACATAGAAAAAGCCCGGACATCCCCTTTAAGGTAGCTTGATTTAGGTTGCATGTCCTGGATTTGTCCATGCTTGTGCTCTGGCCTCATGTAGAAGACATTTGGCTCTGCCAGGCTGAGTTCACATGGGCCTGTGCAGTCCGTGTTACAGCCACATTTCCCCGCGTTACAGCCACACTTCCCCGCGTTACAGCCACACTTCCCCGCGTTACAGCCACACTTCCCCGCGTTACAGCCACACTTCCCCGCGTTACAGCCACACTTCCCCGCGTTACAGCCACACTTCCCCGCGTTACAGCCACACTTCCCCGCGTTACAGCCACACTTCCCCGCGTTACAGCCACACTTCCCCGCGTTACAGCCACACTTCCCCGCGTTACAGCCACACTTCCCCGCGTTACAGCCACACTTCCCCGCGTTACAGCCACACTTCCCCGCGTTACAGCCACACTTCCCCGCGTTACAGCCACACTTCCCCGCGTTACAGCCACACTTCCCCGCGTTACAGCCACGGCTTATGTGAGCTGAACTCACTGCATCATAGTGATCTAAGATACTGTGAGTTCCGGCCCATCCACTGTTCCATTGTCTCTTATTGAAATGACGCTGAGAGTACAGGCCAGTGGATTAAAGGGGTTTTCTGGGATTTTACTACTGATGACATATCTTCTGGATAGGTCATCCGTATCCGATCATGGGGGGCGGACCCCCGCTGATCAGCTGTTTGAGAAGACACCGGCGCTCGCAGTAGCGCGACAGCCTTCTCTCAGCTTTCCCTAGGCCATGTGATGTCACGTTCATGATCACATGACCTAGGTGCAGCTCAGCCACGGAGAAGTGAATGGGGCTGAGCTGCAATACCAAGCATAACTGCTATAAAATGTATGGCGCTGTGCTTGGTGAGCATGGAGAAGATCGGGGCACATACAGGAGCACCGGTGCCTTCTTTAAAATCTGATGGGGAGTCCCGGGTGTCGGACTCCCTCCGATCAGGATTAAAGTCCTGGAAAACCCTTTATAGGTTGGGTTGGAACTCGCAGCGTCATTAGGTCACTTTGATGCAGCTGCCGTCTGTCCAGGAAATGTGGCTGTCGCTCGGGCAGCACACAACCATGTCAATGCAGCCTTAAAGGGAACCTGTCATCTCCGAAACACCCCCTGAACTAGAGTAAGCGGTGTATAGTGTAAATGATGCTGAATCTGAATATGAAAGTTTTATCTTCATACTCACTTCCATTCCGACGCTGTGCTCCCACGAACCAGCAGTAAAATGCACTCACTGGACTCTTCTTTGAGTCCTCTCCATTATGTGAGTGAGCACTGGAGTCCAGCGAGTGGATTTTACTGCTGGTTTGTGGGAGCACAGCATCAGAATGCAATTGAGTATGAAGATAAAACTTACATATTCGGATTCAGCGTCACTTACACTATACAACGCTTACTCTAGTTCAGGGGGTGTTTCGGAGATGACAGGTTCCCTTTAAAGGGGTTCTCCCACAATATGTCACCTATTCACAGCCGTTTGTTAGCCCCATTGAATAGACTGTCAGGGTGCATGCTCGGTCGCCGCTCCATTCAAACTCCTCTTTATTGCAGGCATTCAGTGTGAAGGAGTGGGGGGGCTGGGGATTCTTGTCTTAGAGATTGGTGGGGGTTCCAGCTCTGGGACCCCCACTCATAAGACTTCTATAAGCGTTAATATCTGCAGGGGGCAAGGCCCTCTAATCCCTCTGACTGCCCTGCCAGTCTTTCTAGCCCGGACTCGCCTGCAGGGCAGTATTCATTCAGTTGTGCACCAGTATTATGAGCTGTTACTCAAGGCCTCATTAAAACAATCTTATCTCTATCTGAAAGGTCTCTTGGTAAAGGGTTAACACTTGTCAGGCGAGTCTTTCAGGTGATGAGACAGAACTGTAGCTGTTGATGGGCACAGGAATGTCTAGACGGGCGCGGGGGAGTGCTGAGATTTCTGCGTGCCTTCGCTCTGTCTGATGGGGAGGAAGTGAAGACCTTTTAAAGTCTTGTGAAATTAACCAGTGCCTGGTCATGGGAAACGAGCGCTCCTGGATCAGAAGCCAGAAAACGGATGTAGGCTAACCTACTTAATACATGGGTTGCATGTGGTGCCAGGGAATAGGTATGTTCGCATATCAGATTTTTGGTGTGGAAAGTGCATGCAGTCCTTCTCCATTGATTCAAATGGGGAATCTGCATTAGAAATCATACAGCACTTTTTTAAAACCACAACTGGGGAAAAAAAAAGTGACCTTCCCATTTATCCACGTCCAGACTTCCCTGGAACCCACATCAAAGCTGCATCTAAAAATATGGGATAAACTGTGTTGGAATTAAAAAAAAAAAAAACAAAAAAAAAAAAACACGAGAGGAATCCTGAAAAGGATCAGATTCTTTCAGGGCAGAAAAAAAAACCTACCCTAAAGGTGGTTTCACACACTGCAGTTTCTTGAGCCAAAACCAGAAGTGGATTCACAAGAAATGGGAAATATAAAGGAAATGCCTTAGATTTCTCCTTCCCACTTCTGGTTTGGCTGAAAAAACTGCATAAAAACTTTGCACCGCCAAAAAAAATCCAAAAAAATGAATAAACTCCCTTCATATCATAGATGTCATATTTTCGTAGCCTTTGTTTCCCCTGTCCCCAGAGGTCCTGATCTGGGACCCCCTCTATATGTCCTCGTACTTCCAGTGCCAGCAATTGTGCCGCCTCATCTTTCAGACTGAACAGTATTAGGGCTTGGCGGCGGGCCAGGCCGTACAATGACAAATAAAGGTGTAACAGCGCTGGTTACCAGTTACACAAGGAGCACCCATACAGCGGAGATAAGAGGCCTCCTAATGCGCTGATTGTGAGCTGTAGCTGTGATTTCTGGGCGACGTATGACGACGTTATTACTGCAGAGAAGAAATTAGCCGGGGTTACACTGGTGGTGGTGACGATGCCGCATCCCACTTGCCATCCCGCGTTTTCAGCCGTTCCTGATCGTATCCCCTGTATGGGTGCTGATTTTTGTGGTGGGTGACGCCTTTTGATCTCCATCCATTAAAGCCAGCTCTTGCAGACATTTAGCTCTGTGCGTAAATAGTGAAGGTACTGGATGAGTGAAGAAAAAAAAAATCCTAATCTGTGAAAGGCAGGCCCCAGACCCCGGCCGTCCTGCTGCAGCATGTGCTTCCTGACGAAGCGGCGAGCACCCAGAAAAGCCTGTTTCTGCAGACTGCACTGTCATGGAGCCAAACGGGAAGTTAAAACCAGATGCAGTCCAGAGAGCTGGAGTGGAAAAATGCATGTTGATTTGGAGATCAAAGACCCCTCACCCATTTCTTGAGATCATTAAAATTTAAGTACAATGACTGTATTCAGCGTCTAGTTGCTGGGAAAACCCAAATCCTCACTACAGTTGTGTGTGTAACCCATTAGTGGGCAGCTGTGATGGCACGCCGCTGTCACGGGAGCCATTCCTGTGCCGGTAGGTTAGGGCTATGGCCGTCTGCGGGCGTGTAATTCATGTGCGAATGGAAATGTTCTTCGGCCCAGGTCACTGACGGGATTGTGTGTGGGCACCCACAACGTTTCCTGGCATTTTCTCTTTTTCTCTCTCCAGCAGGGCAGTCTTATCATAGACATTGGCACTCACAGCAAACACTGAGGGGGGGGGGTCATCTGTTAGTAGATGTGGAGGATAGGCAATGTTCCATAAAGGGCATTGATCACCTATACGCACATAATGGCCTCCCGGGCTCAGCCTAACAGGTTGCCGGTCTTGTTCTTACTGACGGAATAATATACTGTACTGTAAGGGCCCATTCACATGACAGTAATACCCTCAATATTGAGCGGGCAGCATAAAAAAATAGAACATGTCCTATTCTTGTCCACAACAGCGGACAAGAATAGGCATTTTGAACAGGGCGCCCGGCCGTGTCATTTTTGCGGACCCGCAATACTACGGTCGTGTGAATGGGCCCTAACTGTATATTGTAGAAGCGATCATAGGGTCGCTTGTCATAGCCCCTTTGTGGCACAACCACCCTAAGGCCCCTTTCACACGAGCGTCACGGATTCAGTCCGGGTGCGTTCCGGAAAACTCGCACCAATCCACACGCGATCGCAGTCAGTTTTGATTGCGTACGTTGGTTCAGTTTTTTCCGCGCGGGTGCCATGTGTATGGATGCATTTCGTACGCTAGTGATAAAAAAAACTGAATGTTTACAAACCACATCTCTTAGCAACCATCAGTGATTCACGCAGACCCATTCACTACAATGGGGCCAGGGCTGTGATTTTCACGCAACGGCGAACTGATGCGTGAAAAACATCACTCACTCACTGTGAAAAGACCCCACAGTAATACATTGAACTGCAGATGTGGACTCCAGATAACTATTTTATATTTTCCTACCATCCCCCCACAACCCCTGGGGACAGTAGGAAATAAAAAATAGTGATCCAGACTCCTTATCTGCTGTACTTCTTGTGAATTACTTTAAATAATGGTCCAAAATCAGAGTGACACATTCCCTTTAAATCTGACATGGGAATTATTTTTTTTTAAATTTTCTGAATTGGATCTTGTGTGTGTCTGATAATGCATTTGTGTGGAATTGTATGTATTATGCAGCCTAGTGCCTGTTAAAGGGGTTCTCCGGATTTTTAGATTGATGACCTCTCCTTAGAGTAGGTAAACAATGTTATTGGTAGGACCTCCGGTGTGATATCATATCTCATCCTATAGATAGGTCATCAGTATAAAAATCCCTGGTACTGGCTACCTCCTACCTCCCCTACTGAAAGGATCATTCTTCTCCATGCCGCTTGTCCTACGTACTTACTCCTGTTCCTCCATCTTCTGGTCCGGGATTTGTGTTCTTCCTCCCCAGGATGGTCACCTGATCCTCTTCAGCCAACCACAGTGATGTTTCCACAAGAGACACATCACTGCTGAAGAGGATCAGATGACCCTGCCGAGAAGGAAGACCCCGGACTGCAAGATGGAGATGTGGGCAAGTATGGCCCTTTCAGTAGGGAAGCGGGCTGGTAGGAATTGTGTTTTCCTGGAGAACCCCTTTTAGAAGGGTAAACATAAGTATATATGATGATGTTAAGGAGGACCCTTTCATAAGTTTGTACTTTCTAAAATTAATACCTGGCACTGTAGGCCAAGATTAGGGGATGTCATATCGCTATTTTTTCTTATACCCTCCTCCGTTGGGGCGCTGTGCCCCCTTCTGTTTTGCCGCCCTGTATGCTCAGCAATAGCATCAGTACAGAGAGGAGGAGACGGCGTGTTTCTCAGGGGACGTCTCCTCCTTGCCTGTGGGGCGCTCCAATTGCTTCAGAGTGCGTCACAGCCACGGAGAAGACGAACTGTTTTTTTCTCAGTGGCTGTGGTCAGCCAGGGAAAGGAGACGTGACTGTCTTCTCCTCCATGTACTGATGCTATTCATTATCATACAGGCCGGCAAAACGTGGGGGGGGCACAACGGAGCAGCGTATGAGGGGAAAAATAGTGATACCACATCTCCTAATCGTGGCCTACAGTGCCAGGTAGTGGATTTGAGAAAGTATAAACTGATGAAAGGTCCTCTTTAAGGATACGTCCTCGCAGCAGTGCAGAAGAAAACTGCTAAAATGACTAAAAAACCTTTTAGATGTCGGTCTTCCTATGCCACATACAGTAGTTTAGATGAGTGGTCTCTGCCATCATTCAGCTCTTGTGCTGGAGGCTTTTTCTGCTACTTACGGTCCTTTTCTTAATTTTTTTTTTTCAAGGTTTTTGGACTCCAAGCATAAAAACCATTACAAGATCTACAATCTGTAAGTATATTCTGCTGTTGCCTTCAGTTGAAACGATAGCATTTTGGTTGAAGGTTTCTGCCTGTAGATTTCTGCAGACCCAGGGGTCGGGTATTGTTTTACAGACTTGCATGCCTGAAACAATTAGTTAGAGGGGCCTAATGGAGAGTTGTGTGGCGGTGGTGGAGTGATGAGGTTAGAAGGAATTTTGGCAGGCGTTCATGTTACATGATCTACTTTTAAATGACTTGGACGATTGCCCACTCCATGGCCTGTGACCACGTGTTGAATTGGGAATAAAATATATAGCCAGTGCCTCTCAGCTTGTTGACTTGTGAGGCACACGGATGATCCACCACCGCTTTAGTGCTTGCAGAGAATTTGGCATATCCTGTATTTTCCGGTGGGTGTGCATCAGTAAATACCAATTCTGCTGTTTGACACGCCCCACGTCTCTAAGGGTGCAACCATACGGGGCCCCTCAATGATTTGTATGAAGCATATCTGCCAAGTGGATGAAATTTTCTGAAATCCTACTTGCATTGCAAATTTTTAATCCATAACAAGTCTAGTTTATGCTCCAGGTTTCACTTGCGGCTTTCAACCTTTGCAATGCAAATGTTGTAAGCAGCTGCCATTCCCGTAGCAATGCCACCTCAACCTGCCCATTTTGGTGCCAGATTTCAGAGAAATTCACTGTTGGATTTCCCTGATGGGAAGTTCTGCACCGTAGTTGATCCTTGTAATTGTACCCTAAGGATATTAGAGGACTGGTACGTTAAAAAAAAAAAAAAAATTGTCATCACGGATTGAGTTGCTTCATCTTTTCAAAGCTTGGGTGCTTGCTATCATTTAAAGGAAATGTCTCACATTTAACTTAAATTTATTTAAAGGTTTTTTTTTTTGGTACTTGGATATTGATTGGCACCCCCACTCATTAGCTGCCGGTGTCTGAATCAATATGGCGGGCATAGCTGGAAGCCCAAGCGTCCATCCATTGTGTAGTGGCTGTATCAATTACTGCAGCTCAACTTCCATTCAAGTGAATGGGATTTGAGCTGCAGTGCACCAGATGGAGCCTTCTATCCACTGTATCCTTCCCGTCACCAATACCTGCCTGAAACTGCTGATAGTCAGGGGTGATGTCATCACCCTATCCTGATAAGACATTAATATCTAAGTACCAGGAAACCCCTTTGTCTGTAGTAGAGAATTGATGTTGGATCAGGCATTATCCCATGATTAATGTAAAAAATGAAAACCAGACATCATACATTACATGACAATATTTCTGACAAAGCTAGAACCATTCCTGTACCTCACATTGATCCAGAGATCTCCCCATTCATTGCTCTGCTAGATTTATATCAAGCTGACAGCTCAAGGGGAGTGTCTTTTGTGCTGCACCTCAGGGGGTGTGGCCATGATCTCCCTATCACAGCTCAGGGGGCGTGTCCATGCTCTCCCTAGTCCCTATCACAGCTCAGGAGGTAGTGGAAGGATGAAACTGAACATGTGCGGCCTTCTCAGTGAGCAGGTCAAAGAAATGAAAAACAAAACAGCAGGTGGCGCTATACAGATAAAATTTTATTGAATAACACTGTGGCTATACAACATTTTTAATTACATATAATTACAAAGGTGTTCAGATCCAGGTGCTGGTTTGAAAACTGTAGAATATTTTTTTTGTTGCCCGACAACCTCTTTAATTTTAAATGGCCACAGCTTTTGTTCTTAGAGAAGCTGAGGTGTCTGGCAATGGCTGTGAAGGAGCCTTTACTATTGTCTCCAGCAGTACAGTAGAGCTGTTAACTTGTGTCTAAAGATAATGAGATGACTCTGTTCATTTTGTCCCAGTCTATACAGCAAAACTGTCAAGTGAGCAACGAACCACTGGCTGTGTCAAATATATATATTTTATAGCCCAATTCTCAGATACATCCCCTAGATGCAGTAGTGTTTTAGCTTTGTGCTAGGTTTAGCAATTATTAGTTAGTTATGCTTTCTGTGCTATGAATGACACTTTCCCCTTTAACTAGGCTTCGTCTTGAGGTGTCTGAACTCCACTTTGACATTATCTAACAATGGGCAGACATGTCGTTCACAGTCCATTTCCCCAAGCCATCAGTCTGGAGTGTATTGTCCTCTTAAGGAGCCTTGCCAATAATGACATCACAAGGCACTCCGAGAGCTGTCCAAGATCAATGCCTGAGGTCTTAATTGCATATCTCTTTAAATAATGCAGAATAATGTGCTCGACATGAGCAGGCTTCAAATAGGAATTGGAAATAATTAGACCTCCTTCTTTTGTTACTAAGTAGATTTAGTTTGATTTACAGATTGAGAAATCTTTCTGAAATGGAGCCTTATTGGATTTTGCTGATTGTTTGCTGGTATTGGTAGATGCCGGCATGTCCACTGTATGGAGATCTGACATCTTACAATGTAACCTGTATCTGCTTCACTTGTAGATGTGCTGAAAGACATTATGATACCAACAAATTTAGCTGCAGAGGTAAGTGACCTGGTGATAAATAGTTGTGGGGTTCATACATTAGTCACACTCTTCATTGATTTAGCAGCTTCTCCTTTTCTGCGTTCTCAACCAGAAATCTGATGCAATGGCTCATTTCACATTGATGCTTTTTGCCTTCAGAGAAATCTGATTGACTAAAGTTTTCATTAATGGAACCAATTCTCTGTTTCCCTTTAAAAAGGAGGTAACAAAAGTAATGTAGTGAGAACAGAGCCGTACTGTACTACATATCGCCCCTTCATACTACAAGGTCTGGATTTAGAGCCTGGATATCAATAAACCTGATCTAGAAATGTTCAAGGGGGTTTTTCTGCTTTCCCGAGATTGATGATAAATCCTCAGGATAAGGCCTCATGCATGAGACCAGACCGTGTTTTGCAGTTCATGGATCTGCAAAACACGGATACTGGTTGTTTGCATTTTGAATTTTGTGGAACGGAAGGTTTACGAGAATACGACATGTTCATTTTTGCATATGTGCTGCAGAAAATGCTGCTTGGATGTGGACCCAAACGACGCTATTCTGCGTGAGGCTTAAAGGGAGTCTTTCACCTGTTTTTCACCAATATAACTAACAGCAGTGCCCACAGAAGATTGCATACACATCCCAGACATACCTGTGTGCACTGTGTGTGTATTACATGTCACATCCCAGACATACCTGTGTGCACTGTGTGTCTGTATTACATGTCACATCCCAGACATACCTGTGTGCACTGTGTGTGTGTATTACATGTCACATCCCAGACATACCTGTGTGCACTGTGTGTCTGTATTACATGTCACATCCCAGACATACCTGTGTGCACTGTGTGTCTGTATTACATGTCACATCCCAGACATACCTGTGTGCACTGTGTGTCTGTATTACATGTCACATCCCAGACATACCTGTGTGCACTGTGTGTGTGTATTACATGTCACATCCCAGACATACCTGTGTGCACTGTGTGTATATTACATGTCACATCCCAGACATATCTGTGTGCACTGTGTGTCTGTATTACATGTCACATCCCAGACATACCTGTGTGCACTGTGTGTCTGTATTACATGTCACATCCCAGACATACCTGTGTGCACTGTGTGTCTGTATTACATGTCACATCCCAGACATACCTGTGTGCACTGTGTGTCTGTATTACATGTCACATCCCAGACATACCTGTGTGCACTGTGTGTCTGTATTACATGTCTCATCCCAGACATACCTGTGTGTACTGTGTGTCTGTATTACATGTCACATCCCAGACATATCTGTGTGCACTGTGTGTCTGTATTACATGTCACATCCCAGACATACCTGTGTGCACTGTGTGTCTGTATTACATGTCACATCCCAGACATACCTGTGTGCACTGTGTGTCTGTATTACATGTCACATCCCAGACATACCTGTGTGCACTGTGTGTCTGTATTACATGTCACATCCCAGACATATCTGTGTGCACTGTGTGTCTGTATTACATGTCACATCCCAGACATACCTGTGTGCACTGTGTGTCTGTATTACATGTCACATCCCAGACATACCTGTGTGCACTGTGTGTCTGTATTACATGTCACATCTCAGACATACCTGTGTGCACTGTGTGTCTGTATTACATGTCACATCCCAGACATACCTGTGTGCACTGTGTCTGTATTACATGTCACATCCCAGACATACCTGTGTGCACTGTGTGTCTGTATTACATGTCACATCTCAGACATACCTGTGTGCACTGTGTGTCTGTATTACATGTCACATCCCAGACATACCTGTGTGCACTGTGTGTCTGTATTACATGTCACATCCCAGACATACCTGTGTGCACTGTGTGTCTGTATTACATGTCACATCCCAGACATACCTGTGTGCACTGTGTGTATTACATGTCACATCCCAGACATACCTGTGTGCACTGTGTGTCTGTATTACATGTCACATCCCAGACATACCTGTGTGCACTGTGTGTATTACATGTCACATCCCAGACATACCTGTGTGCACTGTGTGTCTGTATTACATGTCACATCCCAGACATACCTGTGTGCACTGTGTGTATTACATGTCACATCCCAGACATACCTGTGTGCACTGTGTGTCTGTATTACATGTCACATCCCAGACATACCTGTGTGCACTGTGTCTGTATTCCATGTCACATCCCAGACATACCTGTGTGCATTGTGTGTCTGTATTACATGTCACATCCCAGACATACCTGTGTGCACTGTGTGTGTATTACATGTCACATCCCAGACATACCTGTGTGTACTGTGTGTCTGTATTACATGTCACATCCCAGACATACCTGTGTGCACTGTGTGTCTGTATTACATGTCACATCCCAGACATACCTGTGTGTACTGTGTGTCTGTATTACATGTCACATCCCAGACATACCTGTGTGTACTGTGTGTCTGTATTACATGTCACATCCCAGACATACCTGTGTGTACTGTGTGTCTGTATTACATGTCACATCTCAGACATACCTGTGTGCACTGTGTGTATTACATGTCACATCCCAGACATACCTGTGTGCACTGTGTGTCTGTATTACATGTCACATCCCAGACATACCTGTGTGCACTGTGTGTGTATTACATGTCACATCTCAGACATACCTGTGTGCACTGTGTGTCTGTATTACATGTCACATCCCAGACATACCTGTGTGCACTGTGTGTCTGTATTACATGTCCAGGAAAATCACTTTTATTCTGCTCCCAAGTGCCCAGCTGAAACTAAAAACAGCTTTCTCTACTGACTCGATTTCTAACAGCTATATCTTCTGATATACTGGATATAATTCTAGCTATCTGCTACCAATCCCAAGATATGAGCAGCTAAAGCAGCCCTCCCCTCTTCAGTCTGGTTTAGAGCAGCAGCAGCAGCAGAGCTGGGCACTTGGGAGCCGTTTTCCTGCAGAATAAAAGTGCTTTTCCTGGACATGGTTTACCTGCTGGTAGTCGACATTGCAGCAGTGTAATTACAACTCCACTTTCTTATTCACTTGGATAGGTCAGAGTGTAACTACACCTGCTACGTCCCGTTCAGGTGTCGGACTCCGCTGTTCTGATATTGATTACCTATCCTGAGGATTGGCACCTCGCCAATCAGCTGTATGAAGAGAATGCAGCGCTCATACACTCCCTTCACTGTTTACCTGCTAGCACTCGACATTGCAGCGGCCAGCAGTGTAGTTACAGCTGCTCCTTCCTATTAAAGTGAATGGGACGGAGGAGCTGTAATTACAGCTGCACACCACTGCGATGTAGATGGCGGGCAGGTACAGACAGACTCCGCAGATCTGATATTCATAACCTATCGCGGGGAAAGGTCAGAAATATGGGGAAAGCAGAAAACCCCTTTAAGTGCTTTTTCTGCCAAAGCTGATGGAAGCAATTTTGGAGTTCTGTGCAACCTTTTTAGGCAGGATTCACCCACAGTGACTCATAATGTGAGTGTGCTCAGATATCTTCGTAAATTGTTCCAAATTTTGGTGCAGTTTGGGACATCTAGGTTTAGAGAATTCATTGCACCTAGCTCACACAGGGGTATAGCTTAGTGAGAAAGGGGTCTGGCTTACTGGGAAAAGGGATGTGGCCTAAGATACAACATTCTGCTCTGCAATTCTGGTCAAAATTCTGTCACATTTTAAAGCCTCAGCTCATGTAATAAATGTGCATGTCTATATAATTTATGCCATCTATGGGATTAGTAAATCTACCCCAGTGTAGATCGTCCTCCCCTCCTTTGTAGCACACCTTCAGCAGCAGGATTGAGAGCATTATAGTGAGCTATTTGGCTGTGAATCCAGTATTGGGGTGAGACAGCTTCATCTCTGTTCCCCTCTCACCTCAGCTGCTTCCTCCTAATCCACCCTAACCCTTTCCTCTCTGACTTCTATATGGAGCATCTGTAACCTGATCTCTCAGGGAGAATAAAGTTCCTTTTACACGGGCCGATTATCGGCCGAAAAATCGTTCCTAGGAACGCTAGTGCCGATAATCGGCCCGTGTAAAAGTGGCCCTAATCAGCCGACGAACGAGCAAAACGCTCGTTCGTCGGCTGATTGGATCTTTTGGTTTCTACAAAAGATCCAATCTGTCGGGCGCACATCGGCCTGTGTAAACAGGCGATGTGCGCCTGACAGTATGGAGCTTCCCGGCCGCACGAGTGATACAGCGATCACTCGTGCGGCCCGGCACTCGATTCATCGGGCCGTGTAAAGGCTCCCTGCCCGAGCGCCGATATTGCTGATCGGCGCTCGGGCAGGGAGACACATCGGCCCGTCTAAAAGGGCCTTTAGATACATTGAATGGTTTGTCTTTAATTTAATTTATGCAAATGTCCTTGAAACATTAATGGCCCTTCTAGTCATGTTTAAAAAAAAAATCTGAGCAGTGCCATAATGGTTTGGATGTTCTGCAGATCCCTTTCTTTTTGGAAATCTGTGTAGGGCCAATGTCCGTCTTCACCCGTGACAGCTCTTCACGTGTGCCGTTTTATCAGATTGAATATATGTTGAAGATCTTCCCACGTTTCATAGGTTCACCTGCATGCTCTTGTTCCTCTTTTTGCAGTTGCACAGTATCCTTTTGAAGACCACAATCCACCACAGTTAGAACTAATCAAACCATTTTGTGAAGATCTTGACCAATGGCTAAGTGAAAATGACAATGTAGCAGCAATCCACTGTAAAGCTGGCAAAGGACGTACAGGAGTCATGATCTGTGCTTATTTGCTACATCGAGGCAAGTTTCTCAAGGCACAAGAAGCATTAGATTTTTACGGAGAAGTACGGACCCGGGACAAAAAGGTGAGTGGAATTGTGCAGGTCCAGCCGCCTACATTCACGTGGATCGATAGGATCCATCATGAATCTTTATAAAAGAACATCTGTTAGGTCTGTTGGGGGGGTCCATGTGGCCCCTTTATGACAACTTGCCTGCAGTACCTGTGTGTGGGCATATCTGAGGTAACATGAGGTAAGAATGTTAATCCACGATTTGACGTGTAAAATAAAAGAAAACAAAAAAAGAACGAAAAGCCTGCTGTGCGCATTGTCTGTACTTTTACTGACTGTGAATGCGGCGCTCAAATGTGTTAAAAATCATCTTTCTCTATTTTTAGGGTGTGACAATTCCCAGCCAAAGGCGCTATGTCTATTACTACAGCTACTTGTTAAAAAAAAATTTGGATTATCGACCAGTGGCCCTGCTGTTTCACAAGATGATGTTTGAAACGATTCCAATGTTCAGTGGAGGCACTTGCAGTAAGTATGACCGCTGTCTCATTGTCTGCATCGCACGTCGCCCCTTTTCTGCTAATGGCGGAGCTTCTTATGATATTTCTTGGCACAGTACTGTGGCACAGGTTCCTCACAGGGACTTGGTGCTTGTTTGGGCGCCCATCGTGTTATTGGGTGGACGCTGCATGAAAATTCAAGGGTTGTTCCCAGCCCATAAAGTGAGGGGATGGGGTTAGGACATGGATGCAGAAGTTAGAGGTTTTCCCGTGAAAAATTTTAATTTGCGGTGAGTTTTGCATTTCTAGGGAAATATCACAATATACATGCAATAAAAATAGTTACGTGTGTGTGTGTATATATATATATGTGTGTGTGTATATATGTGTATATATGTGTGTGTGTATATATGTGTATATATATATATATATATATAAATATATATATATATATATATATATATATATATATATATATATATATACATTTTTCTCTTAAGTAGGGTTTGTTCTTCTTGTCCACCACATTCAGTAATGGACAGACATGCTCAGTAGTTTCCCCGCTTTCCGGGTTCAGCGAAGTGACGGCGCGTGTGCAGAGGAAAGAAAGCGCTGCACTGCAAGCGCTATTGCGCATGCGCCGGGGACAGTTCTAATGCGCAGGTGCGGGATTTCAGCGCTAGACCGAATGGTCTAGCGCTGTCTATCATTTACTCCAGGGGCTTGATTACAGGCAGGAGGGCGTGCCTCGGACCCGGGAGGGCGGTGAAGGTGCAGTGCTCAGAAGGGAAGAGCACGCCTCCCGGTGCTCCGAAGGCTAATTAGCATATTTTTAAAAGTTCACTTTCCTCAACAACAGCTGCAATGATCTCTGCTATAAAGGTATGTCTGGGATTGTGTGTAATGCACCTATATACCTATGTATTTTAATAGGTTAGAAACTAGTGACAGAGCCTTTTTAAGTGATCTTCTAATGAGCCAGCCCCATGGGCGGACATGGACTCTACTGCGAAATTTCCTGGTGGGCTGATGCCGAGCCCTTCTCACAGCTGTCGGCTGTGTACTTACTATCTGGTGCGCACAGCATTAATTAATGCTAGGAGCATCAGGTACTTATTCCCCTCCTCAGGACAGTAAATTGTATTTTATGCTGCACTGTGGTATTTGGTTCTGCACTAAGGTACTCCTGGCCCCTGCCCAGTTTAAATCCACCTACAACATGGGGCCACTTTTCCGTTTCCTTTTATTGCCACTTAAAGTAGTATTCCCATCTCACAAATGTAGTTTGTATAATTAGATATAGCCATACCAATATTATTACTAATAGAATGTATTTATATAAAATGTACCGTTTAGAAGATTTACTTATTTGTATTTCCATTGTCCCACACACATCAGTCAGGCCGTTGCCCCTGGTTACGGCCACCTCAGCCATGTAGTAGTGGTGGTCAGCTTGCTCCTGTTCAAACCCGTTCTGAGGTAACTACTGTATTGTGAACACACATTGCATGACCATGCGGAGACACATCTTAGGGTACTTTCACATCTGCGTTTTGGATGCTACCAGTCCAAAACACAATGGTCAGGATCCGTCCAAAACACAGACTTTATAAACAGATCCTTCTCCATAGAGATGAATTGATCTTGGAACAGGATCCGTTCTCTGCGTTTTGGAAACGCAGCCAAAAATGCTACAACCCTAAGATGTGTCTCCGCATGCTCATGCAATGTGTGTTCACAATACAGCAGTTACCTCAGAACGGGTGTGAACAGGAGCAAGCTGACCACCACTACTACATGGCCGCGGTGGCCGTAACCAGGGGCAACGGCCTGACTGATGTGTGTGGGACAATGGATATACAAATAGGTAAATCTTCTAAACAGTACATTTTATATAAATACATTCTATTAGTAATAATATTGGTATGGCTATATGTAACTATACAAACTACATTTGTGAGATGGGAATACCCCATTAAGTTCCCAGTCCTCCCCTGAGGCGCCATGTTTCATGGATTCATACTTCTAAATTCATAGAAGTATATAGCGATCTCTAGATAGTGGAGAAGGAATTATTATTATTTTTTTTTTTTGGTGGAGGAGGCGGGGGGCATTACATACCGTATATATCTGAGGGACTCTTTTCTGTGCATGGGAGGGCTTAGCAAGAGCAGAGCATTCTGGGAGATTCCTATGCTTGAGTTGCTGCCCACCCACAGAAAGGAAAGGGAGTCTTCCAGATAAGTTTTACATTTATGGGATGGAAGATTGTTAAATGAAACTAATTGCAAATCTGTTTTATTTCCCAGAGTGCACATAATGCCATAAGTAGGTGTCCAGCGGTAACATAGCTTTCTCTTAGGGCCGTTGCCCGGCTGTGTCCGTATTATGTCCTGCAAACAGCCGCGTGCACACACTATCATAAATGTGGACCTATTCACTTGAATAGGTCCGCGAGGTGCGGTGCAGGAAAAGAGGTGCGGATCGGAAGCACTGCAGAGTGCTTCCACAGGTTTTCTGTCAGTGCCTCAGACGGTCCAGTGTCCGCATGTGGCGGCCCTACGGTCGGTGCCCGTGCATTGTAGGGCGCAGCACAGCACAGAGCAGTGAGATGTGTGAAAGGCTTTATTCATGAGATTGCTGTAGAAGAGCACCTTTATTTCTTGTTGGTTGAAGGCTTCAGACCAGTTCTATAATATTGTCCCAATTTTGCACACCTCTGTGGTTTTTCTCTGGGTTTTACTGTTCTGTGGGTTTTCTGCCTCCACCCTTCCTGTTCTGAATATCTGAGGCATTTTGGTTTTGTGCACCTGAAAAGTGTGACCCCCCCCCCCCCCCCCCCGAACGTTTCTGATTATTCGTGTGCTCAGTGGAGTTCCTAAGTTTACTTCTGATAAATAAGGAAGCCCTCGGTGCAACATAAGCTGTTTAGAGAGGGACGTTATATTATTACCTTTTTATATGAAGTTCTGATAGTTGGATTCATCAAAAATAGGTCTCCGTTAGGCTAGTTCCACACCTGCGGTAAAGCTATCTGATCGGCTGTTTCGTCATAGTTCACCGCATCTGATCTGCCCAGATTCAGTCATGAGTGCTGGATGTTCAGTCAAAACCCGGAACACATGCTGGAAACAGGTCAATTCCCCGCCAGAGCCCATGGAATATATTACTGCAGGTGTGGAACTAGCCTGACCCAGCTGTTCGGTGACACTTCCATGCTATTTCCACTTGGGTTGCTTTGGGTTTGTCAAGACTTTGTGGGACCCACCAGCAACTTGTTCCCTTTGAGGCTGCTTTGAGATGAGGTTGTAGTTCTGAATGTGACAGTACTAAAGTTCCTGCACCACCAGAAAATGACCTATTTAAATCACGTTTTTAAATGTTTGGTGTTTTTTTTTTTTTTTTTTTTATTTTCTATGTCAAGATCTATATTTCAACAACAACAAAAAAATCTTGCAGTTTTCGCACTGGCCACTAAGCCTAATAGGCGACGCTTCTTGGTCTGGACAGACCAATATCATCACTGTGTGTAGATAACACAGGATCCTCCATTCACAATCGGGGAGCGTTAAAGCTTTAGTCCACATTCACACGACCGTATGTATTCCGTATAAAAACGGAACGGAAGACATACGGAAAGTCTTCTGTAGTGTTCCGCAATTTTGCGGACCCATTGACTTTAATGGGGCTACGGACGTGATTTTTGCGGCCAAGTATAGGACATGTTTTATTTTTTTGCGGGGGAACTTCCGTGAGATACGGGATACATATACATACATGATACATACATGTTACATGATACATACATGATACATACATGCACACGGTGTGCATTCTGCATTTTTTTCTCCTATGGAAAAATGAATGAGTCCGTATGGTTCTGCATCTTATCCGCAAAAATGCGGAAATGTACATACGGTCGTGTGAAAGGGGCCTTAACCTTTGCTTATTAAATGACCTCTGCAGAGGTCACAGGGCATGCCCAGAACCAGAAAACTCTCCCATAGAAGTCAATAGGGTCCCCTTCTGACCACTGTGTCTATGGCCCATGGGGCTGCCGTAAAGCATCTCTCTAAATGCTGTCAAGAACACCTCAGGCAAGATGGCCGCCCCCGTAATCATGTTCAGGAAATAGAATTAAAAAAATCTACAATCGGAGAATAAAAACCGATTAGAAAAAATATTGTCACTATCTGGTTTTAAAGCGGCTCTGTCACTAGGTTTTAACCTATGTATTTAAATACATAGGTTAAAACCCCTTAACTTGTACAGTTAGAACATACCTGTATTGCAGAGTACAGCGCAGCGGTTGTGCTGAAAAAAGACCTTTAAACTTTATGTTAATGAGCCTTCGGAGCACCGGGGGGCGGGCTCTTTCTTCCTGAGCGCCGCTTCTTCACCGCCCCCCGGGTCCCGAGGCTCTCCCCGATGCCGACGTCCACGCCCCTCTGAAAATTGATTGACAGCTGAAATCCCGCCGGCGCATGCGCAGAAGCGCTTGCAGTGCCGAACACCGCAAGCGCTTCCATCCTTGTGCGCACGCGCCGTCACTTCCGGGTTCAGCGAAGTGACGGCGCGTGCGCACAAGGATGGAAGCGCTTGCGGTGTTCGGCACTGCAAGCGCTTCTGCGCATACGCCGGCGGGATTTCAGCGCTAGGCCAAACGGCCTAGCGCTGTCAATCAATTTTCAGAGGGGCGTGGACGTCGGCATCGGAGAGAGCCTCGGGACCCGGGGGGCGGTGAAGAAGCGGTGCTCAGGAAGAAAGAGCCCGCCCCCCGGTGCTCCGAAGGCTCATTAACATAAAGATTAAAGGTCTTTTTTCAGCACAACCGCTGCGCTGTACTCTGCAATAAAGGTATGTTCTAACTGTAGAAGTCAAGGGGTTTTAACCTATGTATTTAAATACATAGGTTAAAACCTAGTGACAGAGCCTCTTTAACTAGTAGAAAACATTTTTGGTGACGCATTCCCTTTAAACAGTTATTGCAATATTATAAAACGTATACGCAGCGATTCATCCAAAGAAGAGGATCCATACTGATGTAAAACCATGCTTGCTTTAAATCAGTGTAGTGAAGTATCACCTCAGTGCTGTGCTCCTCCTCACCATACGCTGGTGATTTTTTCCTATATTGTGCAAGCACGGCCACCGCTGCTGGATTGCAGGGTGGTCGTAACCATGGAAACAAGCAGTGTATAATGTGATAGAAAAATGAATCCAGCCAGCACTGGCAGAGAGATGTGTGTGGCTTAGCATGGCATTGACCTGATTATGTTCTTTACATTTTTTTTACGTTACTATTTTTTTGTCTTCTCAGATCCCCAGTTTGTCATCTATCAGCTGAAGGTTAAGATCTTTACATCCTCCACAGGACCCACAAGGCGCGAGGAGAAGTACATGTATTTTGATTTCCCACAGCCTCTTCCTGTTTGTGGGGACATAAAGGTTGAGTTTTTCCACAAACAGAACAAGATGATGAAAAAGGTTTGTGCATTGTCTTTTCAGCTTCTATCCGCTCTGAGATTACTTCTACAATTTATTTTCTAGATTTGAACGAAGGTAGCCCACTCTTTCACATACATGTGCCCCATCTCCACCCCCTTCTGACGTGTTGGAGTAATTTCTATAGCTCAGTAAGCATACCTGACCGTACACTACTGCCCCTGTGTAATGAGATTTCTGGCTCCATCCCCATTTCTTTGCACTTTAGTACACATTTTTTAGTCCAAGGCCACCTAAATGGGGGCAGTATTTGAAGCCACTTCTCCCAGGCTATTTACTCCTATGGAAATGCTTTCTGTGCATTCTCTGGGCCTATGAGACTCCTCCAGAAGGAGGCGCAAACCCATCTCTAGACAGCCGTTTTGGGCTCTTTGCCCCTCATCAGCACAGAGTAGGCCATTGTTTGGTTGAATGGGATGCCTCCAGCTCCGCTAGAAATTCTGCACTCGACAACAATGCTTAAAGGGAACCTGTCGTCTCCGAAACACCACCTGAACTAGAGTAAGCGGTGTATAGTGTAAGTGATGCTGAATCCGAATATGTAAGTTTTATCTTCATACTCACTTCCATTCTGACGCTGTGCTCCCACAAACCTGCAGTAAAGTACATTCACAGGCCTCTTCTTTGAGTCCTCTCCATTATGGGAGTGAGCACTGGAGTCCACTGAGTGCATTTTACTGCAGGTTTGTGGGAGCACAACATCAGAATGGAAGTGAGTATGAAGATAAAACTTACATATTCGGATTCAGCATCACTTACACTATACACCGCTTACTCTAGTTCAGGGGGTGTTTCGGAGATGATAGGTTCCCTTTAAAGGCTATGTTCACCTCACCTCTGAGGGCTTTTTTTTCTGATTGTTTATTACATATGACTCACTTTGTGCTAAAATAATTTATTAAAAATATTTAGCAGTTTTGTCACAAAGCGTTACAGGGGTTGTCCAGGCTTTTACTATTGATGTCCTATCCTCAGGATAGGTCATTAATATCAGATTGTCAGGGGTCCGACGCCCGGCACCCCCGCCGATCAGCTGTATGAGACAGCATGTACAGTGCGTACGTGCCATCTCCTTTCTCTCTTCCTGTCCGCTGCTGCTGTCTATGGCAAGGACCATAGAACAGGAAGAGAGATGGCACATGTGCACTGCGTTTGCAGTCACCTTGTACAGCTGATCAGCAGGGGTGCCAGGTGTTGGACCCCCACCGATCTGATATTGATGACCTATCCTGAGCATAGGTCATCAATAATAAAAGCCTGGACAAGCCCTTTAACTGTTTTGTCTAACTGTGTGAATTGTACTTTCACTTTGTGCTGCTCATCTAATTAACCTTATCTGTAAATTACTAAAATGTCATAAACACTTATTTTAAGGGCCCTACACGGGGCAGGGAATCCTCCAGATAATTGCTACTGAGCGTTCATAGGAATCTGTCATCTGTCAGTGTAAATGTGATGCCAAATACTGTGAAGGAGATCGCTTCATGTAAATGCAGCAGCCTCCTCCACTGACGAGTAGACGGTTGTCGGGAAGGAACAATTCCTCTCTGACCAATTGCATGCTGTGTTGTCCTGTGTAAAGGGACCTTAATATAAGAATTGAGCTATGAGTGTTAATAAGGTCAGAGATAACGAGCCATCAGGTGAGCTGCCTGATGGGGAAACCTGAAAATACAGAGCCTGCTGTAGTGGTTGACTTGAATGGCAGGAAGCTGTAATTACCTGGTACTGCTGGTTAACATTGACGAGGCCAAGGCAAGCCCCTTTGCCTAAAATGTTGGTACTGGTGGCTTTTTCTCAGAAAAGACAATCAGTATTGGTCAGTGGGGGTCCAAAACCCCCCACTCCTGCTGATCAGCTGTTTAGTTGTGGATGGAGCTGATAACTGCAGAGCTGCTCCCATTCACTAGAGTTGGGGCAGCGCTGCAGTAACCGGCTCCGTTTACTACACAGCTGACCCCCACTGACTGATACTGATTAAATCTAAAACTAACCCTTTGAAATGTCCTAAAACATTTGCTTGCCCCGGACTATAAGCTTGAAATCGTGATGGCTCCTAATATATAATCATTTACTAAAATACAAATCAAAGCTGTCACGTGGTTGTGGTCCATATGTGACTTGCATCATTGATTATCGTAGTCCTCAGCATTTAGTGTGTGGTTGATCTGAGAAATGAGTCATTTCATCTGATTTACCATTTTGTAGGTCTCTAGCAGTGGTCTGCCTCCTCTGGCTCGCTAGCTGTTGAGAAACTACAACTCCCAGCATTCCCTGCCTGCTTGTGTCAGTCCCCAACAGCTGGAAAGCCACGGGTTGCAGACCACTGGTCTACACACATAACATGCAGGTTCTCCTCTTTTTGTTTGGTCATATAATGTGAATCAAGCCACCTGTAACCCTAATTGATGGTGTAAATCACATTTGCTTATCAGTTCTATTTGGTCCTCCACAGCCCAGTCCTGGATTAAATATTGACATACCACCTGCTTACAGGCACATGCTGCGAAATGGATCCATGCCCTAGCTCAAGGGTGCCCTCTGACTCGTGACTAAATTCCTCTGCTGGTGACCTGTAGTCTCCAGGTCATATCAAACCACATAAATAGCGTCATGTGCAGGAATTAAGATATAAAACCACACACAACCTTCACCCTACAATGTGCTGGGTTATATAGCTCTGGTCACCGAGGCACAGCTGCACATAAAAGCTCATTTAAAGGAACACTATAGTTAGATTTTTTTTTTTTTTTTAAATAATTATAATGGGGGAGCATGCTTACATATGGATACCAAAAGGGATCCTACTCAGACCTGAAGAAAGCTTTGATCCATATCTAGATAGAAGAAACAAGTGTCTTCAATATTGGGGGGTATGGGAGAGCGCTCAGAGATTGATCTCCTACACGCTTTTATCTGCAGCTCTCTGCTCTCCTAACCTTCTCCCACATGTTATCGCAACCAAAACAAGCCTTCTGACTCCCCGGCTGCTGCCAAATTACTAATTTTTTTTCGTTGGCTTCAGAAAGGGAAATTCTCGTTCACCCTGTGCAGCTTTGATCATAATTTTATTATTGCGTTGCCTGAATGGTTAAACATTTGAACAGTTTTAGCTTCTGCAGCTTTCTTGCATTCCACTATATAGCAAGGTGCACAATGTCATTCAGTGCTGAATCGGTCAGACGAGCTTTCTGAATGCCTCACTCTTTTTCTCCTGAGCAGTCCTCCAGCTGAATCATACTTTGGTTTTCGGCACATTTTAGCTGGTAGGTTGGAAATAGAGAAAGGGTTTAACAACTTAGGTATGGCTTAAAGGGGTTATCCCATGAATGCTGTAAAAATGACATCATATAGTCTGAAAATCTCTTACTAACAAATCTAGAACCAGCCCTGGACCTCACATGGATCCAGAGATTTCCTCATTCATTGCTCTGCTAGAATTATATTGAGCTGACAGATCAAGGGGAGTGTCTTTTCTGCTGCAGCTCAGGGGGCGTGTCTCAGCTCTCCCTATCACAGCTGAGGAGGCGTGTCCATGTTCTCCCTATCACAGCTGAGGAGGCGTGTCCATGTTCTCCCTATCACAGCTCAGGAGGCAGTTGAAAGATGAAACTGAGCATGTGCGTCCTTCTCAGTGAGCAGGTCGAAGAAATAAGAAATTAAGCGGCCCTATACAGATAAATTTTACTGTAACTCAGTAGCTATACAACATTTTTAATTATATGCAGTTACAAAAGTATTCAGACCTGGGTGCTGGTTTGAAAACTGTAGAATATTTTTTTCGTGGTGCATCACCTTTAAAGCAGATCAGTTTGCCTCACGATCTACTGTACAAGTAGTCCAAAAAAAAAATGCTGTGCTGTCTATTAGGAGCGCTGAAAGAATTCACTGAAAAGGGCCCAGCAGGATTGGGCAACCTGCAGCACTCCAGCTGTTGTAAAACTACAACTCCAAGCATCCATACTAGAAATACATGGAGCCTGCTGGGAATATTAGTTTCACGACAGCTGGGGTGCCGCAGGTTACACACCCCTGATACCTATAGGACGAGTACACTGGACTTGGCTTATGAGTTCTGTGTATTCATGATGAGAGTGCCTCTCTGTAGTAACAGACGGACTGCTGTGTATGTGCACTGTCCTCTCTTTGAGTACACTAGACATAAACTCTGGGTATATTGTTTAAGCATTAAAGGGGTTGTCTCATGATGGACAATGTTGGCATATGCCTAGGATATGCCCCCATTGTGTTACAGGTGCGGGTCCCACTGCTGGGACCCTCACCTATATCCAAAATGGAGCCCTGCAAGGTGGTGGCTGGAGGACTCTGGTCCGGCCACCACCAAGCCGGCTCCCTATAGAAATTAATGGGAGCGTACTGAGCATGTGCGGATACCGCTCCCATTCATTTCTATGGAGCTGACGGAAATAGCTGAGCTAGCACTCGGCTATTTTTGCTGGTCCCATAAAAAATAAATGGAGGGCGGCTGCGCATGCACAGTGCGCCCTCCTTCACTTTCGGGGCTCTGTGCTGGATATAGGTGCGGGGCCCGCACCTATAAGACAATAGGGGCATATCCTAGCGATATGCCCCCATTGTCCATCATGAGACACCCCCTTTAAGTACAACCTTTTTGCGCTTTTTTGGCCACTAGGAGTGCAGAACTTTTCCAAATGAAGCTGTAGATCACCCAAAGTTCAGCAACGGAAACCTCTGTCCATCGTTTCACCCTTGGTGGAAGCTGTAGTCACTGCCGCATGAGAGATTATGATAATTTAATAGTCGCACTGGATCCTCCAGACTGGAAGCCATTGCTCCAATGTTATGGCTAAAGGAGAAGAATTGTTCAAATTCAGCTTTTTTCACACACACTCCCTTCATTCACTGTTTGTGATTATTGCTTGTGTGTAAGGCCCTGTAGTGATGGGGTTTGCTGGGTGCTACTTTTCCATATGCCACAGACATGGGTGGCTCCTAGCACTTGGGGGAGTACCTGCCGCACATCACACTGATACTGCAGCGAACGTCTCGAGGGCCTAAGGGAAGACTCGTATGTGGCTTTGCTGCCTCTTACACCGGAACATTTGGATGCAGATTTGAATTGCGGCAGTCTTTCTACAGTGCGAATCTCCCCCTCTTCTAGAATTGCACCAGGTTTGCCCATTTGCAGACGTGTTCATTTTTGTATGTAATTGCATATTTTTCTTTTAGGAAAAGATGTTTCATTTTTGGGTAAACACCTTCTTTGTACCCGGCCCGGATGAATATTCAGAGAAAGTAGAAAATGGAACAGTACTTGGCGAACAAGAACTTGATGGTATATACAGTACAGAACGTTCAGACAATGACAAGGAATATCTCACCCTCACGTTAACGAAAAACGACCTAGATAAAGCTAACAAAGACAAGGCCAACAGATACTTCTCACCAAACTTCAAAGTAAGTCTCTGCAAGTTGTCTTATTGGGTTTTTCTGCTTCTCTTACTCAAATTAAGAAATTCACAAAGTAGAGCCCCAGCCAGGTGATGGAAGCCAACACAATACTATCAACATACACCAATCCTAATACATCTTTCATTTTTAGAGCTGTGCTTTGGTTGGTATAGTTAAAGGGCATCTGTCAGCAGTTTTGTACCTTTGATACTGGCTGACCTGTTACATGTGCGCTTGGCAGCTGAAGACATCTGTGTTGGTCCCATGTTCATCTGTGCCCACATTACTGAGAAAAAGGATGCCTTAATAAATGCAAATGAGACTCTTGGTGCAACAGGGGCGTTGCCATTACACCTAGAGGCTCAGCTCTCTACATCTGCCGCGCCCTCTGCACTTTGACAGGACCAGGTGTGATGACATTTTCGCTACCTGATCTTGTCAGTCAAAGTATAGAGGGACAGCTGAGCCTCTAGGTGTAATGTTAACCCCTGTTGCTCCTAGAGTCTCATTTGCATATATTAAACCTTCATTTTTCTCAGCAATGTGGACACACATGAACATGGGACCAACACAGATGTCTTCAGCTGCCAAGTTCACATGTAACAGGTCAGCCAGTGTCGTAGGTGCAGATCTGCTGACAGATGTCCTTTAACAGTCTTCATGAATTTCCCTAATGTCTTTTAGGCTCCATACACACGTCCTGTTTTTCTTTCCTGATTCGATCCTGATCTGGATCCATTCATTTCAACGGGTCCTGAAAAAACCAGGATCGAATCAGGAAAGAAAAACAGGACGTGTAAATGAATGGAGCCTTAGTGGAGTTGTCTCAAGGTAACCCCCTCTCCGTATGCCCAATTTAGGAAATCATAGAGGGGGCTTCCCTGCACAGCCCCCCCCCCCCCCTTCATCTCCAGATTAGTCAAAGTGCTCTGTAAGATCCACCCTAATGGGTCTATAAGAGCCATCCTCATTTCAATGGAAATGATATAATACTAGATTTTGGGGACTGAGACTTCCCCCAGTGATGTCCGCTGTTTTGCTGGGGTTGGCTGGAGCCAAGCTGGAGTAATTAGGGGGCCACATTTTGAAAGGGGTTGTCTCTGATGAGACAACCTATTTAGGATGTTAAGCTACTTTCACATTAGTGTTAGCAGGGTCCTGCAGGCTGTTCTGGCATGCTGCAGTTTTTGTCCAGCCGCCTCTCTGCTTGTCTGCCGTGTTGTGGCCGGACTCCGGCACGTCCCGTCCCTGGTATAGTGAATGGGGCCGGAGCTGACTTCTGGCTGCACACCTGGGCTAGCGTTAGTACGGATCAGGCAGGCTGTTCTTAGACTGCTGTTCTCAGCGTTAACTTTTTTTTTTTTTCTTATTTTTATTTCAGGTGAAGCTATTTTTCACAAAAACAGTAGAAGAATCTTCAAATTCAGAGGCTAGCAGCTCCACTTCTGTGACACCGGATGTTAGTGACAATGAACCTGATCATTACCGATATTCTGACACCACTGACTCTGACCCAGAGAATGAACCTTTTGATGAAGATCAGATTACACAGATTACGAAAGTCTGAATATTTTCCTTAATTTTTCCTGTTTTTTCCTTTTTTTTTTTTTTTTTTGTTTTATTTTTATTTTTTTTTTTTTTTTAATCGAGGGAATTAAAACCACAGAAAAGACAAACTTGAATAAACTGAAAAGGACCTTTTTAAATGGCATTGTCAGCCTAACATAGGAGCAATTATTTTCTTTCCTTGACCAATATTGTTTTGCCCCACAGGGTTTTTGGCACTGCTGTCCAGTGAAATAAAAAAGAAAAAGAAAAGAGGAAAAAAAAAACAGTAAAATTGAAGAAAAGGTTACGTAGCATTGTTATGTAAATATCCTTTTCGTGTCAAAAGGACGTTTAAATCTTAAAATTAGGATAAATAAAGATGGCACTTTCCCATTTTATTCCAGATTTTTTTTTCTTTGTTTCCCCCTTCCTCCTCCTCTTTTTTTCTTTAAGTGGAGCTGTGTATGTGTAGTTTTCTTCCCTTTTTTTTTTTTTCTTTTTTCTTTCTTTCCCTCTCACCAACTGAAGTTACTTGTGTGCTTTGTGAAATACAAGGTTCACCTCCTGCCTCTCCACAGCCATTGTGGCAACAGATGACGTTTTTATTCGGCCAAGAGATGTTCGAGGGTTATTTTGTTGTACGTATGTATTATTATATGCGGTGGATAGTGAATATTGAAAACTGAATCTACTTCCAGCTTGATTCATGGACCATCTCAAACTATCACATGCTCCTTTTGTTTAGCGTGCTGCAGTAAATCCTGAACATATAAGGAATTTTTCACTGTCGCTGCTTATTGTTTGTGCTTTTTAAAAAAAAAAAAAAAAAAAATTTTAAGCATAATGGTGCTAGAAAAGGCAGCTATAGGGAGCGGTTCTTTAAAGAGGTACAGGATTGAACCATCCAAATTTTTATTTTATTTTATATACACAAGCGGGCCTGCACAGTTCTAAAGCCAACAGGGTCACATAGAGCAGTCAAAAAAGGCCGCAAAGTTTCATCCAGATGTAAAGACTAGTCGTCCATAGTGAAAGGCAGAGATACTCAACCTGCGGCCCTCCAGCTGTTGTAAAACTCCAGCTCCCATCATGCCTTGCTGTAGGCTGTCCGAGCATGCTGGGAGTTGTAGTTTTGCAAGAGCTGGAGGGCCGCAGGATGGGCATCCCGGGTTTAAGGAAAAGCAATGCCCTGAGTTAACTCCTAGAGCTTCTCACCTTCACTTCAGACTGCCATGTTGATGGTTTTTACCCCCTCGTGTTTATGAAGGCCAGTGGTGTGATCTTGGATATTAGGCATCTGGGTGCCCCGAGGATGTCTGTGCAGTGGATAAATTAGCTTGACGGTCAATCATGATTAAACCCGTTAGTTAAAGGGGTTGGCCCATCTCGGACTTTGATTGCATATCACTAGGCTATGCTATCAATATCAGATAGTCTTTGGGTCCCATCTCAGGGAACTCCTATCTCCGGGGCCACCAAAGTGAAGGAGAGCAGCTCCACCTTCATGGCGTGCACACAATTTTCATCTACGGGGGTTCCGAAAATAGCCGAGTGAGAGCGCTTTATTTTCGGAAGTCCCATAGCGAGCGGTGAATGACGAGCGCGCTGCCAATTTTGTCACCTCTCCATTCAATGCTGGGTGACTGTTGGAAACGGCCAAGGTAGTGCCCAGCTATTTTCAGAGCTCCCATAGCTCTAAATAGAGGGTGGCCACACATGCTTGACTGCTCTCCCTTTGCTTCAAGGGGGGATGTTATAGAGATAGGTGCGGGTCCCAGAGATAGGACCCGCACCTATCTAACATTGATGGCATATCCTAGCGGTATGCCATGAATGAGATGGAAATACCCCTTAAATTTCCAAATATATACCTGCTATTGAATGCTTCAAGTGCTGCCTGCAAGCCTCTGTTTTACATTTCCTCCTCCCCCATGCCCTCGTTGAATATAAACTATAACAGTACAGGAAGTCTATGTATAATTCTAACCGATCTTTCTGAAAAAGAAGGAACAAAAGGAAATGACGCATCAATGAAATTGCCTAGGTGTCAGCTTGATCCACCTTTTTGACCTTACACATTCTATTACAATGAGTTTTGCAGTTTTGCACACTTTTAATGTCATTAACTGTTAGGGAATTTTACTTGAAGAATGTTAGTAGCTTCAATGTTTTTTTTTTATATATACATATATATATATATTTTTTTTTTACGTTACACATGGTTATGAAGTCAGTGTTGCTTTAAAAGTTTCAACACGGCACAGATATAAAAAAATATGTATATCTAAAATATAAAGTGTCCCAAATATTCTATGTAGTTTGCTATTAAAAAAAAAAAAAAATTAGATTTCTCAACTGGCAGTGTTCAATAGTTCACGTATATGGCAAATCTAGCCTGGTACTCCATTTATTAATGTGGCAATGTTTTTTTTTTTTTTGTTTTTTTTGGCGTGCCAGGCTACAGAATATTTAAGCTTACCACCGCTGCTGTTTTTATTTTATTTTTTTTGCAAGCTTTAAATCAATAAATGGAAATGTTGATATTTTACTAAAAGAAAGTATGTTTTCTGGCAGTGTAAAAACCCCATTTTATTCTGTTTCATTAAATGTACTTTGTCCTAGTTAACAGTGGAAGCTGTCGTTTCAATTTTAAATATTTGGAAATAGTTATTTAATCAAATGGTGTGCCGGCTGATTGACGTGAAGCTGGCATTTAGAAATGAGAAGTAGGCTGTGTACCTCGACCTGGTTCAGATTTTTATTTTTCATTATGGGCATTTATTAGCGTGGACAGATACTGGGTTTTTTTTTTTTTCATTGAATCCTATAACAATAGTCCCTTCCCGTGTATGTCTGCCTGCTCTTGACTCTAGCAGCAGCTGCGATCTTGGTACCTCCACATAATTAGGTTTTCTTAATTTGAGTCTCCTTACGTAATTTCAGTAAGAAGTATTTTTTTTATACTGCACTCTCTGTAAGGGACTCCTTACTGAAATTATGATGTAAGTTTTATTAGTTTATACACTTTTACTTCATGTTTTAGTTACGCCCCTCGCCTGCTCCGACACAGAGGAAAGTTTAGAGTTTAAGGAGAGCCTCGTCCAGTTTTCAATTTGACTAGTAATGGCCCATTTTTATTAAGACATTTGTACTAGATATGTCCTGTGCCTCAACAGCCCTCATTAACTTTGAGGCCGAAGTATTATTGAAATGTTTTTATTCTACTTTTTATTTCTAATTTGTTAATGGTCAGCTTTGGTAAATGCACATGACATGTCTTTGGCCATGTTCACACTTGTGTTATGCTCTGGTATTTTGCTGCTGTGAAAAATGCAGGAACCCCAGTGGAAACCTGACCTTTTAAAAGGTTAGGATCTGACTGGCTTTGACGCAAATGTGAACACAGCCTTAAAGCTGTATTGTATGTATTTGATCCCCGTTAGTTTCAGCCATTGGGCAGCTCATGGGTAACCCGTCCTTGCCTGCCAGTCATTTGTATAGTCAATTCATTTGGCTGAAGGCAATGGAAAGTCAACATGTAGAAGAGCACCACAGCCTAAACAAGTGTGTCCTGAAACTGTCTGGCACCCCGTCTATTCAGTCTGTCCGCCGTATGCCAGAAGAGATGTTTGCCACCCTCGCTGCCTATATAACTCATTTTGGTAACAAATTGCTAAGGTTTGTCCTTTTACAGCATTTTAGCATATGTATGCTTAGGATTTATCCTGGTTTGGGGATGTGCCATCACTACAACCTGTTCGTTAGTACCCATGTTCAGTTGGCATCAAATGCTTTAAAGTTGGGCATCATTTTCTGCCTCCGCCATTCTGAATTCCTGTTTCGATTGCTTAAATGTCGCTCATTTGTTGCCTTACCGACATTGCCAGGGGTGAAGACTTGGTATGGCCAAACAGATTGCACTAAGATGAGGAGTTACCAATTGTGCAGGCCTGGATTCCTCCTCCTCCCTATGTGATGCATACCTGCTGCTACTATGTATAGTCGTGACTAGGTCCAAAAAATGTAGAATTGGGGCTAAAGCAGTGCAGCATCGAAAAGTAAAAAAAAAAATTGAACATTGCATAAATTTGATCATTGGTAGCGGGATATGTTAGAACTTATGTATACAATCTGCCAATCTCTGAGTTTGGCTCCCATTACGGCTATATTTTTGGAATCTGTCATGTTTTATTTGAATGAAGATCATACGGAAGAACCCTAAACTATGGGATTTTGCACTTTTTTCCCTGATCCCTTCTCCGCCCCCTTAAATAATTTGTTTTTAAGGCTTTCACTATCCTCGAAACCTCACTAATGTTTTATGGTATAGTCATCTGGAGTGTGAACCATGGCATTACGTTAAATATTAAGTATATGATGTATACATCTACTTGTGTTTTTTTTTTGTTGTTTTTTTTTTCTTGCAAAATCATGGATTTGCCAAGAATTCTTGTGACCGAATGATTTGTTCCATTTCTAAATTTAATTTATTGCAGTATTTTGTTGGCCCCCTCCTCCCCTGGAAATTACTGCTGTGTTGTACGTGGCAGTCATAGTCCTGGGACAGTATGGCCTGTAGGCATTGATGCTGGTTAACTATGCATAAAGGCAACACATTGGCTGCACATTTTTGTGCAGCTGGTGTAACACCCTCAGTTTGTAATTAATTTCTAGATTTTAGCCTTTATCATGTATGTGTCCAGAATGACCAACCTTCTTAAAGCTTATCCTGTAGAAATAAGAATACTTAAAGGAGTACTCCCACAAAAGTTTTATTCTGTGGCCTTGTGCGCTGTAAATTGTAGTGAAGGTAATCCTCTTAATGGTGACTGTATTTATGAGTTACCCACTCCTTTCAGGTCGTCCTCTGTCTTGTGACTGACACTTCCACTCTCCAACTGACCCAACGTGCGGATAGAAATTAATTTTCTCTGTTTATTCCTATGGGAGTCTTAATGTTTAAGGCCTTATGCACATGACCATGTTTTTTCTGCAGATTGCTCAAGGACCCATTCATTTCTATGGGTCTGCAGAAAACAAAATGTGTGCTGTCCATTCTCCAAATTATAGAACATGTCCTATTGTCCGTGTTGCAGACGAGAATAGTAATTTTTAGTAATGGGAGTGAAAAAAAAAATGCAGATTACGCATGGAAGGTTTCTGTATTTTGCAGGTCAGTGGTGGTTTGCTTACCGCAATACAGACACAGACTAGTGCATGAGGTCTAATAGGAATGGCTAGAGAAAGTGACTTCCTGTCAAGACATAAGATGTTGTGTCAGCTAGAGAGTCAGTGTCAGTCACATGACACAGCTGAGGATCAGAAGGAAGTGGATAACTCAACTACAGCCGCCAGTAAGATTACCGTCACTACATTTTGGATCGTGCATCGGGCCAGAGAATAAAAAAATACTTTTTGTGGGTGTGGTTCATTAAGAAAAGATGAACAATGCAGTCATCTTCCAACAAGTAGAACAGGTGAGGGGTGTGAAGTGTGGGGCGAAGTTGGCCATCTGACGGTCCAAATCGAAAGTTCATCCTATTAAATGACTTTCACTAAGAGAAAGATGGGGCCCTGTATGGCCATAAAGCCCACAATAAGGGCCCACAGGCAGATTTATAGTCCCAGTGAAAACTTTTTTTTTTTTTTATTGCAGAGAGTTGGTTTGTGTACATGACTCCTTTGTGAATGGGCCACAGATTTTAGGTGGAGTTTGCAGGCAGTGTGTATACAAGCAGAAGCTGAAATTTGTGCAATATGTCTAACGATGCCTGTGGTTGCCACAAAGTGCCTCGTTTACCTTTTTGGTTTCCCCCCTTCTTTTTTTTTTTTTTTTTTCCCTTTTTTTTTGTTAAATACTGTTAAACTTGTCATGCATGCAATTGGAATGGGTGGAACTGTGCACTATTAGGAGGCTTCGACTGGAGGTGGGCATGTTTGGCCCCTGTAATTCTGCTCCCAAATTTGAGGAATTCCTTGGAAGTATATTTTTTATTTTTTTTTTTTCCTTTAGTCTTTTCTCCGGTTCAGCCTCTTTCAAATATTATTGTGCTGTGCAGCAGTGGCTCTGTGTGTAATGCTATGCACTGAGAATATACAACAAATTACATGTACAGGATAATGCCTCATTCAAATCACATGTCCATTTGTTATTGTATGTGTTAACATCCCTTTATCTTAGTGTTATAAACTCCACTTAAAAACCAATTAAAGTCTCATTCTTGTCACTGTGTGGGTGTTTTATTGGAGAGATGTATACCCAAACTACAAAAATTTACCAGTGTATTATAGTGCTAAATCTGTTTACAGGGCACAGTGTCCCAAGTTCTTACTCCAGTTTCAAGTGTTTTTTGTTGTGGTCTTAGCGGAAAAAAAATGAAAGATGTATAATAAAAATATATACAAAATAAAACGTATATTTAAAAACAGCCAGTCCATACAACCAATGGTTTCTTTTCTTTGACTTGTCAGTGTGTCTTTGTTTGAAATTTGGATGGGGGTAGAAGCAGCACTGCATTTACCTGGAAAATAGTAATCAGTTTATGGGTCCTTTAATCCGAGTAGTGGGTGCTCGCAGAGAAGAACCTTGGCTGGAGGTCCCAGATACGAGTAAAGAGGAAGATCCGCAGCACTCCAAAAGATTTCAATGCAGAGTGTTCTTTATTATTCACGTGCTGGCATCATACAGAGCAACGTTTCGGTTCCACGGAACCTTTTTCAAGCTACTAAATAAAGTATAACATACTTCTAGATATAGAAAAAGGGAGGTGCATAGAGAGGTGTGTCTAACAAGCACCTGTGGTGCCACCCTAACCTAATAAGATATAGGAACTTACTGTGGCCTTATGTGTCATGGCTGGAGTGTCATGCGCCGATGTGGGGGAGTTCCGTGACGACGGTTCATGTCACAGGGAGGAGCTAGGGGCAAGACTCGTCTCCTGTTGCCAGGCGACGCACTGCCAAGTCTTGTCCGAGGCATGGCATCCCGCTCTTCTTGAAGGGTGGCCCTCAGCTCGTTGAGATTCTGGGGTACAGCGTTACGAGCTTCTACATGGCAACTCATTTGATCCCATAAGTTTTTTGATGGGTTTCAGATGTGGAAAAAGTGCAGACCACTCCATCTGAGGTCCTCCAGTCTCCAGCAGCCGTTCTCTAGGATGCAACCTCCATGACCTGGCGCATTGTCATCCATGAAGATGAAATTCAGCCTGTGTTCTTCATGCAGAGGCACAATGACTGGATTAATGATATTCCAGTAGTATGGGTTTGTCACTGTACCATTCACAAAGTGTAGGGCAGTTCTGCATTGACTAGACACACCTGCCCACACTGTAACACCAGCTTTTGTGGTGACAACAGTGGCTGATGTATAGCACTCCACTTGATGTCTCTAACATCGTTGGCGTTCATCATTTTTGCTCAGCGTGAATTGACTTTCATCAGTGCGTAGTACTGAGGCCCACTAGTCCCTTGTCCAGAGTATATGCTCGCTGGCCCATGCAAGACAATGAAGCTTGTGGTCAGGTACCCTTGCAGGTTGTCTAGCAGGCAGACCATGCTGATGGTGACACTTGGGTGCCTCTAACCTCCTTTAAATGTTCCTGGAGTTGTGTAGCATTCATCATCTGTTTCTGCAGAGCATTGTTCACAATTAAGCGGTCATCAGTGTGGGATGTGTCAAAGGACATCCACTTCTATGCATTTTTGTGGCACTGCAAGCCTCTCTGTATCTCTGTTGCAATATGCTGATGACACTGTGTAACACTCTAAGGCCTCTTTCACACTAGCGGCAGCACGGATCCGGCACCTAAAGGGTGCCAACAGATCCGTGCTGCCGCTGATACAGCGCTCCGGCCCCACACATGTTGACAGACATTGGGACAGAAATACATACAGACATACACACACAAACACATACATACTTACATACTCCAGCCCGGGTCGCCGGCAGCACGTCTTCACGTGCCTCCTGCGTGCAGTGATGATGATTCCCCACAGCGCCATCTGCTGGGCGCAGTGGGGAAACGTCATAGCTGCGCGCAGGAGGCGCGTGAAGACATGCTGCCGGCGTCCCTGCCTGGAGATCCGTCCCCATTGACTTGCATTGGGGGTCATTCCGGATCCGTCTTGGTGCGGATGCTTGGACCGGAGAGAAAACCGCAGCATGCTGCGGTTTGTTCTCCGGTCTGAAGACGCATTCAGGAGCATTCCGTTGTCTTCAGTTCAGTTTTGTCCCCATTGACAATGAATGGGGACAAAACTGAAGCGTTTTTTTCCGGTATTGAGCCCCTATGACGGAACTCAATACCGGAATTTAAAAACGCTAGTGTGAAAGTAGCCTAAGCTCAGTGGTCACATTATCTGAGAACATCCTGCTTGAAGCTTCTCAATAGCGAGTTACTGTTAGGCCCCTTTCACATGGGCGAGATTTCCTCGCGGGTGCAATGCGTGATGCGAACGCATTGCACCCGCACTGAATCCTGACCCATTCATTTCAATGGGGCTTTTCACATGAGCGATGTTTTTCACGCATCAGTTCGTCTTTGCGTGAAAATCGCAGCATGTTCTATATTCTGCGTTTTTCACGCAGGACCTGGCCCCATTGAAGTGAATGGGGCTGTGTGAATAACGCATTGCATCCGTACGCAAGTGCGGATGCAATGCGTGATTCACTGATGGTTGCTAAGAAATGTTGTTTGTAAACATTCAGTTTTTTATCACGCGCGTGAAAAACACATCAAAACGCTTTGCACCCGCGCAGAAATAACTGAACGAACGTACGCAATCGCAGTCAAAAGTGCCTGTGATTGCGTGCGGATTTTCCGGAACTCATCCGGACTGAATCCGTGACGCTCGTGTAAAAAGAGGCCTTAATCAATTGTTAGGTGTTGTCGTGGTCTCATGATGTCAAACTGTGAACAGCATGATGAGGAGGACTGTTTAAATACCAATTCTAATTGAACCAGGAAATTATTGGGCAATTCATGGATTAAACACCTGTTGCAAATTTTTTGCAAAAAATAAAATTATAAAGCGTTTATCACATAAAAATGGTTAGGTAGTCGAGTAAATAAAGTTAAAAGCACTACATGTGCTAAAGCACAAACATGGTATCTAGTACATGAGAAGCACTGCAAATAAAGAGTCCATTCTTTCTTACTGCCGGGGAGCTGGTGTAGATTTTTGCTATAATCTATGCTGGTTTCTTGGCATAGATTATAATAAATGTGATGGGCTGTCTAAGCCAGCACCGCAACACTCGCTACTTTGAAAAGTGGCAAGTGTAGTCTAAGACCCCCAATTTTGTAAAAGTGCAGCTTGCGCCACACTTTGTGGCTTTTTGGTAACGGTTTTCTGGTGTGGAGAGGGTGCTTAATTTCCCACCTAATCTTTTCTGTATAGTTTCCCTCCTGACATTGGCCTCAACAGCTGTATAAAAAAAAAACTCCAACAAAATGGCATGTGTGTAAGTATCCTAATTGGGCAGCACGATCAAAAATAAGTGGTATGATCATAGGATACCATCAGTCTGACCTCCGGGACCCTCAGCAATGCCTAGAATGAAGGTGTTGATACCCCTTCAGCTTTTTATCATAACACTGTGCTAAGAATTACCACCCCCTTAAATTCACTGGTGCCTGATCCAGAGAGGCTCTGGGTCAGGATACAAAAAGTGTCTGCAGCTTCTTCATTCTTGAAGGCTGTGAAGCTGTCCTAGGTTCTACCATGCTGATATTGATCATCTATTCTGGCAACACTCTTATCGATGCCTTTGGTGGAGAAAACTTTAATACACTTTGACAAGGAAAACAGGAAACCGTTTTTTTCTTATGAGAAGGTTATGAAATCTTGACTCCATGTTGAGCTGTGATAGTCAAGGTAAGGTGACCACAGTCATCAACTTTATACTGCTGTCACTGATTGCGGCATAAAATAGTGACATACACACAGACTTCAATTGTTACTCTTATGCTAAAATAAAGTACAATGGCCTCAAGATACAATATTTTCAACATACAATGCTCTTTTCTGACCCATCGTAAGTTGAAACCAGACTCAACATATAATGTCTCAGACTCAGATCCAATCAATGAAGACCACTTCTCTAGTAAAATAGTTGTATTAGTTGCTAGTTATCAGCTATTCCTGACTGTTATATGTAAGGACTTGTTTTGTCTGTCTTAGTTATCTGCTTATTATTCTTAAATCATCCTTTTCTCTTATCTTGGATGACCTTTTGAGGCTTTGGAACCGATTACTCAACTTACAATGGTTTCAACATACAATGGTCATCCTGGAACCAATTAATATTGTAACTCGAGGGACCACTTGTAGTTGGTAAGAACCAGCATTTTAGGCTACTTTCACACTGGCGGCAGGCCTGATCCGGCAGGTGAAGGGTGCTGCCGGATCAGGCCTGCCGCAGTGACATGTGTGGAGCCGGAACCGCGCTCCGGCCCCACACATGTCACACAGTATATACATACACATAAACATAAACATACACACACATATAGACATACAAACACACATACATACTTACATGCTCCCCGGCAGGTCTTCGGAGCGTCAGAGGGACAGGACGGCTCACACAGGTCACGATTCCCCACAGCGCCCTCTGCTGGGCGCCTGGTGGAATCGTCATCTGTGCGCGCCGTCCTGTCCCTCTGACGCTCCGAAGACCTGCCGGGGTGCATGTAAGTATGTATGTGTGTTTGTATGTCTATATGTGTGTGTATGTTTATGTTTATGTGTATGTATGTGTCTATGTGTAGCCGGATCCGTAATGGACTCCATTGAAAGTCAATGGAGGGCGGATCCGGTTACCATTATGGTCACACCAGACGGATCCACCCCCATTGACTTGCATTGGGGGTCATTCCGGATCCGTCTTGGTGCGGATGCCTGGACCGGAGAGCAAACCGCAGCATGCTGCGGTTTGCTCTCCGGTCTGAAGACGGAACGGAATGCTTTCAGGAGCATTCCGTTGTCTTCAGTTCAGTTTTGTCCCCATTGACAATGAATGGGGACAAAACTGAAGCGTTTTATTCCGGTATTGAGCCCCTATGACGGAACTCAATACCGGAATTTTAAAACGCTAGTGTGAAAGTAGCCTTAATCACCAGAGCCCAGGTCTGGAAAAGAGTCATGTCAGCCTGAAAAGAGTCATGGTTATTCTTGAGATCCTGCCCATCTGTTGATTGCCAGTTTTCTTACTTTTATCTCCAGGAGAAAACTATCAGCAGGGAGGGGGGAACTCATGAATAACCATGACTCTTCTCAGTCATATGTGACTCTTTCCCAGACCTGGTCTCTGATGATTATAATGCTGGTTCTTACCAACCACTTCATATTGGCTCATGAGTGACACGCCATTGAGATCAGTGTGTCTGTCACCACCTATTTCTGACAGGTTTCATTTAAGAACGTACAGCATGTGAAATCATTTATATTGCCATTCATGTATATTAATTTACTATATGCTGTAAGTAGGTCAGAGCTGTAGTACTAGCAACAGCCTATGGAGAGGAGTGGCGCTGTATCTGGGGAAGAAAAACTGTTCTATTTTTATAAAACTCTTACAATCGTGTGGTGATATTCTGACATTTAGATTTGGACCAAGTACACACTGACATTTTTTACCTGTTCTGCGAACAATCACAAGTAATGGATTTGCTGGATCTGTCATAGGAGGAACACAAACAGCACCCAATGGATCCTGGTGACCATAATAAAGCTTGTCATTCCGGCATTTTACAGGACAAAATGGTGAAGAATTCTGCAATCTTTTGTTCTGTATTTTTGATGGAATCTGGGAACAGAGATGATTCATCTAAAGAAATGAAACTATAGTACATAACAATACCTTTCTAGCAAAGCTAGAACCAGCCTTGTACTGCACATGGATCCAGAGATCTCCGCATTCACTGCTCCAATTGCTCTGCTAGATTATCTTCAGCCTGGCAGCTCAGGTGGTGTCTCCTTTCTTCAGTAGCTGTCTCCCTATAAGGCCTTATTCACACATCAGTGTGCGGTGAGTGATTTCCATCGGTGATTGTGAGCCAAAACCAGGATTGGAGCCTCCACAGACATAAGGTATAAGGGAAAGATCTGCACCTGTTCTGTGTTTAGAGCCGCACCTGGTTTTGGCTCAGAATCACTGATGGAAATCACTGACCAAAACACTGACGTGTGAATAAAGCCTAACTGCCCCAGCTTCTAACAGAACATATGGCTGGTGGCAGTTGAAGATTTAAACTGAGCACGTTTGACTGGCTTAGTGAGAAGGACAGAAAATAAGGAAAAGAATAAACAGCAGGTGGCGCTATACAGATACATTTTATTGAATAGCTCACTGGCTACACTAAAGTTTTAATTACATGCCTCCCTAACTGAGCTTTTGTCACATATGTGAACTTGGCCTTACCTCTCCATTATTGGTGTGGAACTTTTGGAGACATTAAAGGGGTTATACAAACCTGTAACCCCTTCCCCAACACACACACAATACCTGGGCCCCAACGCCTGTGTCCTTCGGGATCCCTCCAGGGCCAACGCTGCATCTCCCCCTCGTGCAGATCACAACATCTGGCAACTGGGGGTTGCAGCCAATATCAGGCCGTGACGGTGATCTGCCCTTTTGCATCATGTGTGATGTCACCCGTGGCAGGTGAGCAGTGTTGCCTGCTATTGGCTGCAATTGCGGACAAGAATAGGACATGTTCTATTTTTTTGCGGGGCCGGGGTACAGAGCAACGGATGTGGACAGCACACGGTGTACTGTCCGCATCTTTTGCTGCCCCATAGAAATGAATGGGTCAGGATCTGAGCCTCAAAATTTATGGCTCGGAGGCCGTGAAAACAACGGTCGTGTGAATGTAGCCTAAAGGAACAACTTTTAGCAAATGAGGCAGCGGAAAAATGGCCCAAGGGTCATTGAAAAGGGTTTAGATGGAAACCCTTCTGTTCTGTGTGGGGGCCTGGTTTGATCTTTGCTATGGGGCCCTTACTTCTCTATGTATGCCACTGATGTTATCCCAGTTATACATCTACTATTAATGATGATTAGCCTTCAGATAACAAGTTCTCCGCACATCAGCAGTAAACTGACAATAGATTACCCATCTATACGGGCGTTTTATCTCTTTGTGCTGACTGCTACAGGAGGACCACTTTTTGCATTTCATTTTCCATGGTATAGCACTGCCGAAATGAATAAGAAAAACAGCCAAACATTGTAAAATATATTTTCTATCAACATTGAGTTTTAAAAAAAATGGATGATGGAGGTATCTCTTTAAATTTCACCCAATGGATGTTCATTCGACTTTCATCAGCTTAAGCCCTCAAGCACATGACTGTATATGTTTTGTGGTCCTCAAATGTGGTCTGTATCTTTTTTGCAGACTCATTGACTTCAATGGGTCCATGGTCGACATTCTATGTTTTTGCAGAATGGACATACGGATGTGGAAACACACTGATGATCCGTGTGCTTTCTACATCCGTATGTCTGTTCTGCAAAAAAAAAAATAAAAAACAACATTTCCTATACTTGGCCACAAAATGATGCAGACCACGGTGAATAGGTCCACAAAAAATGCGAATGCAAAGTGGACGGTATCCATATTTTGCAGATCTGCAATTTGCGGTCCGCAACAACATACGGTTGTATAGATGAGGCCTAAGTCTAGTGTATGGACATCTTTAGTCTTGCAGATGCAGGTGCTGACTTGCATTGAAAGAAAACTTGTCCTTCTAGACACATCATTTTGCAGTTCCATGAGGTCAGTAGTGGTCGATGAACTGGGCGTGAGCATTGGTCTTCCCTTCCCCCATGTTTCAGATCTCCCTTGCCTTTCATTCTAAATGATGGTGTCGGTCACTTTAGCTAGTAGGTAACACAATCCTAAATCCATGTTATGAGACTCAGATTCCATACATCAGTAAGATTTCCAAGAGCATAAAGTCTTGCCCATCCCCCCTCGGTTTATTTGGAGTGCATATGGATCCCTCTCCCTGCCCCAACCCCTCGTTTCTTTAGGACATTATCACCTATTAAACCTTTGGCTAGAAACGTCTGCCTATCTTTTGCACTAACATCTGCTTTAGCTATTAATGTGATTCCTCCTTAAAGGCCTAGGGCTTGTGCTCGAGCTGCAACTGATTAACATCAATTTCCTCCCCTAACTGGAGAGTTAAGTGAACTCAAAATTGTAATCCCAGAATTCGGAAAACGGCAAGCTAAACATGTACAGGAAACGCTGTTTACATTGTTTTAACCTCTTCAGATAGATTTTCTGGTAAGTAAAATGGTCTTGTTTACTCGCTGAGAAAACATTAGCTGGGCAGTGTACTGTAGATAACGCAGAAGAGTTACTGCTCCAGAAGAAACCTCAGAGAAAAATTTCCTTTGCCTTTTAAGAAGAGTGAAACTGGGGACATGGGCATCTAAATGGTCCACTACCGGGCATTAAATTCTAGCTAGTATGGTAATTTTTTAATAAAGTGTAATATACTTATTAATATACTTATTTAGGCCTGATGCACATGGCCGTTGCCCGGCTGTGGCCGTATTGCGGCCCGCAAAACATGGATGCGGACCCATTTACTTGAATTTCTGAATTCTGTACGTTTTGTGCCCATGCCTCCACACCGCAAAAAAAGTAGTGCATGCACTACTTTTTTTGCGGAGCGGACAATCAGATGCGGATCGCGGACCCCATTCAAGTGAATGGATCCGCAATCCGCATGCCCCACAGTTGGTGCCCATGCATTGAGGACCATAATTTGCAGTCCACAGTACGGGCATGAGCCCTTAGAGAAAGATATTCCTTTGTACTGGAAATAATGCGGAACCATTCCCTTCAATGGGGCCTCAAAAAAACGGAAATGACTCGTTCCGTGTACGTATGTCCACAAAAAAATCAAACATTTTCTATTATTGTCCGCATTACAGACAAGGATGGGACTGTTCTATCATGGGCCAGCCGTTCCGTTCCGCAAAATGTGGAACACACACTGCTGGTATGTTTTTTTTGTGGATCCGCAATGGTCATGTGCATGAGCCCTTAAAGAAAATCTGTCACCACTCACCAGGATAATCACTATTGAAGTAAAGCCGTGGCCTAATAGCACTTAGTACCTTATTTCCAGATGTGCCTTTATTTCAGCAATAGGTGTTTTCCATCTTCTGAAAATCCAGTTTATTTGGTATGCAAATGAGCCAGTAAGGTGCCCAAAGGGGCGTCACTCTTGCAGGAAGGAGCCCACCCACCCCAACTACATCACATTCAAGCCATAACTCCGCCCCCTTTTCCCTGCTCCCAGCATGAGGGCGGGAGTAGGCACTAGCAGGAGGCGTGCCTGGGCTCCTTTCTGCAAGAGTGACGCCCCTCTGGGCACCTTACGTATGAATTAGCCCTAAAAGGGATATGGGATTAACCCTACTGGTGGTATTAATTTATTGCTAAACAGGAAACAGGTCGGGATTGCTACATTGTTTACTTGATGGACATGAAATGTATATAAACCTTTTTTTTTAAGTTTGCAGTGAAGTACAGAGGAAAAAGCTTGTATACACAATAAACTGGCTGTAGCAAACAGGACAGAAAAAGGAATGTGAAGCTGTGGAGTGGGGTGTGGTGGGAAGCCCTGGAGTGGGCTGGGAAGGACTGGGAAGCCCTGGAGAGGGGTGGGAAGTCCTGTAGTGGGCTGGGAAGGAGTGGGAAGCCCTGAAGTGGAGTGAGAAGGAGTGGGAAGCTCTGGGGTAGAGTGGCAAGAAGTGGGAAACCCTAGAGTGGGATAGGAAGGATTGGAAAGCCCTGGAGTGGAGTAGGAAGAGGGGCAAGCCCTGGAGTGGGGTGGGAAGTATTGGAAAGCCCTGGAGTGGAATGAGAAGAGGGGGAAGCCCTAGAGTGGGGTGGGAAGCTCTGGGGTGGGGTGGGAAGGAGTGTGAAGCTGTGGGTTGGGGTGGGAAGGATTGGAAAGCCCTGGAGTGGAGTGAGAAGGAGTGAGAAGCCCTGATATACAGTTTAGTAGGAGGATAAAACATCACTGGCTCTGTTGTGCAATTGAATGAGTGCATTGGACTTTAATGGACACTGCAGTTCAATGTTTCCAACTGTAAAACAATGTACTTGAGGAGATGGAACCCTCTGTCTATCATATTGGCAATTCTGTGTTAGACATAATGTCACAAGAGAAGGATGTAGTGGTCCTGGTAACAGACATCTTCAACATGAGTGGGCACAATGTGGACAGATGGTTGGGAAAGCAAGTTGGGTGCTTGGCTGTATAGCTAGAGGTATAATCGGTAGGAAGAGGTAGACTGTGATCCCACTGTAAATAGCAGCTTGCTTGACAGAAACTAGAGATGAGCGAATCATCAAAAATTCGCTTTGGTGAATAATTGACGAATTTATGACAAGATTAGTTTTTAATACGAATTTATTCGGTCAAATTTGCGTTAAAAAAATAATCGTTGTTTTGCAAACATTACTGCACAAATTACGAACATACAGTCTAAGCGTTGTTAAAAGTACGCTACTGAACAAAATGCGTAAGCATTAGCGTAAAAAGTGCGTACGAATCCTGCGTACTATTGACTCGCGATTGCGTTATACGCATGTGGCTAGGCCGCGGCGTGCAGTCCTCAGAGGCAGTCTATATGAGGTAGAAAAGTAAGGTGCTTACTGTTACCTATCCGGCTAAGCGCATAATTTACTAAAAACACCATACAAGAAGTGCATAATAGGACACATTGCAGTACCTGAAAAAGAATACACACAATGGGCTAAATTGCTTGAACGTTGCTGAACCTGTAAAAACATTATCGCTAAAATACTGCAAAGACATAATTATGCAAACATTTTAGTGCAATCAATTTGACATTTGTAAGCATAATAGGCTCAAATATACGTTTGAGTCTTTCCTCATGGCTGCTTGGCATAAAACACTGAAACACAGTCCAAAATTCAATTTTAATCTAAGTGAGGTAATTTTGTAATCCAAACAGGTAACGTGTAATCCACATGGATAATATAAAATAGCAGCAAATAGTGAACTCTTTTTGCAAAGGGGGCTCCCAAATAACCTGAGAAGGGGGGCATAAACTAAGAACAAGTGCCAACTAGCTCCGGGTGATGGTCACACTGGTGAGCGCTGCAGCCACTTGCGCCTTCACTTTTCCGGAATAGTCCTGCCGGGACAGCAGGGGTAAGGACTTCTGGCTGCAGCGGTTGAGGCAAGGTTGCACCCAGGGAAGTAACGCCAGCTCCTCTGGCTGCTTCTGACTTCATTTTCCAGGGTAGTTGGTACTGGATCACCGTAGACTGGAAAGTAAAGGATGATGTTGTCAGCTAACCCAGCTGAAAGGACTGTGGTGGTGGTGCCAATCCAGGGATCAGAGGCTCTGGCTGTGGCTTCTACCTGAAACGGAGGGTGCCATCTGGTGACTCCTGTAGGCAGCGCACACGTCTGCTGGTTCCTCCGGCCAAACTTCTGGTGGTGATGCAGGTACCAGGGGCTTAGACAATAAGGTAACCCCGGTAGCAAAGGGGCCTTTCAGGGATGCCATGGGGGTATATTCCACCTGATCCCCCGCGTATAGGCTGTGATGGGGTTGGGGCAGGTACGGCTGTTTCACAGACCTGTGGCCCACAGAGTACCCCTGCCATCCTCGTCGTCCACAAGGAAGCCACAGCCTCGCTCCACTGAAAACCATAGAATGGTTCCCTTACGCCGTTCCAGTGTAGGGTCTCCTGACCTCGGATGGTCCAGTACTTGGATGACCCAGTCCTCCACCGCATTCTTGTAGTCCCATAGGGTCTGGGCATGGGCCGTCACTGATGCAGGCACAATGAGATTCTGCCGCATGGAAGGTGTTGTTGTTCTACTCCTGGGCAGCAAAGTGGACGCCCCAGCCACCTCCGCCGCACCAGCAGGCACGGGGAACATCGAATCAGGAGCCGGTGGGATTCTCTTGGTCAATTGTGACACTGTGATCTCCTCTGAACTGGACGGTGGGTCGGGGTACTCGCTACCAAACACCATCTCTCCCCACTTTGGTCGCAGTTGTTTCACCATGCTGTGGTATCTTGTTCACTGCTGGCTTGAACTGGAGAGGAGGGCGGAGTAATGAGGGGGGAGTCTTCACTCCCTATACATGCAAATAGTTGATTCCTGGAGGGCTGGGCTGGTTTTTACCGCTTCTGAGCGGGGCGTATCTTCACTTTCCCGCTCTTGAGGGGGCGTATCGTCATTTTCCCGCTTCTGGGGGCCAGGGGCAAGAAGAATGCGTACGTAGCGTACATAGCATTAGTGTTCAAACAGAACACTAATGTTTTAAGAACATTTACGAATAATATGAAGCGAATCTGAATAAATCCGGATTCGCTTCGGAGTAGGATTCGTAACAAATCTACAAAGCGGCGAATAGATTCGCTCATCTCTAACAGAAACATTGTTGTGTCAAAGCAGCTTGCTTGACTAAAACCCAGTTGTAATGTCTCAGCAACTTACCTAACTGAAACCTACTTGTGATGTCACAGCGGTTTACCTGACTGAAACCTAGTCATGATGTCATAGCTGCTTAGGCTAGTTTCACACTTCCAGCTAGTCTCAATCTTCTGGCTGGCTGCTCTAGCAGAGGAACAGTCTTCTGGAGTTCATCATATCCGGCATATCCGGCATATCCGGCATAGCTGACTATAATGGGGACCGGCAGTGATCCAGCTGTAACCTGGCAAATATGCTGAGAATCGGATGGACTAAAACCGCTACATGGTTTTCATATATACATAATGTATAGTACAGTACAGTGTATATGTACAGTACGATGTAGTACAGTATATAGTACAGTACATATACTTTGTATAGTACAGTACATTGTATATTTACAGTACAGTACAATGTAATACAGTATATAGTATAGGATATAGTACAGTACAATATAAACAGTATATAGTACAGTACAATATAGTACAGTATATACATTATATAGTACAGTACAGTTTATATATATACAGTAGAGTACAATGTAGTACAGTATATATAGTTTATATATAGTACAGTACAATATAGTACCGTGTAAATACATTTTATAGTATAGCACCATTTATATATATAGTGCAGTACAATATAGTACAGTATATATACATTATATAGTAAAATTTATATATAGTAGAGTACAATACAGTACAGTATATATATACATTATATAGTACAGTACAGTTTATATATACATTAGAGTCCATTATAGTACAGTATATATATATATACATTATATAGTACAGTACAGTTTATATATAGTACAGTATAATATAATACAGTATATATACATTGTATAGTACAGTACAGTTTATATATAGTAGTGTCCAATATAGTACAGTATATATACATTATATAGTACAGTACAGTTTATATAGTACAGTACAATATAATACAGTATATATACATTATATAGTACAGTTTATGTATAGTACAGTACAAGTACAACTAAAAGGTTAGTATACAAAATGAGAATGCTTGGCCTGGGAGAAAATGTCTGTATGTGGGTAAGTAACTGGCTCAGTGATAGAAAACAGAGGGTGGTTATTAACGGTAGATACTCAGATTGGGTCACTGTCACTAGTGGGGTACCACAGGGGTCTGTATTGGGTCCTATTCTCTTCAATATATTTATTAATGATATTGTAGAAGGTTTGCATAGTAAAATATCAATTTTTGCAGATGACACTAAACTGTGAAAGTAATTAACACAGAGGAGGACAGTGCACTGCTACAGCAGGATCTGGATAGACTGGAGGCTTGGTCAGAGAAGTGGCAGATGAGGTTCAACACTGACAAATGTAAGGTTATGCATATGGGAAAGAATAATGCAAGTCACCAGTACATACTAAATGGTAAAGCACTGGGTAACTCTGACATGGAAAAGGACCTAGGAATTTTAGTGAACAGTAAACTAAGCTGTAGAAGCCAGTGCCAGACAGCTGCTGCCAAGGCCAATAAGATAATGGGTTGCATCAAAAGGGGCATAGATGCCCGTGATGAGAACATAGTCCTGCCACTTTACAAATCACTAGTCAGACTACACATGGAGTACTGTGTACAGTTCTGGACTCCTGTGAACAAGGCAGACATAGCAGAGCTGGAGAGGGTTCAGAGGAGGGCAACTAAAGTAATAACTGGAATGGGTGGACTACAGTACCGAGAAAGATTATCAAAATTAGGGTTATTCACTTTAGAAAAAAGACGACTGAGGGGAGATCTAATAACTATGTATAAATATATCAGGGGTCAGTACAGAGATCTCTCCCATCATCTATTTATCCCGAGGACTGTGACTGTGACGAGGGGACATCCTCTGCGTCTGGAGGAAGGTTTGTACATAAACATAGAAGAGGATTCTTTACGGTAAGAGCAGTGAGACTATGGAACTCTCTGCCTGAGGAGGTGGTGATGGTAAGTTCACTAAAAAGTTCAAGAGGGGCTTGGATGTATTTCTCGAGGGTATTACAGGTTATAGTTACTAGAGAGGGGTCGTTGATCCAGGGAGTTATTCTGATTGCCTGATTGGAGTCGGGAAGGAATTTTTTCCCCTAAAGTGAGGAAAATTGGCTTCTACCTCACAGGGTTTTTTTTGCCTTCCTCTGGATCAACTTGTAGGAAAACAGGCTGAACTGCATGGACAGATGTCTTTTTTCGGCCTTACAAACTATGTTACTATGTTATGTTACTATGTAATATAATACAGTATATATACATTATATAGTACAGTTTATGTATAGTACAGTACAATATAATACAGTATATATGCATTATATAGTACAGTTTATGTATAGTACAGTACAATATAATACAGTATATATACATTGTATAGTACAGTTCATGTATAGTACAATATAGTATAGTATATATACATTATATAGTACAGTATATATAGTACAGTACAATATAGTATAGTGTATATATACATTATATAGTACAGTATATATATAGCACAGTACAATATAGTACAGTATATATATAGCACAGTACAATATAGTATAGTATATATACATTATATAGTACAGTTTATATATAGTACAGTACAATATAATACAGTATATATACATTGTATAGTACAGTATATATAGTACAGTACAATATAGTATAGTATATATACATATTATAGTACAGTTTATATATAGTACAGTACAATATAGTATAGTATATATACATATTATAGTACAGTTTATATATAGTACAGTACAATATAGTACAGTATGTATATATATATATATATATATCACAGTACAATATAGTATAATATATACATTATATAGTACAGTTTATATATAGTACAATATAGTACAGTGTATATGCAACTGTAGTGCACTTCAGAATAGGTTTAATATCTAAATCTCATAGGGAAATCTTTAGGAAATCTAGCCCAAAATGCTCTAATATAAGCAACTACAATGAACTAGTGAATATAGTTAATAAATTACTTAATATTAATCCTTCTCTCCAAGTAATTGTTCCCTATGGAAATGCACCCTTAGGCGATGTTCGGATGTGGTGGAATTGTTATGGATTTCGCAATGAATGTCTGGGACAATTTACCGTACAATACAATACAGTTTCTTTTTAAACTGTATGCACATGTAATGGAAAAAAATGTGTGGGGAAAATCTGCAGCATGCCCATTCTGCAGTGGATGAAATATCGGTGGAAAATCTCCAGTACATCCAGATGTACCTTCAGAATGTACCGGTAATCTCTGTATTTTATAGGGTCTCACCACCTCCCTCCATAAAGTTACTCATGCTGCCAGAGCCTGAATTGGTGTAATATATATATATATATATATATATATATATATATATATATGTGTGTGTGTGTGTGTGTGTGTAATACACATTTGCATTTATGTCGGCCAGTTTGCTGGCATACAAAAAAGCTTTTTTCCATTTTACTGGGGGTGGGAATGGCTTAGTAGGAGGGGCGTGGCTTCAATAAATGTAGCATATCTTAAACCAATACACATCTTATTAAGACTGGCATGTGAAATGCTAGTCTTAAAGTGGTTGTCCCAGGAAAAATATTTAGCAGTTTTCAAACCGTACCTGAATCTGAATACTTTTGTAATTGTATGTAATAAAAAATTTAGTATAGCCGGTGAGTTATTAGATAAAATGTATCTGTATAGCGCCACTTGCTGTTTGTCTTTTTTTTTTATTTCTCTGTCTACCTCGCTGAAGTGGACGCACATGCTCAGTTCCATCCTTCAACTGCATCCTGAGCTGTGATAGGGAGAGAGCTGCAGAAGAAATACACATTTCCTGAGCTACAGAAGAATGGGGAGATCTCTGGATCCATGTGAGGTACAGGGCTGGTTCTAGCTTTGTTAGAAAGAGATTGTCATGTATTATATGATGTCTGATTCTAATTTTACATTAATCATAGGATAACCCCTTTAATAAATTCCCATAATCCCAGCAGATTGGGTTGCAATGACAAAATGTCCATGAAGGGTCAATGGCACTCAAAAAGTGGTATTTTGTCTATTTGTGCAGTTTATTCAATCCATCCACATTTATATTAACAATAACACTGGGCCAACGTTTCGGTCATACCTGACCTTGATCACGGCCTGTCAATATAGGAAGGATAAGACATACAATCAAAATTTGTATAACAATAGATATCATAGAAAATTAGTCAGTATAGTCCATGATATTGAAAACTCAGGGCAGAGAATCAAGATTCCAGCATATGAATAGTCTGTTACATGAGGATACCATTATATCATGGAGGCAGAAGTATATCTGGAAATATAGAGCATAGCAACAAGTCAGTATAGGCAGATCTGATTTATCTGGCCATATTGTATAGAGTCGCAATCAGTGTTATAATACCCCTTAACCTTATATGGTAACTGAGGACCCTGTATGTACATATAATGTACATCATAGTTCTTAAACATTGGTGGTCAGTGGAGGAGCACACATAGTGATATTCATGTATTGGTGGTCAGTGGAGATACACAAACAGCAGTATTTAGCATTGGTGGTCAGCGGGATTACATACCGTAGTGTGTTATACAAATTTTGATTGTATGTCTTATCCTTCCTATATTGACAGGCCGTGATCAAGGTCAGGTATGACCGAAACGTTGGCCCAGTGTTATTGTTAATATAAATGTGGATGGATTGAATAAACTGCACAAATAGACAAAATACCACTTTTTGAGTGCCGTGGTTCCTTTAAGAAAACGTGTGATTACCTTACCACAGAGCACCATCTCCTCATTAGACACAGGAGTGCAGACCAACTACGGCTCCATGAAGGGTCAATGGTTGGTCTTTTTTTTTTTGCCCTCCATATGTCATGTTTTCTATGTACACTGCTAGGCTAAAAAAATAGGATTTCCAGAGCATCTCCTTCCAATGATCAGTGACAACCACCGCCACCCATCTTCTGTTGGTGGTTTTCACAGATCTATTGACTTCAATGGGCTTGCTTGGTCCACACCACGGACCAAAGTAGAGCAAGCCTCCATTGTTTTTCCACTGACCGTGGGACAAACACTTTAAAATCAATGGTAACATGCGGCGTCACATGAGTCATCGGCGTGTGAATACGTCCTAAGGATTATAGACGGACGCCGCTGGTTTGCTTTTTCTCATATACACAGATTAGTGCACTTATGTGTATATGAGTCAGTGTTGAGCTTCCTACAAAAAGTCTTCAAATGGATTTTTTTTTCTGCTTTTTTGCTCTAGTTTAAAGAAATCAAAAGAAAATCATCTCCCATGTAGCTTTCATAGGCATCCAACATTCCCACGTCAATAAGCGCTGCAACCCACAATCTTCAGTGAAGCAGCTGTTAGCATAATTGGGAAGTGTCTAAAAATAACAAGCAGGTAAATGAAATGGCTCAGAAAAGGAGGAGTGGGAGGATTTGTAAGAAGCCTATGGATTTTATGGAGGTTGCATTGAAAAAAAACAGACTGCTGACACAGTGTCTATTCTTCTTCCATTGTAGCCTTTAATTAAAGGGGAAATTCAGAGTTTGGTGCTATTAAGGCCTCGTTCACATTTACGTTTTTCACTGATGCGCGCTGTACGCATTTTCTGCGGACAGCACACGTACCCATTGATTTAAATATGTCTGTTCACATTTCAGTATTTTTGTACTGACCTTGGGTCAGTAAAAACAATCACAATCAAGCACACCCTTTGAAGTCTTTGTTGTGTCCATGTTGCATCCGTTTTTCACTGAAGACTATTAGGAGATTCTTTGGAAATTAATTTACAGCTGAGCAACGTCAGTAATTTACGGATGACACACGGATGGTAAAAACGGACACATGTAACTTTCATGGACAGCTTCATGGATGAAACACGCTTTTTTTCACGGATGTGACACGGAAATGTGAACGAGGCCTGAAAAAAGGAAAGCCAAAATGGGGAGAGCCCTTCTAGGTTCCAGACCACTTCACCTTGCTACCTAAATCATGTTAAAGGGCTCATGCAAACAAACTTATTTTCTTTCCGTGTCTGTTCCGTTTTATTTGTGTGGACCCTATGCGGGACCATTCATTTCAATGGGTCTGCAAAAAAGGGAATTTACTCCGTGTGCATTGCGTTTTCGTGTGTCCGTTCCACCAAGAAATAGAACATGTTGTATTATTGTCCACATTATGGACAAGGATAGTACTGTTCTATTGGGGCCAGCTGTTCTGTAAAATACGTAATGCCCATGGGCTTCATCCGCATTTTGTGGACCGCAAAAAACACACGGTCCTGTGCATGAGCTCTAAAGGGAAAGTGTCATCAGAAAATGACCTATTGTTTAAATCACATTTTTTATGTTTAAGAATTTTTGGTGGTTATTTTTAATTTTCCATGTCAACATCTATATTTAAACAAAAAACATAAAATCCTGCAGTTTTTGCACTGGCCACTAACCCTAATTTTAGGCGCCACTTCTTGCTCTGTACAGGTCAATTTTCTGCAGTTACCTTCTTATCTGTAATTCTAATTCTGCCTGTACTGTACTGTGTATAGATAAGACAGGATCCACCATTCACAATAGGTGATTGTTAGTAATGAGCAAAGCGAGCTTCGGATCCTAGATCCAAAGTCGCTTCACTCAAAGCTTTGGATATATGTGTTTTCCAGTTTTTAAACTGGAAAACAACTTTAAAACTTGGATCCAAACTCAGCTTTGGTTCCAATGTACCTGTTGGAACTGAAGCCAAGTTCGGATCCAAGTTTTAAAATGGTTTTCCAGTTTAAAAATAAAATACCCAAATATTCACTGGAGTCTGACGAGACTTTGGGAATAACCTACTTGCCTTGTCGGAGGCTGCGCGTTTTAATGCTGTACGGAGATGGATCTCCGTACAGCATTAATCCAAAGTTTTGAGTGAAGCGACTTCAGATCTAGGATCCGAAGCTCGCTTTGTTCGTCACTACTGATTGCCACAGCTTATCTATACTTTCCTTGTACCCCCTCCTGACCATTGTGTCTTTACGAACCATGGGGCTGCCGTGAAGCAATTTTCTTAATGCTTTCTAAGAATAGCTCAGACAAGATGGCCGCCCCCATAATCATGTTCAGTAAATAGAATTAAAAAAATCTACAACAAAAAAAAAATCTACAACAGAAAATAAAACAGGATTAGAAAAAAGGAGATGTGTCACCATCTGGTTTTAACTAGCAGACAACATTTTGGTGGCACATTTCCTTTAAGGAGCCCAGTTACACCCACTTGAATAGACTGTTGTCACATGTGTGATCCCTCCGAGGCTTTGGCCTCCTCTACAGCAGGTTGATCAGACATGATATTGTGTTACCAAGATCTCATTCTATGCCGCCATTGGGATCTCAATGGTCAAATGATGCTGCTGTTCATGCTCAGACTTTGTCAGGTGTTGCATGAGCACCTAAGGGTGTCTTCAGACAGCTGTATATTCCATCCATGAACATATTTCTTGCCCAAAGATGAGAAATTAACCCTTTCCCTTGTGTTAGGTTGAGGGTACATCTAGGGGTAGATATATCAAAATTGGTGTAAAGGAAAACTGGCTTAGTTGCCCATAGCAACCAATCAGATTCCACCTTTTATTTTCCAATGGAGCTCTGAAAAATGAAAGGTAAATCTGATTGGTTGCTATGGGCAACTGACCCAGTTTTTCTTTACACCACTTTTGATAACTATACCCCCTAGACTTTTTGCAGCACTTTTATTTGATTTTAACTTTTGAGTTACAGCTGTAGTCCAAAGCAGATGTCACTGGTTAAAGAAGCACTTCCACAAAAATGTTTATTCTCTGATCTGCTAGAAAGGTATATGATGTAAGCTATAGTGAAGGTAATCTTCTGACCAGTGACTGTATAGTGTGTTGTTTGCATCTTTTATGGCCCCGTTGAAATGAATGGGTCCACATCTGCTCGGCAAAAATGCAGATCAGATAAGGACCAAAACTACGGTGGTCTGCACAAGGACTAAGGCTACTTTCACACTAGCGTTAGCACGGATCCGGCACCTAAAGGGTGCCAACGGATCCGTGCTAACGCTATACATGTGTGGAGCCGGAGCAGCGCTCCGGCCCCACACATGACACACATTAAAACAAGACACAGACATACATACAAACAAACATACAGACATACATACAAACATACAGACATACATACATACTCACATACTCCCGGGACGCCGGCAGCAGGTCTTCACGCGCCTCCTGCGCGCAGTGATGACGATTCCCCACAGCGCCCTCTGCTGGGCGCAGTGGGAAACGTCATCGCTGCGCGCAGGAGGCGCGTGAAGACCTGCTGCCGGCGTCCCGGGAGTATGTGAGTATGTATGTATGTCTGTATGTTTGTATGTATGTCTGTATGTTAGTTTGTATGTATGTCTGTGTGTATGTAGCCGGATCCGGAATGACCCCCCATTGGAAATCAATGGAGGACAGATCCGGATTACTGGTGTGTCCACACCAAACGGATCCGTCCCCATTGACTTGCATTGGGGGTCATTCCGGATCCGTCTTGGTGCGGATGCCTGGACCGGAGAGCAAACCGCAGCATGCGGAATGCTTTCAGGAGCATTCCGTTGTCTTCAGTTCAGTTTTGTCCCCATTGACAATGAATGGGGACAAAACTGAAGCGTTTTTTTCCGGTATTGAGCCCCTATAACGGAACTCAATACCGGAATTTAAAAACGCTAATGTGAAAGTAGCCTTTAGCTGCTGGAAAAACTGACTGCTTTCAAAGATTCTATTCTTGTGTAAATTAGTTTTTAAAAATATTACCATTTAGTAAATACACTCTTTTTTGCCTAAAGTTACAAACTATATATTTTCATCACTCATATGATACATGCACGACAGTTTAATACAGTATATACACATCTATGAACTGCTGATGTCTACTATGGGCGAGTTCTTTTAAAACTCCTTTCATAAAATTGGCATCCTTCATGAACTTGCACTTACCGGTACACATGCACTTACATAACCAGTCTATGCCAGTGTACAATCATTTGCTATGATTCATAGTACATTTAAAATGTCAAGCTCTATGAAATACAAATTAATTTTGCCTGTAGCATTAGCCTGCCTCACATACTGGTGCTTAGTGGGCATGCAATAAAATACATAAAAACACATTATTTTTTCAGATTTTTGGCCATTTTAGTAATCAGCCAAAAGTTTGGTAACTGTTTCCTTATGGCATAATCACTGCCATCTTTAGAGCTATGGACACAGCGGAAGCCACATCCAGATTTTCAGAGGGAACCCATGGGAAGCAAGCGGAAGGAGGAATGACCACATGTAGAGCTTTAAAGGCTACATACACTTTAGAGGGCAAATATTTCTGATTGATTACATTTTAGTCATTTTAAGCTAAAAATATTTTTTTTCCGGTTGGTCTTTATTAAAAATATTCAGCTATTCTATCACAAAGGTTTAGTCTTGTTGTGTGATTCCTACTTTCACTTTGTGCAGGTCTTCTAATAACCTTATTTCTAAATTACTAAAAGGTCATAAAGTTATTTAAACCACATTCTTATCAGTAAGTTAAGAACTGAGCTATAATGAGTGTTTAGGAGGTCAGAGATCAGAGATAAGAGCCATCAGCTGAGCTGCCTGATGGAACAGAATGAAAATACAGATCCTACTACTAGAGAATCTCAGCCCTGTACAGAGAAAAGGGCTCCAAGTTTTTAATAAAAAACAATTGAAAAAAGATTTTTAGCTCAAAATGAGTACAGAACAATTTGCAAAAAGTTGTACATAGCCTTTGAATGCCAGTGTAAAGCCACCATTTCTGTCATTGCGGAAATTTTATGGAAAAGTGGCCAAATTCTTTCATGGATTTAAGTAAAACATTAAAAAAATATAAATGCCAGAGCCATGTATGACCATTTATATACAGATGTAGACATAAATGATGGCACGAGAGGCAGACACATCACGCTTGGTGGTCATGATACCAGGAACATGAAATAATGGCAACAGCAATGTAAAGAAAAATCTTTAGAAGTCCGGATTACAAGCTCATCCCTGGTTATTAGCCGTGATGTGTGACTAGTCACATGGGTTAATATTTTCCATACATACAATTTCCTGATAATTGGCAGCAATAACTCACATAAGTGTGAACCATTTATGTATGAATGTATATGTGAAGGTTGCCATGGAAAAAGATACACAACAGCCGCGAACACTAAGTGCATTTAATGGAAGGGCATGGATATCTCGAGGTGGCATCCTGGAAAGAGACAAGAGCGCCTTTATGCAGTGGGTCTCACGTCTCCTTTAGGATGGTAATTATGATCTTTACCACCAGCTGCCAACTGCCCTGTCACAGAGGGCACATAGTAAGGTTAGATTCAGCTACGCAAATGGATTTCTTAGGCTATTCTGGACATTACTGAGGGTTTTGTTAAGTCTTAGCAAGAAATTAAATTACATACATTCTCAATAGTTTATTTTTAAAAATGTAGAAGAGCTTCAGTTTTTCATTTGAGATATCACAATATGCTATCAATGGATTTCATAGATGAATATTTTTTCACATGTTCTTTAAAGGGGTTCTCCGGGAATTAAGAAAATGAAAATACCTAAATATTACTTTATTATAAATATATTCCCAAATACCTTTCATTAGCTATATTGGTTCGTTTTGTGTAGGTAGGAGAAATAAAATGGCCCCCGTCCTATTAGTACACACAAAACCTGTCCTAATCACACAGGAGGACAAGTTACTTCACAATACTGAGATAAAGAGCTACCTCATCCTCCTCTCTGCTCTACATGTCAGAGATTATAATGCTAAATACAGCTGAGATTATAATGCTAAATACAGCTGATCTTCAACTGAATCTCTGAAGGAAAGGAGCTCATTAGGAGACATGAAGTAGCTCTACTAGCTCTCACCCATCAGGTGTAGTCCATGGTGTTGCTCCCATAGGTCCTCCTGAGGTGTCCTTTAAATCACTCAGCCAGTAGAAGGGTTCGTCAGATGAGGGACCTGAAGTTCTCCTCGCTTGAACTACTACTGAATGAAATCAGAGGACGCTCCTGCCACCTGTAGGCCAAGCTGGTTGCCGTGGTGGAACTTCACTGCCCTCTTCTTCCAGAAGTCGGACTTCACCGGGTCCGGGTGGTGGTCACGCTGGTGAGCGCTGTAGCCACTTGTGCCTTTATTTTTCCGGATTCTCCTGCCGGGAAACCAGGGGTAAGGACTTCTGGCTGCAGCAGTTGAAGCAAGGTTGCACCCAGGGAAGAAGCCCCAGCTCCCCTGGCTGCTGCTGGCTTCATTTTCCAGGGTAGTTGGTACTGGTGGATCACCGTGGACTGGAACGTAAATGATGGAGACGTCAGTTGACCCAGCTGAAAGGACTGTGATGGTGGTGGCACTGGCAGTCCAGGGATCAGAGGCTCCGGCTGTGGCTTCTTCCTGAAATGGAGGGTACCATCTGGTGACTCCTGAAGGCAGCACACCCGTACTTCGCCTGGTGGTTCCTCCAGCCAAACTTTAGGTGGTGATGTAAGGACCAGGGGCTTAGATAATACGGTAACCCCGGTAGCAAAGGGGCCTTTCAGAGATGCCATGGGGGTGTATTCCACCTGATCCCCCACGTAAAGGCTGTTACGGGGTTTGGGCAGGTACGGCCGTTTCACAGACCTGTGGCTAACAAAGTACTCTTTGCCGTCCTCGTCATCCACCAGGAAGCCAGAGCCTCGCTCGACTGAAAACCACAGGACGGTTTCCTTTCGCCGCTCCAATGTAGGGTTTCCCGGCCTTGGATGGTCCAGTACTTGGATGACCCAATCCTCCACTGCATTCTTGTACTCCCATAGGGTCTAGGCGTGGGCCATCACTGATGCTGGCACAATCAGATTCGGCCTCATGGAAGGTGTTGTTGTTCTCCTCCTGGATGGCGAAGTGGACGCTCCAGCTACCTCTGCTGCAGCAGCCGAACCAGCCGGCAAGGTGAATATCGACTCAGGAGCCGGTGAGACTCTCTTGCACATTTGTGACGCTCTGATCTCTGGAGCGAGTGGTGGTTCGGGGTACTCATACCCAAAGACCATTTCCCCCCACTTTGGTCGCAGTTCTTTCACCATGCTGTTTGCTGTGGATCTTGTTTACCGCTGGCTTGAACTGGAGAGGAAGGCGGAGTAACGAGGGAGGAGTCTTCACTCCCTATACATGCAAATAGTTCCCGGTGGGCTGGGCTGGTTTTTCCCGCTTCTGAGGAGGGCGTATCGTCATTTTCCCGCTTTGGGGGTGAGGGGGCAAGAAGAATGTGTACGTTGCGTACGTTGCATACATTGCATACGTAGCGTTAGCATTCAAAATTTAAAGAACATTTATGAATAATACGAAGCGAATCTGACAAAATCTGGATTCGCTTCGGAGTAGGAAAAATGGAGGATTCGATACGAATCTACGATGCAGCGAGCAGATTCGCTCATCTCTACTCATGGACTCCATTCCTACAGAGATTCAGCTGAAGATCTTATCAGCTGTATTCAGGATCATAATCCCTGACAAGCAGAGAGGAGGATGAGGCAGCCTTTTTAGCTCAGTGTTGTGAAGTAATGACAGCGGCCATTTTGTTTCTCCTAATGATTGCTCCCCAGACAAAATGACCCATTATAACTAATGAAAGGTATTTGGGAATATGTTTATAATAAATGTAATATTATGGTATTTTCATTTTCTTAATTCCCGGAGGACCCCTTTAATGGCGTTTTCTGGGACCTAGATACTAATGATCTATCCTCGGGATAGGTCATCAGTATCAGATTGGAGGAAGTCAGACACCCGACACGCTCATTGATCAGTGTTGAGCAGAAGGGTTTGTCAGCTGTGCAGTTGAGCCCCTATTCAAGGGATTTTTTTCTGTAAATATCCCAAAAAGAAAAAACTATATAGCAATATAAGCTAAAGCTATAGCTATAAGCAAGGAAAGGAACATGAAACGGAGTCAGACATCAAGTATTTGGTCTGGAATTTAGGGTTCTTGAATCTGCACTGAAGTTACATTACAATATTACCGAATGGGGTTTCTAAAACTTCATCCACTTACTGCATAAATTATCTGCAGTTGAATCTAGGAAATTTGCTGTGGATTTTTAAATGCAATGGATTGAGTGAAATTTACGGCTCGATCTGCACTGTAACCAAGGCTTGATTTTTAGACGTGTAATCTATTAAAAGGCCAGGGTCCCCATAGCAAACAGCAGCTTCCAACGGGCAGCATTTGTCAAAGCCAAAGCAGGTTCAGTCTGGAGCTTTCAACGAAGTGGTTAACACTTCAAAACCAATGGTTATGACAAATATGCATAATAGGGCACTTCTGGGGATACTTTTTTTTATTTTCTCCAAGATTGTGGAAATTTTTTAAGTTTCTGAAATGTTTTTTTTTTTTATAACCTATTACATACACTACAAAGTTGAACCAGATAAACATATGTTGTACTAATAAAAAAAACAGAAAACAGAAAAAAATATGTTTGTATGTGGCTTGCTACAAACCCAGCATATGTTGTAGAGGCGTAGAAGTCTGAGAAATTCTAAATCAGGAAATTTGATGGATGTAAAAGAATAGCGCAGTTACAGGAAAGTAAAAGCTTTTGTAAGTCAGGCTTATTTTCCAGTTAATTGTAGCTGACAACTTTTTGGGTGTCATGTTCTTCTACCCCACATGTTCAAGTTTTTTGGATGCAGTTTCTGAAACAAAAATCAGGAGTGGTTTCAAAAAGAGAAGTCATGTCTGTCCTTTATCCTTTCTCTCCTTTTATGATCCACTTCTGATTTTGGCTTCCAAAACTGCATCCAATAACCTGACTGTGTGATCGTACCCATAGTGAGGAACAATTTGTTGCAAGGCTTTAAAAAACAGAAAAAAACTGTTAAAAATGTCAGAGCAGTCAATTTCTAACAGCTGTTTTTTCATGAATGGTTTTCTGAAAAACGTCCATTAAAATGGCGCCCTTGCATTGTATGGGGGCTGTCTGTCCATGAAAACAGACATAATAGGACACATCCTATTTATTGACGGCTGTTATTCTGTGTTGACCCCAGAAGAAGACATTTGTTGTATTTGGCATCATAAGTAGCTGGTGCTTGATGTAAGGATTTTTTTTTGTTGGCCGAGACTGTGAGGGCATTTGTGGATGTCTCAAAATAGAAAAATGTCCATCTATGACTGGCACAAGTTTGGGGCATTTGAGGCTGAGGTGTAATTGGGGCATGCTGAAGCTTAGCTTTAGGCCTCTTTCACACGAACGTTGTGTTTTGCGGTCCGCAAATTGCGGATCCGCAAAAAAAACGGATGGCGTCCGTATGGCATCCGTATTTTTTGCGGATCCACTGTAACATTGCCTATCCTTGTCCGCAAAACGGACAAGAATAGGACATGCTCTACTTTTTTTTGCGGGCCACGGAACGGAGCAACGGATGCGGACAGCACACGGTGTGCTGCCCGCATTTTTTGCGGGCCCATAGAAATGAATGGGTCCGCATTTTTCATGTGAAAAATGCGGATCGGAGCCCGCAAAAAATGCTGTCGTGTGAAAGAGGCCTTAGGCTCTAAGTAGCATTAGGGCAAATAATAAGGTTAAAAAAACAACAAAACATAACAGCACTCTCAAAGCACTAAATGCAAGTATGAAGAAAAGTCACATTTAAGCCACTTTTTAAGCGTAAAGGGAATGATAAATCTCCACCAAAGTGTTTAGCAAACATATTTCAATAAAAAAATATGTTTGCCCACTCACCACAGCATGCCCGGTCCAAAAATTTTCTTGTCACTCATGTCGGTAAATTATTTAATGTGGTCATACACTCCATTGTCCTCATGATCAGCATCATAAATGTAAGGATTTATTTGAGAAATTCACTACAAAAAAAAAACAAAAGCACTGGAGTCACAGTATGTTAGTAATTTCCTTGATTTTGACTTGGGCTGGAGACCTACTGAGGGGCGGTGCGTAGTCATGTTTGTGACTTAACAATTATTTTGTTCTACTGCAGACAGGCCAGATGAGGAGGCTCCTGCTCCAGCCACTTGTCATACAGCTTGTTGTGGAACTGTGATGAGGAGGGGGACATGACTGATTCATGGACATGACTGAAAATATCTTTATACATCTGTCATTTTTATTTGAAATATGGGACCAAATAGCATCAAAGGAACAATGAATGGAGGAAAAGCTGGAATATATGTCTTATATATTTGTACACTTTCTGTATTTAGTATTCATTTGAGGTGTACCTCCAGGTATATGCTCCCTCCCTATCTCACACTTAGCAAGTATTATGCAAAGATCTTATTACGTAGAAGAGGACATGTGTGCAATACTTGCTGGGTGTTGTACTCTTGTTTTGCCAAACATACAGTTGCTTCTCTCTACGTATGTGTCAGATGGGTGGTACAGTACGCATGGAGGTAGAACAGTACAAAAAGTAGACTAAGGCTCCATTCACACATCCTGTTTTTCTTTCTTGATTCGATCCTGATCCTGATTAATGGGTCCTGAAAAAATCAGGATCGAATCAGGAGAGAAAAACAGGACGTGTGAATGGAGCCTAAGGGAGACAGAATAAGAGAAGTTGTGACATCACATTACCCATATGAACCCAAGCTCTCGGAAGCCAATGATTCTCATTCTGGAGATTCAGCTAAATAGTTCTCCTCCAGAAGAAAGAACCCTATCTTTCCAGTGCCGCCTGTAGGCAGTTACATAACTGATTTTTCCATTCACCTCTGGAGACCTCGTGCTGGGTGCAGATAGGTGTTGGATGATATACTGGTTAAAGTCTTTTTTTTTTTCCCATTTATATTTTATTGATTTTTTTCCAATTAAATTACAAGTATCAATCAACTGTAAAGAATTATGTTACTACCTTACAAATAGGTAGAGATAATTAACAGTGTACATTAACTCTCTTCATGTCTGTATATCCAGTAATAATTTCCGAGTGTCCCACAAGTGCCAGCATTGTTGAAATTTGGCCGTTGTATGTCGCTGGAGAGCTACGGAGTATTCCAATGACCGAAGCTCCTGGATCCATGTGTAGAGATCCTGCCCAGGAGGCGGAGCAGTACGCTTCCAATAGAGAGCAATCAAGCACTTGGCCGCTGTTAAGACATGGAGGAGCAGTCTGGACCACGGACCCCTCACCGATGTTGGAACCACATTTCAAAGAAAGGTTATCGGGTCTCTAGGGACAGTAGTATCCAGAATGATTCTCAGGAAGTGTGACACCTGTCTCCAAAACGATTCTAGGACAGGACAGGACCAAAAAATATGAAAGACCGAAGCCCCTGGTAGGGAACATCTCCAACAGGGATCCGACGTGTCAGGATATATTCTATGGAGAACTGCAGGGGTGTGGTACCAAAACATGACAATTTTCAATTGATTCTCTCGATATGTAACAGATGAGGAGCTAGCATGTGCCCTCCTCCAAATGGTGAATCTCTCTAGTATGCAACATAGGGCCCAGTAAATGTGAAGAGAGATCAGGGGGAGGGGGGCCCCACATCAAAGTACCTAAGTGAGTCGGTACCAACCACAACCTCTCAATTTCCGTCCAACGGTTATATGAATAAAGGGTAGACCACGAAGGAATTTGTCGTAAATGGGTCGCCAAATAGTAAGATATTATATCAGGGAGCTCTAACCCCCCTTTCATCAGTGGTGCAATCAAATTTTGAGTAGAGAGCCTATGGCGTTTATAATTCCAGACGAAATTAGTAAAAGCTGTTTGGACAGAATGGAGAGTCGAGGCCAGCACCCTCACCGGCAGTGTCTCAAATAGGTAAAGAAATTTGGGGAGGATGGACATCTTAATATTGTCTATGCGGCCAAGTAGGGACAATGGGAGCGTTTTCCATTGAGTAAACAGGGTATTCATCTCCATGAGCAATGGTGGGAAATTAGCTTTATATAAGGTAGAGTAATTCGGGGTAAATTGGATCCCTAAATATTTAATAGATCTAGTTCGCCAGGTATAGTGAAACTGATTTTGAAGAAGGTGGAGTCGGTCCGGAGAGATATTAATGGGGATTTAGAGGCGTTAATTTTATAGCCCGATAATATACTGTAGCGGTTCAAGAGTGCATGCAAATTAGGGAGGGAAAGAAAAGGGTTCATCAGAGTTAGCAGTACATCATCTGCAAAGAGAGACACAGAGAACATTTTATCCCTGACTTCAACCCCTTGAATGTCAGGATTGTTTCGGATAAGGGCTGCTATACTAAGAGCATAAAGAAGGGGGGAGAGGGGACAACCCTGTCTGGTCCCATTACCGATCGAAAAAGGTGAAGAGTGGGCATAGGGCAATCTGACTGTAGCCACAGGGGAGGAATAGAGACCCTTCAAGGCCGTCAAGAATGGGCCTTTAAAGCCAAAATGATGCAGCGTTCGGAACATGAAATCCCAATTGAGCCGATCAAATGCTTTTTCAGCATCCAAACTAAGTAAAAGGGCCTCCTTCCCACCCCTGCAAGCCACATCCACCAAGTCTATGGCCCTCCTAGTATTATCTCCCGCTTGACGGAACTTAACAAAGCCGACTTGATCCTTATGAACTAGATGATGTAGCCACTGATTAAGCCGGTTCGCTAAAAGTTTAGTGAAGATTTTCAAGTCTGAGTTTAACAGACTAATGGGCCTATAACTTCCACAATCTGCCGAGTCCTTATCAGGCTTAGGGACAACAGTCACATATGAACTCATCATGGTGCTAGGTATTGTGTCACCCCTCAAAAAGCCATTAAATAATTTAGCAATATGGGAGTTTAATAGGTCCCCAAAAGTCTTATAGTACTCATAGGAGAGGCCATCTGGACCAGGCGATTTCCCATTGGGTAGATCAGAGATGGTATCCTCAATTACTTTAACCATAATCGGTTGGTTTAAATAAACCAGGGCTGTTGGGGTCAAAGTGAGTAGTTGACAATGTGTAAGAAACACATCTAAGAGAGTCTCATCAGCTGGAAGAGTGGAAGGTAGGGAATAAAGAGCTGAATAGTAATCATGAAACAGCCTAGCCATAGTTTCTGGATGGTACTGGAGTGTGCCCTGGGGATCTCTAAGAGCATGTGGAGTAGAGGTGGCCATTCGGTCTTTAAGTTGTCTAGCTAATAAAGTGTGCAGCTTATTACCATACGTAAAGAAGCGTTGACGCGTATACCAAATCAGCTTGTCCGTGGACGTACAGACATGAGACTTGAGCTGAGGCCACAATTCAGCTATTCGTCTCAGTAGCTGCATGGTGGGTTGGGAAGTCAAAGACTGCTCTGCCACTCGCAGTGAGCGCACACATTCTCGATATTTTGCTTCTCTGTCCTTCTTCAACCGAGAAGAGAGGGAAATGCACACTCCACGAAACACCGCTTTATGGGCCTCCCAGAGTATTCTGAGGAAAGGTGCCGAAGGGGCGTTTTCTACAAAATACTGAGACAAAGAAGAGCGGAGCTCATCCCAAGTACCAGGGTTGGACAGTAGAGAGTCATTCAATCGCCAATGGGCACTTCTCAAGGGGGAGGAGGGAAGTCAGAGTTCTAAGTGCATGGGAGCATGATCCGACCAAGTTATCGGTCCTATAGATGACACCGCTAGTGCTCTAAGAGCCAATATATTCCCAAAAAAATAGTCAATTCTAGACTGGTGAGGTGAGGATTGGAGTAAAAGGAGTATTGATGAGAAGTAGGATTGTCTATTTGCCAAAGATCATAAAGGGAATGAGCGCGTATTAATTTACGGAAACCCCTAGAAAGGCGTGTACATTGGCGAGAAGGAGGTGTCATATGTGTAGTGAGCCTATCAGCATGTTCAGAAAACAGGGCATTAAAATCACCACCTAACAGTAATAACTTTCCCCGGGTAGAAGATAACTTGGTAAAAAGTGTGGAAAGGAAGGTAAGCTGACCTCAATTGGGAGCATAGACCGTGCACAGCTGTAGGCCCACCCTGTACAGAGTACCTTGCAAGATTAAATAGCGTCCCAAGGGATCAGCCTGGACCCCGTCGACCTGAAGCGGACAGGACCTGGAGATGAGAATGGCAACTCCTGCAGATCTGAAACTGGCAGAGGCCGCATACACTCTCGGGAACCAATGCTTAGCAAAGGTGAATTTGCCGTCAGTAGTAAGATGTGTCTCCTGTAAAAAAAACAATGTTAGCTCCAGATCTACGCATTTCCCGTAGTGTAATATGCCTCTTAAAGTTTGAATTAAGGCCTTTTATGTTTAAAGAAAAAATCTTAGCCATTAGGTAAAGAAAAAAGTAAGAAGCAGTGCACTATGAGAATACCAGACAGAGAGGGAAATAGGGCAGTAGGCTCCAGACTGCTCCTCCAAGAGGCTCTCCAGGCAAATCCAACAGGTGGAAGACAGAAATTAGTCTGACATGAAGAGAGTACAGAAACAAAGCAAACCATACAATAATACATTTCAAGTAACTGTTGTGACATTAAAGACATGGTGAAAACCAAAGCCTTTACGTCCATGGAGTTCAAGCAGATATTAACTATGTAAATTAAAAATGCAGCTAACCAGTGGCAGCTGAAATAGAGATGTTGAACTCGGTAGGGGAAAAGTAACAGAAGCCTACCAAACATATTTTAGGTCTAAGGGGTCTCCGCCCCCGTGCTCCACAGAGGTAAAGGAACCCATAATGAACAATAGCACAAAGGGAAAAATCTGCAGGCAACATGTCTCCCTCAATGTAGGAAGGGAAAATTGCAAAATACGATCTAAGACTGAGAAAAAAAGCCCATACGGCACATTAAGCAATAAGACTCTTAGGAAGAAGGGCCTGGATCCTTATCCATCCCTGAGGCATGCTGGCGTCGTTTGTGGGGTCCCACGGTGGTCCAGGTCGCCGGGATGGGAGGCAATGTGGCAGGGGCTTCCCAGTCAGAAAGCTGTGGCGGAGCAATAGCTAGAACCTTGCTATGGTGCCATTCTTGTGCGCAGTGAGGCTGAAAGGAAAACCCAACGGTAGGGGATGGAGTTCTTGCGGAGGAGATCCAAGAGAGGCTTTAAGGCCCTGCGCTTTTGGAAAGTGATTCACAAAAGATCTTGGAACAAAGAAATCTTGGCATCTTGGTATTCTATGTCTTGCAAAGTGCGCGCTTTCAGCATAATTTCTTCTTTGAGGCTAAAATCATTTATGTAGCAAATGATGTCACGCGGGGGCCCTTCAGTGGTCTTCTGTCTAAGAGCCCGATGAGCCCTATCCATCATAATGGGATGGGATGGAGAGCATTCCAATATGGTATAAAAGATAGTGAGGAGGATGGAGCACACATCCTCCTCTCCTTGGGTCTCCTGCACCCCACGCACTCTTATGTTGTGTTGGCGCCCTCTGTTATCCAGATCCTCAACATGATTTTGTAGGTCCCGCAACTGAAGGGTGTGAGAGGATGTTTGTTTTTGAAGTGTACGGATCACTGTGCGAGAGGCATTGTGGTCCTCCTCTAGCTGGTAGACCCGTTGGCCCACGTTTTGTACATCTTGTCTCACCGCCGCTAACTCTTCTTTAAAAGCATCTTTAACTTCTGAGATTAGGGTTCGAAGTCTTGCTTAGTGGGGAGTTGTTGGATATGAGACCTCCAATCTTGCGGAGGATTGACACATACATTTGGGCCCTCAGGACCTGAAGAGGAAGAGGAGCTATGCCTAGACGGAGATCGGGACCTCCAAATTTGTGGGATGCCTATGTCCTCAGATATGGCTATAGGACTATGAGGCAGGAGCTGTAAATCCTTCACTTTCTCAGTTATCCTGGACCTCTGGGGGAGAGGAGGGAGCTTTCTGATGGAAGAGGCCGCGGCGTGGCTATCAGGAGGAGTAGAGGTTCCGCTGATGGAGAATGTGGGTTCAGCCAACATGGAGGATGAGTCCCTCTCCCTTCCTCCAACCACCTCACTAAAAGATCGCCCTGTAGGGGACATTTGTGGGGCCCCCAAGATATTACTCAACCCCTGCAAGGCTGATAATAGGATTGATTCCTTCTGTAGCCTAGGGGACTCATATGTCTCTACTGCAGCTGCAGGATGTTCTGCCTGTGCAGCCTCAGGGCCTGGCGGGCTGGATGTAGCCAGGGGCTGTGAATGGCACCCACTGTCCCCCTCATGCCTATGGAAGGACACAGTGGGGTCTAGACCTGTGTAGGCTGGCAATAGGAGATGCGGTGGGGAGGCAGCAGAAGCATCTCTATACCGCGCTGCCTGCAGCGGGAGAGCAGGCAGGTCAGCTTCCTCCAGCTCCGATGCTGCGCATGGCGCCGCCATCTTGGACTCGGAGCCGCGGTCCGGAGCAGGTAAGCGTCCAACGTGGAGGGAGCAGGAGCGTTCTCCTGCACAGCAACAGGTTTGGGAGCCTTCCCCACCTTCTTCTTGCCCATCACGGGTCCGAGGAGCAGCTAAAGTAGCTTATTGAAGCACGGGGTGTACGGAGCTCAGGCTTCAGACGTCTGGGTCCATAACCTTCCGGTCACGCGCCCCCTGGTTAAAGTCTTATGGGATCATGTTTTAAGACCGGACTTTTAGACACCAGTCTTAATACTGCTTGCCAGTTACTGGAATGCCTAGGGCCCACCAGTAAAATTTATTTTGTGGGCCCACCGTATAGATACATTCAAATATTACCTGCTCACACAGCAGCAAGATGCTACAAGATTGATTGATTATGGGGGTCCCTGAAGTGACTTTGAGAAGGTGGATCCCTGGGAAAAGAGGATACTGGCTTTCCTGCCTCTGTACATCTCAGTCACCTGATTGTGCCAATAATAATAAACTGGGCAGTTTCATAAATATATATTTTTTTGTATGAACATAGGGGGTTGGAGACTAGGGGCTCACCTTGCACCAAGTCCCAACTGTACCCATATGGGCCAGTCCGAGCCTGGTCGCTTGTGCATGATGCTCCTAAGTTATGTAGCGGTGGCTGCCTCTACATAGCTTAGGCGAATGCACTGCGACCTTAATTTACGCCAGATCCCTTGCTGGCATAGATTTATTTAATTTTCTACACCTTAAACAGGCGTTTTAATTGAGACTGGTCGTCCCTCCGGCCCCCTTCTCTGCCCACACCAACCCCCCTTTCTTTAGACCTGGCGCAAGCTGGTAACAGTCTCAGATTCATCCGCAAATCCCCTTTGGGTTCAAATCTACAATAGATATATGTAAAAAATTGTTGTATATCTAATAGTAAATGACCCCATTAGTTTTCATGTTGTGCGGAACTGATTCCAGTAATATGCAGTATAGCCAGCTGGAAAATTCTAAGCCAAATGATTACTGATTATCAAACAAGACCGGAACAAGTAGCATCTCATGCCAGCTGCCATCATAAATTCAAATGTGACTTATTATGCATTATGATAGGGTAAGAATGACCCATTAGATTATAAGTAAACCACATGGAAAACATGGAAATACTATCATTTAGCCATGCAGTTGTCCATCAGCTGATCTTAAAGGGGTATTGGTATTCTGGTTTAAGCAAATTAAAAAAATATATATGTTGAATATACTTTCTTCTTCAATCTCTCATAGTCTTCAAGAGCTCCGCTTGCTGTCAGCCAATGGAAATCTTCCTTGTTTACTTGCAGCAGATATAAATCTTTCCCAGTCATGCAATGCTCACACTGGTGCATGTTACGAGAAAGCGCTATCCTGTTTGAACATCATACCACTAGGGTAGGTTTTGTTCTTTAAAGGGGTTGGCCCAAGATTAAACGTATCACCGCTCCACAGGTTTAGGGCTCATTCACACGACCGTATTTTTGCGGGTCCGCATTATTGCGGACTCGCAATAATAAGGGGGCCGCCCGGCGTGTGTTCCACACCGCTCAGAACACACGCCGGGCGGCCCCATTCAAAATGCCTATACTTGTCCGTGCATACTGAAAGGTAAATCATTTTGCAGAAATTACTTGGACTTAATGTTACTTACTGTAAGGCTTCCGTGTAAAAGTTTTTCATGTGCATGGAAAAAAGAACTATGCAAATGGATTGCAAGGAATAGCAGAAATACATTATTAATAACATTTACTTCATCACTTAGCCGCCACAAAACAGCTAACTGTAGTCTATGAGAGATACCATTAATGAAATCAGTCACATGGGTTTAAAGGGGTTATCCTGGAAATAATATTGATGACCTATTCTCATGCCTCATGGCCTCTTCTTAGGCTAGTGACATCACCGTACATCAGTCATGTGGTCTAGTTGCAACTCAGCCCCATTCAAGTCAATGGAGCTGAGCTTTAATACCAAACAAATCTACTATACGATGTATGGCACTGTGCTTGGCAAGCACCCAGGAGGCCACTACTTCCTACAACAGCTATTTGCCAGGGGATGCCAGGACTCGGACCCCTGCCAATATGATATTGATAGCCTATCCCAGGGGCGTAACTACCATAGCGGCAGACAATGCTATGGGGCCCCAGGGCAAGAAGGGGCCCAGTTGGGATCATTTCCTCTAGGTGTGAACGAATCGACTTTGGATGCTTCATACGAAGTCGATTCGCATAACACTTTGTTGTAATACTGTAAGGAGCGGGCGATCCATACAGTATTAGAATGTATTGGCTCCTATGAGCCGAAGTTATTACTTCGCGAAGTCTCATGAGACTTTGTGTAATAAATTTGTGAATTATTACTGTAAAAAAATCTTGGTACCAAACTAGAGTTCGGTTCCAAGGTACCACTTGGAGCCGAAACCAAGTTCGGTACCAACGTTTTTTACAGTAATAATGAATTCACAATTACTTCGTAAAGTAATAACTTTGGAACATCGGAATCGGAATTTTGGCTCCCGCTCCGTACAGTATTTCAACAAAGTTTTATGCGAATTGACTACGGATAATCTCCCTTCTACCCGGGGTGAAAACTTGGTCAGGACTCTACCCTCTATAGAAACAACTTTTAGCAAATAAGGCAGTGGGAAATGGCCCAAAGGTCATTGAAAGCGGTTTAGGCGGAAACCCTTCTGTCTTGTGTGAGGGGCCCGGTTTGATCCTTGCTATGGGGCCCTTACTTCTCTATGTGTGCCACTGGCCTATCCTGTCCAGTGAGTGATGCTAATGTCTGAAAAGCGCTGCAGAATATGTCAGCACTATATAAGTGAGTGTCACGGGAGGTCGGCGTCGCGCTCCCTCCGCATGGCGTCGCCGGACCTCTCCGCCCCCCTAGAGACAAGCAGTAGGGAATTGAAGTGCTGGTCTGGTCAGCCAGCACTTCATCAGTTAATTCTCTGTTTGGGTTTAGCCATGTGGTGCTGATCACACCACATGGCTACTTTACATATTGTTTTGACAGCTTGCTCCACCTCAGGTCATGTGATGCTGGCCACATCACATGATCCTGGGCGGGCTATTTAAAGATGGCAACTGCCTTACTCATTGCCTGTGATTAGTTCTCCCTTTGATCAGTGCTTGCGTGACCTTTGTTTTATTGGATTTCTGATATTTTGGACTTGGACTCGGATTTGGACTTTTGACTACTCTTCTATTTACCCCTGGTATTTGTTGTGACCCGGCTTGTTTACCATTCTATATTGTGTTTGTTCTGTCCGTGTTTGTCTCTCCCTGTGTTTCCCTTCCCTGTGCACTTACGCAGAATAGGGACAAGTTACGGTGTAGCCGCCTAGGGCTTCTACTGTAAGTAGGAAGGGAAAGAGGTGGGGTTCAGGGCAGGGCTCACTATCCCTTGTGTCCCCTGTCGTGACAGTGAGTAAAATAAATATAAGTAAATAGGTCATCAATATTATTTCCTGGATAACCCCTTTAAGTTATACTACAGTGTTTAATATGTTCAGTACATTCCCATAAGGGAAAATTCCCCTCTAAATAACAAGTAAAGAGACTGAAGTGGTTTCTATAGAAGATTGATACTCAAATTCTCATGGCAAACTTCATTCAATGATTCAATTTTTCCAGGCAATTGGATCATGTACAACTTGTGAATCTGGTTATGTAAAATGGCGAGGGCAATATATATATATATATATATATATATATATATATATATATATATATATATATATCAGTTATAAAGGCATAAAAAGCTAATACTTGGATCCCAAAAGCCTGAGGAACATATTGTTTAGTATAATTAGTTGTAGGTAAAATACATCAAATAAGAATACAAAACATTTTCTACTTGTAAATTGTGTGCAGCGTCCACTCAAGTGGTCACCGACCTCCTCATGTTGTCTCCAGTGATTTGAGCCTTCAAGTGTTTTGCAGTTATAGATGACAAATGGATCCCAATTTGCAAAGAAAGGACTGTATCCCAAACATGAAGTAGGTAAACACTAGGTATAATGTGGTGGACGCTGCGTCCCCAGGGGGTCAGTAGCCTTAGCAGAAAGGTCACCAGATGGCTAAAAACCTCACCAAGAACATTCAGCGTTCCCATCTCAGCCCCCTTCTTTGTATTTGTCTTGTGGTTTGAAATACTGCAGTTCACACAAGGGAGTTGTGTCCTGCCGAAAGTCTGCTGCTATTGATCTCGACATCTGGTAAAAGACATCCTTCTGTAGAGAGGACACAAGAATTATCAGACATGTTAGAGGTGTCTTCCAAGATCCATGTTCTGGTCTTTCACCGTCATTAATCGTGTTTGTGGGAAAGTTTTCTAAGAAGAGTGTACTAGAATGGCACCTAAGTAGCTTCATACATGAGCTTAGGGGGAGCAGAGGAAGCAGCCACACCTGGGTCCTAGTGCCTGGGAGGTCCCAAAGACTCCGCTGTTATGTCCAGGTAGGAAACTTCAAATTAAAGGGGTTGTTCTCATATTTACTATTGATGGCCTGTCCTCAGGAGAGGCCATAAATATTAGATTGGTTGAGGTTTTAACAATATGCACCCTTGCTGATCAGCTGTTACCGTGTAGCTCCAGTTCTTGGAAGTAGACAGTGAAAGTACACAGCCCCATCCATTTTGTAGTGGAGAGAGCTTGTAACTGCAGCACTGCTCCCATTGACCAGCTTCATACACTATACAATGAATGGAGCTGTGTAACTCTGGTGTTGAGTTCTTGCCCCAAAGCTACACTGAAGCAGCTAAAGAGCAGGGATGTGAAGATGTTGGACCCCTGCTGATCAGATATTTGTGGCTTATTCCGAGAATAGGCCCTCAATAGTATAAGAATGTACAACCCCTTTAAGACCCCCATACACTCAGTCTACCAACAATTTTGGCATAAACAGTTTACTATGTTCTGTGCATGCGGGGTCTCCTAACTCTCCACGACAGATGATGTTGGAGTTATGGTCAGGCATTTTGAATTTCAATCCTCAATCATTTTGTTCTCAGGAAATAAATGTTATGATGCTGGCCTGTGCCCGCTGCTGCCCTGCTCCTGCCCTACTCCTCCTAGTTGTTTCACCAACAGCCCAGACTGGTGTGCTGTCTTATGCCACCTACAGCGGGTCCAGTCACTGGCATTCCATATGCCTGCTGCTATCTAACTCCTCTGCTTGCAGGCTGCAGCCTGTGGGCTCTCTCAGATGTGCTGCCTTGGGCCGCACACACTCTCCCCAGCTCTTAAAGGGCCAGTGCTTGAGCATCCTTAGTCTTCCCCATCCTATCACAGTTCACTCCTGGGTATTTAAGGCACCAATCCCTAGGGGACGGTGGCTGAACTTTAGGTTCCTAGTTTGTAGTCAACCAGAGAAGGTGTGTTAATCTGTTTGATTACCTGTGTACAGGACTCCTGCCTGATAACCGACTTTGACACTCCGCTGCCTGCCCTGACCTTAGCATGTTTCCCGTATTGACCCATTGCTGCCTGCCCTGACCTTGGACTTGTTTCTGGGATAAGTTTGAACTTTGCTGGTGCAGACCTCAGACTATCTCCTGACTATGAATATTGCCTATCCTCTCCGTGCTTCGCACCACTGTCTCAGACCTCTATGGATCAGCCACCAGCTACACCAGGACTATCTCAAGAGGTTGCGGTCTGGTGGCTCCCCTTCAGTGAAGACCAGATCTCTGTATAGGGGTTGAACAGTGAATACTAGGGAACTGCCAGGATAACGCCCTTAGAAGCCAAACCGGTTAGTTTGTACAGTGGGTCCACCCTCGCTGCCCGTCATAATGAACCACTGCCAGAGGTGTCTGGCACTGGCTTTATTCCCTTTTCCTATTCAGAACACATGCATGTTTGGCCAAGCAGAGCGTACATGTGTATGGAAGTTGGAAGCATAGCTATTGGCAGACAGTTGTTGGAGGTGCATGGATACTTTACACCTTTGATATTGGCCAGTCCAAGCGATCTGATGTATCAAGATGCAAACTTTTGTCTACAATAACCATGACATTGACATGTGATGGAAATTCACTGCAATGAAGTCACCTCCACTTGTAAGACAGGCTTAGCCTCCCTTGTCCCTTTATCTTCCTAGTTATATAAAATCGTTCAGTTTGCTATGGTTTCTGGTTTACAAAAAAAAAAATTGCATGTATCAGTGGTCACTTGCTAAATAAGATTACAGTCTTCTGGCCTAATTCTGTCAGTTAGTGTAAAAGGCATAAGCATAAATTATCGTAACTGCAGTAACTGAGGCGGACAATTTTTACTTTATCCAATATTGTAGAGAACTTAGTTTAGGTGTCTCTTGTTTTAAGTACGGGCTTGCACAATGTAGCATACCATTCTGTGACTTACCCTCTTGTTCGCCTGGTTGTGAAGGAAATATTCAGCGCGTCACTGTAAGTGGTGATTATTTCATATTGCAATGAAGTCGAAATTGTAGTCACAGGGGCGTAGCTACAACTGACTGGGCCCCACAGCAAATTTTCTACAGGCCCTCCCCCTCCCCAAACACACATAATATGTATATATATATATATATATATATATATATATATATATATACACACACATATATATATCAGACACATATACACACACACATATAAACACATATAAACACATACATACACATATAGATATACACACCCATATATATATATATATATATATATATATATACATATACACATACACTTATTTACTTACAGACTGCAGGTTCTTCATTCTCCTCTGGTGTCTCTTGGAGGCTTGAATATTACTAGAAAATACACTGCTCCCGGGCCCCTACTCCTCTGGGGCTCCCAAGCAGCTGCTTCCCCTTTAGTTACGCCACTGAGTCACATGCTAAAAAGGCATGAAGAAAAGGTTACATGGTGCATGCAACCAGAACTTGCATGGCAGCTCCCTTTCCAATTGCAGGACCATCAAGTGATTGCATTTGTACTCAGCCATTTGCTGATCTAATAAGTTTTTAGAATTTGAGACAATAGTAACTAGCTAATGAAATTTGTCAAAATTTGTCAATTTGTTAGAGTTTCAAAGTATGTAAAGTTGGTGGGTGGTAGACTGTAAAGATACTACCAGCAGATTCCTGGGTCCCCTATTGCATGGGCCCAGCTTAGGCTGATTCTGTACTAATTTCTTATGGACTTCTTCTCTCCATGATTGCTTCACCATGCCACTCTTCTCCACTGCCACTTATAAAAAGGACAAGTTCAGGTCTTTCTATCTCAGCATAGTTGAGAATGTAATGGCATGAAACAGCCAAATTAGAGTACTCTACTTTGCAATTTTTCTTTTGCGCTTCTCCCCCCCTCCTCCCCCCAAAAAAATTAAGAATTCTAATTAGGCCCCCCAAACCATTAAAGGGGTTGTCCCATGAAAAACATTCTACAGTTTTCAAACCAGCTCCTGGATCTGAATACTTTTGTAATTGCATGTAAAAAATTTAGCAAAGCCACTTCAATAAAATGTTTCTGTATAGCGCCACCTGTTGTTTGTCACTAAGAAGGCCGCACATGCTCAGTTTCACCCTTCAACTGCCTCCTGAGCTGTGATAGGGAGAGCTGAGACACGCCCCCTGAGCTGCAGCAGCAAATACACTCCCCTTGAGCTTTCAGCTTGATATAAATCTAGCAGAGAAATGAATGTGGAGATCTCTGAATCCATGTGAGGAACAGGGCTGGTTCTAGCTTTGTTAGAAAGAGATTGTCATGTCCTATATGATGTCTGATTTTCATTATTTACATTAGTCAAGGGATAACCCCTTTAAGTTCTCCTTTGTGCTTGTTCTTCATGATACAGCCACATTAAAGGGGTTCTCGAGCCTACAGACATTGATATCCTCAGGAAAAGTAATCAATGCCAGATTGGTAGGGGTCAAATGCCCAGCACTCAGCTGCTTCGGGCTGCTGCAACACCAGCCACGATGCCAACCATTGTGCAGTGTGCAGAACTGGAGGCAGACAGCTCCATAAATTGTGTAGTGGCCATGCCGGGGTACTGCAGCTCAGCCCCCTTGCAACTGAATGAAAGCTAAGTTTCAGCACGCTGTACGGAACCTTCTGCTCCATGCACTGTTAGTTTCCAGCTCCATGGTAGCCCTGAACAAGGAATGATGGGAGTGCTGGGTGTCAGAACCCCATTGATCTGATATTAATGACCTATTCTGAGGCTAGCGCATCAATATCTGTAACCCAGAGAACCCCTTAGTATTTGATGAAGTTACTGAAATGAATACAAGACTTACAACTAGGGATAAGAGGAAGTCATCTACTCTATTTATCTTTGATCCGTATAAATGGAACACTAAAGAAAATATGAGACCATTGGTATCTCATGAGTCTTGGGCCTTTACTGTAGAGTAGCAGTGGTCAACCCAACATATTGTGGTGGCCTAAAATGCCTCACTTGACTATATCCATCAATGGCCTCGTGAAAAGGAATAGAGAACCTATAGAAAGCACAACATACAGTGATATCATAACTGTTGCATAATATCTTTATTGATATTAATGATTTATATGATTAATAATAATTAATACGACAATGGTTGGGAAATGGATACTCATCAGGGTTCAGATGGAATAAAAGGGAGGTGTACACTGTTATTGTGCTATTGTTTTACATTATAGTTTTAAAAGTTCACAAATATATTGTAGAAAATTATCCACCGTAAACCCTTCCCCATTAAGATGACTGCATCTTCCTTGATCGCCTCCACTCCACTGTGCGTCTTCGAACCTATAACTGCAGAGGATTTCAGTATATACCACGAGCACCAATGTCTTAAGGACATTTTGTGGGATTAATGAGATGAAAGAACTCTCAGAATTAGACGTATCAAGATGCTAATTAGCGATATGTAAATGACTACAACAGAGCATCTATAATAAAACATATATCGCCTCTAAAGTGAAATCATCTTATTAAAATATTGCCTTTTAATAATTCATAGTGGACGTAATCATCAAGTCAACATGGATCTTTTATGAAACATGCCAGTGTCCTCCAGGCTCTTTTTCAAAAAACAATTCAAAGATATAATATATTCTGGTAAGTTATTTGGGTGTTATGCTAGACCAGTGGCAGGGTGTCTTGCTGGACTCTTTTGCAGGGTGACAAGCCAAGTGTTATTTTGGCACCCTTTACCACGTGATAAGTGATGATCGAGCACCCCTATGTTCGGGTGCTCGGGTGCTCTGGCCGAACACTAGGTGGTGCTCGAGTGCTCGGCCGAGTATAATGGAAGTCAATGAGAGAAGACCAGGCACCCCCTGCTCGGATGAGGGGAGGGTGTCTGGTCCATAGGGAAACATCAGAAAATGGTGGAAACACCACAGAAATGGTTAGGGAACAGCATGGGGAGGATGTCTGGATGCATCTTGGACACCGAAGTCGCTACTATTAACGACAATGGCCAACTATTACGCCACTTTTATGGAATGACAAAAAAAAAACCCCAAAACCCAAGATAACATCGATTTTACAGGAAATATTGTTAGGAAACATAGATTTACTTGTACGTTAAGCACAAGTACTGCCAAAAATTACACAGATGAGGCACTCCCATACAACCGGTATATCATATAAAGGTGGGCCTCATTAACATTGTGGTATAATTGTGGGACTCCGGCACTCATAAAGCCTATGCACTAAGGGAAAGGGCTGCCAAAAATTACAAGGAACAGGCACTTCAATACCCCCTTTATTACACATAAAGGAGTGCAGACACACCCTTGAAAAATTATGATTGATGGCCTGTTGCTGCACGCAAAAAACAATAGTGGTGACGTTCTGCTGCTGAGCTGACCGTCTAAAAAATTAAGGGTGATACGCTGATGCCGATCAAACTGTCCCAAATTTAAGGTTGACACGCTGCTGCCGAGCAGAACGTCAAAAAATGTACGTGTGACACGCTGCTGCCGAGCAGAACGTCAAAAAAATTTATGGGTGACACGCTTCTGCCGATCAAACTGTCCCAAATTTAAGAGTGACACGCTGCTGCTCATCAAACTGTCCCAAATTTAAGGTTGACACGCTGCTGCCCATCAAACTGTACCAAATTTAAGGTTGACATGCTGCTGCCGAGCTGACGGTAAAAAAAATTTATGGGTGACATGCTGCTGCCCATCAAACTGTCCCAAATTTAAGGTTGACACGCTGCTGCCAAGCAGAACGTCCAAAAAATTTATGGGTGACAAGCTGCTGCTCATCAAACTGTCCCAAATTTAAGGTTGACACGCTGCTGCCCACCAAACTGTCCCAAATTTAAGGGTGACATGCTGTTGCCCATCAAACTGTCCCAAATTTAAGGGTGACACGCTGCTGCTCATCAAACTGTCCCAAATTTAAGGTTGACACGCTGCTGCCGAGCTGACTGTAAAAAAAATTTAAGGGTGACATGTCGCTTAGCTGAACGTCTGAAACATTATAAGTGACATGTAGCAGAGCTGAGCATGTTAAAAATTATTTTTCACATGCCACTTAGCTGAACGTCTGAAACATTATAAGTGACATATAGCAGAGCTGAGCATGTTAAGAATTATTTTTGACATGCCGCTTAGCTGACCGTCTGAAACATTATTTGTGACATGTAACAGAGCTGAGCGTGTAAAACATTATGGTTGATGTTCTGCTGGTGAGCTGCCCGGCTAAAAAATTAGGGTGCAGGCCCAGCTGGTGAGCTGACCGGCTAAAAAATTAGGGTGCAGGCCCAGCTGGTGAGCTGACCGGCTAAAAAATTGGGGTGCAGGCCCAGCTGGTGAGCTGACCGGCTAAAAAATTAGGGTGCAGGCCCAGCTGGTGAGCCAACCGGCTAAAAATTTAGGGTGCAGGCCCAGCTGGTGGACTTCGAGGGCAGCCTAGTAAGCAGTTTCATATGATGGAGGAAGAGGAGGAAGAGGACGAGAAGAGGAAGGGGTACATGATAATACAGTGTATTCAATACACTCTAAAAGCCAGAATTAAGGTTCTTTCATGTTAAGCGGCTTTCCTCTGGTGGAGTAGAGAAGTCAGGGGCAATTCAGGCCTTGTTTATTTTGATAAGCGTCAACCTGTCAGCATTGTCAGTTGACAGGCGGATGCGCTTATCAGTAATTATGCCCCCAGCAGCACTAAATACCCGCTCAGAAAAAACGCTGGCGGCAGGGCAGGCCAGTATCTCCAAGGCGTATAGCGCCAATTCGTGCCACGGAGGAAGGAGGGAGGAAGGAGGATCAGGGTGAGGATGCGGTTGCCCAGACTCTTGGCTACTGAAACTGGACTTTGTGGAAGAGGGGGTGGTGCTTAACCGACTGGAAGCATTATCAGCTGAAATCCAACCCACTACCTGCTCGCACTGGTGTGGCGACAAGAGTTGTGTCTTGCACCGCCCTGCAAACTGTGACATGAAGCTAGGAGTTTTGGATGACTTTGTTTCTTGGGCTCTGCCAGCAGGCACAGTTTCACCGCGCCCTGAGCCTTCGCCTCTGCGTTCACCATCAGCAGCACGCCCACTTCCCCGTCCCCTTCTGCTCGCCTTGCGCATATTGTATAGTATATATGCAACTTGGTCACAACTACAGTAGTGCAGATTTTTATTAACTGTATGATCAGAAAAATGTAAACGAATGTCCAATATTCTGAATGCGCAAACGTTATAGAGCAGCCGCAAATGAGGAACTGTGGCCTAAATTAATGGTATTAAATGTAACAACGGATGTCAACTACATAGACTTTTGAATGGTTGTAATACACTGTGCACCTAGCGTTACTGACAGGGCACACTTGGGGTTTTTTTGCCACCAAAAAAAAAAAAAAAAACAGATGTATTTCACAATGGACTTTGGTCTTTTTGGAACAGAAACAATCTTTCTACCTACCCAAATTCTATCCCTATAGTTTAATTCCCTACTTGATTAAATTAAACTGCAGACGCAAATGAGGAACTGCGGCCTAAATTAACGGTATTAAATGTAACAACGGATGTCAGCTGTATAGACTTTTGAACGGTTCTAATACGCTGTGCGCCTAGTGTTACTGACAGGGCACACTTGGGTTCTTTTTGCCACCAAAAAAAAAATGCAGAAGGATTTAACAATGGACTTTTGTGTCTTTTGAACAATGATACTAACCCTGCCTATAGAAATTCTATCCCTACACAAGTCCCTCCTTGCGCAAATGTTGTACAGCAAGACGCAAAAGAAGTACTGCGGGCTTAACAGCAGAAATTATAGCAAAGTATGTCAGGTATATAGTATACAGAGAGTATTCTACAGCATGCAGCAGCAGCAGCACATTTGGCATTAATGGCAGGCCACCTAGTGCTATTTTCACCACCTTTAAACACCCCAAAAATAATAAAATATTGTTTTGTGCCAGATATAATAGCCCTTAAAAGGGCTTTTGGGTCTTTTTGAGCGATTTCTATCCCTGCCTAGCGTGCTTCTCTCCCTACAGTGTATGTCCCTCCTTGCTGCAACAGCACATGTGGCGTTAATGGCAGGCCACCTAGCGCTATTTTCACCACCTTTAAAGTCCTCAAAAATAATAAAATATTGGTTTGTGCCAGATATAATAGCCCTTAAAAGGGCTTTTGGGTCTCTGTTGAGCGATTTCTATCCCTGCCTAGTGTGCTTCTCTCCCTACACTGTCTGTCCCTGCTTGCAGCAGCTGTCCCTGGCTCAGTATGCGCCGGTAACATGTCACCGGGTGCTTTATAGCACCCGATGACACGTTCCCGGCCATCCAATCAGTGTAATGCCAGTAGCCAACATAGCTACTGGTATTACAGTAAATGCCAGTACCTCCCCGCACGCTAATTGGATAATTAGAGTGTGGGGAGGTGACTCGAGCATGGCGCTCGAGCACACGTGGTATTCGGCCGAATACCGCGTGGTCCCGAGCACCGCCATGTTCGGCCGAATACACTATTGTATATGTATATATGTATGTATGTATATATGTATGTATATGTGTATATTGTATCTAACATGTTTGCTCAACACTACACGTGATTCAAGAAAATCACATTATGGAGTTTGCTTGTTTTAATGATGACCCCCTACGAGACGCACTGATGCGTGCATTTGGCATTGTGGATGGATCTGTACTAACATCACAGCAATAACCAGATGCCAATCAGCCTGTATAATGATGATATGGTAAAACTGATATCAGATGAACAGAATGCAAGTTACCTTGGAAGATATGTGTATGCTTTTTTTTCTAATTCTAGAGTAAAAGGTTACATATCAGTAATGAGGGTTGCAAACCAAAGCAAAAAAAACCCAAAAAGGTGGAAAGAAATGGTGGTGGTGGTGGTTCAGGGTTTCTGTGGCTTCTAATTGACCTCAGGAGCAGATAATGATGAACAGAGATCTTGCTGTTTCGTGGCTTTCTTTCAGGCCACGTAAACTACTCTTGGTTAAGGTTTCTTCTGTTTTCAGGTTTCCAGTCTTTGTTTATGAGGATTTTCATACTGTTGTCACCTAGAATTCAATTAGTTATCTTTATAAAAGTCCAAAAATTAAAGTAAATGCAAAAATAAATGCAGTCAAATTACAAATAGGCTGCAATCACACACATTGGTTTTGTGGCAGTTTTTAAAGCAGTTTTTAAAGGCAGTTTTTTGAGGGAATGAGAAATGTAAAGGAAGGACTTTACCTGCTGGATACACTTCTGGCTTTCTCTCGAGAAGGGCACCTAAAACTGCTTACGTGAATCCAACCAAAATCTGGTAATTCCAATGTTGCACAGAATAAATCATCCTGCAAAGCTGGAGCTGGTAATACATGTTGGTTAACCTCTTGAGACCAATATCATTTTGGCTTTAAGGGCCACAAGAATTTTTGTGGTCTTGCCTCACCACATTATGTCAGCCATAACTTTTTAAAGTTTGGATGTAGATGTTTGAGGCCTTGATATTTTTGATGCAGGATGAAAGCAGTAAATGGTATTGGATTGGAGTTTGTCCTTCAGCTGCGCTCTGTGCGATCACCATCACATACTCGTACATTGGGATATGGGAAGGGGACCTTCTATTGGGTTTTCAATAAATTAGATCTAGCATCTGAAGTAGGTTTTTGATCTGTTTTTAACTGAGAATGTTCTTAAAGGTAAAGTCTGCTTTTGAAACACCATTTCACAGATTACATCTCGAATGAACTCACATTAAAAGTTGAGTAACTCAACCTCATTTATTTTGTACTCAAGATCTCCATTCAAAATCCTACAGGCTTCAATAATGAAATCTCCCCGAATTCCTTATTAGCTCAGTCTATATACAATTGCACAGTCCACGCTGACAATGTGCCATATGTCTGCATCATAATGGGCATGTATGTTGTGAATATAAAACTTGTAAATGCAGCTCTGGGGTATACTGCTGCTTCTAACTAAAGATCATTACAAGATGAGCAATGCAAAGTATTTTTAAGTTACTCTACTCATCTGGAAGCATTGCTACCTCCATACATACAGCATCTATGGAAACATATTTGTGAACGAAGTTGAAGGCATACCAAGGTATATTAGGGATCTCATGCGGGTCATGTTATGTCCCCATACAAAACAAAGTCAGAATATGGCCATGGGCTTGAGAAAGAGTCATATGGAAAGCTGAGAGGTCTTGGTCCAAAAGTACATGAATCGCTTTGCTTGATTGAAGACTGGTAACAAAAGTTAATTAAACTTATTAAAGCTTAAAAGTCACTTTCTTTCACTTCTCTCAGATTCCAGTTCAGTTCCTTTGAGTCTATCCTCCTTATAGTGTGGCATCTTTCTGAGGTGAGGAGCAGAGGTGGACTGGGAACTTAAGGTGGCCCTGGAAAAAATACTAAAAGTGGCCCAAATTGATGGAAGGCAGGGCCAGTAATACCACATTGTGGCACATTATACCACCCCAACAGAGCCAAATACCACAGTCCATCACAAACTACTGCCAGAAGCACAAAATACATCCCCAAAAACTTCTACTGACCGGTGGTGAGGAGGGACCAGGCGGCCCCCTGGGCATCGGCCCACTGGGAAATTTCCCTATGAGGTCTATGGCCAATCTGCCCATGTTGAGGAGAATCAAGCACATGGGTAAAGTCTGGATTCTAAGGATCTGGGACAACCATGGCAAAAATGTTCTAACAAAGTGGCCAATTTAAAGCACCAATTATATTGTCAAAAATCAAAATAGGATGATATGATATAGGAAGATTGAAGTCATTAACAAAGACAAGAATTCATCTGCACAAAGGAAGAACTAAAATTAAAATATGGAGAGACAAATTAGAATACTGAACAATTGGGTGAATATCGGAGTAACTTGGAAGGTGGCAGCGACTTCAGAAAAGTTTATGATTGGTTTCCCTAATGCACACAGTAATGTCACAGTACAGGGATAATGATATAATGTTAGGGGGATAGTGTGCACACTTATCTAATAAGAGTGGGAAAATGCACCCAGTTATATCACAGCACGGGGGTAATGTACAGAGCACAGTGATGTCACAGTATAGTCATAATAAACAGTGATGTCACAGTCAGGAAATAATGAACACAATGATGTCACAGTACCGGGATAATAGACACCCTGCACACAGGATAACCATGCAAATTGATGTAAAATTTAGAATGCAAACACATTCGGTTTTCTACCACATTACATACATTGCACCTTTTGATTACAGATGGGTCCCCTTACTTGTTGGGCCCCATAGCAGCTGATATGTCTGCTACCATGGTAGTTCTGCACATGGGGTGACATGTATGTTAATGAGCAGTGCAGAATGATTCCTGGATTGTGCATGTTGTATATGGCACAAGTGTCCTCATATGTTGCACCGTTTGGTACGTGCTTGGTTACATATGTTTGCTATGCGGTGTGGGATCACATGATTTGTATATGCAGAATTATTAACGTGTGACACATATTAACATGTAGAGTGCATAGATTTGCACTGTGTGCACACTGGAGAAAAAGGGGTAATTATAAGGAGTTTTTGGAATTGCATCCAGAAAGGGTGAAGATGTCATGGCGGCCATTACAGTGTATGGGTCCCATCTAACTCCTTATCTCTGTCACAAAAGGAAATAATATTATATGTATAACAGGAGGATACCAATCACTTACTACACAGGGATCTATTTAACCTATGCACACTGTATTAAAGAGGTTACCCGGGATTTACATATTGATGACCTATCCTCAGGATAGGTCATCAATATGTGATCGGCGGGGGTCCGACTTCAGGAAACCCCTCTGATCAGCTGTTACATGACCCTGGAGCAGCTCAGTCCCATAGAAGTGAATGGGGCTGACTGCGATACCAAGCACAGTCATTATACAATGTATGGCGCTGTGCTTGGTAACTACGAGGAGGCTGAGTAATCTCCTCAAACAGCTGATCAATGGGGGTACTGGGAGTGAGACCCCTCTGATCTCATATTGATGACCGATCCTTAGGATCGTTCATCAATATAGAAATCCTACAGAGCCCCTTTAATGCACTAAAATTGCGTACTTCCTTGACCATTGCCATTTTCAATGTTTCTTGTTTATGTAAACCTCCAGCCAACATCTGTTAGAAGGATAGGAAAATAAGTACATCGTAACACGATTCTTTCCGTGTTTGTTCCTTTTTTTTGCAGACCGTATGCGGAACCATTATTTTCAATGGGTCTGCAAAAAAAAAAAAAATGGAAGTTACTCCATGTGCATTCTGTTTCCGTATGTCCCTTCCGCAAAAAAATAGAACCTGTCTTATTATTGTCCTCATTATGGACAAGGATAGTACTGGTCTATTAGGGGCCAGCTGTTCAGTTCCGCAAAATACGGAATGCACATGGAGTCATTCCTATTTTTTGCAGATCCGTTTTTGCAGTCCGCAAAATACATACGGTTGTGTGCATGAGCCCTAGCAAAGCAGATCCTAATGGAAATTACAGAAGTCAGAATCATCTGGATTCATCCTCACTATTCTGTTCCTACTATCCAGATGATTTACATTAAGGGGTCCATTACCCACTATGCATTAGTACTGCAGACACAGTGTCATTCTATGCTTAGCCTCGCACAGGGGCAGAGCTCCCAATGAGTGAACGTCAATAAAGCAAGCAATCTTCATGTCCCCCTTTTTGTGTAGTAACAGAAGCCACATTGAAAGGCCGGTGTAATAATTAGGATGAGCAGCTTGATAAATGTGCGGCTGTAGAACAAGCAGCATCTATGCTATTGAGTTACAAATACAGTCTGGTCCCTTGTATAATTAGCCCCCGTGTGATTTCACATTCTGATGCACAAATGCCAATGTACTCTTGTTCAATGTCATGCTCTATTAGGAGGCAGCCATTCAAGTTACACATATTGTTTAAATTAGGTAACACTGGGGCCGCCGAAACCAAATCTCCACAGTTTTGGACTTGCATAAATTGTCCTGGAGCATGAGTTAGAAGAAGAATGCTACATGTAGAGTGCTCTAGGTCTTACCCTAACCAAAAATAGCTACAATTAGCCCCATTTGTGCACAAATGATGTCAAGATTATCTGAGTTATAGTAATAATAATGTGCATGCAGCAACATAGTCTTCTAAAATTCTCTAAAGGAATTTATCTGTATTTCCTTAGCTATAAGGCTGGTTTCACATCACCATTTCATTTTCTGTTCTTCTGATCCATAAGAAGAGCAGAAAACAACAAAAACAAAACAACAGATCCTGTATTTTGAAGGGGTTCTCTGCGAATTAAGAAAATGAAAATATTTAAAAATTACTGTATTATAAATATATTCCCAAATACCTTTCATTAGTTATAATGGCTCGTTTCATCTGGGGTGCAATCATTAGAATAAATAAAATGGCCGCTGTCCTATTAGTGCACACAAAACCTGTCCTAATCACACAGCAGGACAAGTGACTTCAGAACACTGGGTAAAGAGCTGCCTCATCCTCTCTTCTCTGCTTGTCAGGGATTATGATCTTGAATACAGCTGGTAAGAACTTTAGCTGAATCTCTGTAGGAATGGAGTTCATCAGGAGACATGAAGTACAGAGAGGACAGGCTGTGGTAATATAGACTGAATACAAGTGCTGCTGCTCATTATCCACATCCCCACCTACTCTCAGTACTTCATGTCTCCTCATGAACTCCATTCCTACAGAGATTCAGCTAAAGATTTTATCAGCTGTATTTAGGATCATAATCCCTGACAAGCAGAGCAGAGAGGAGGATGAGGCAGCTCTTTAGCTCAGTGTTGTGAAGTAACTTGTCCTCCTGTGTGATTAGGACAGGTTTTGTGTGTACTAATAGGACGGCGGCCATTTTATTTCTCCTAATGATTGCTCTCCAGACAAATCAAGCCATTATAACTAATGAAAGATATTTGGGAATATATTTATAATAAAGTAATATTTCAGTATTTTAATTTTCTTAATTCCAGGAGAACACCTTTAAGCACATTTTGTATCCGTTTTACGTATTTATGATCCGTTATTTTAGACGGAAAAAAATTATACTTTGTGTAGGATTTTTTTTTTCAGTCTAAAATAACAGATCTCAGATGGAAATGGCTAAAATGGAAAAAAATGTGCTTAAAATACAGGATCCGTTTTTTATTGTTGCTCTGTTCTTCTGACGGATCAGAAGAGCAGAAAACGAAACGGTGATATGAACCCGGCCTAACTATGGTATTCACTGGTTATTCATAGACTTTTTTAGGATTGACAAGGGGGGCATTACACGTGTTGAAACTATGTGACACTATTCACTCGAGTGGATTAGACTCCAGATTAGGCTGGGTTAACATCACATTCACCAACTAGTTTTGGCATACACATTAAAAAAAAAGTAGACTGCAGACTAGGGATGAGCGAAGTGAGCTTCTGTTTAAGCTGTGACAATTACAGAAAAATACCTTCATCAGAAAGGACATGACCCCTGATAAAGAGCATGCCCCCTGAGCTGTCAGCCCAAAATAAATCTAGCAAAACAATTGAAGCAATGAAAGGGAAGATCTCTGGATCCATGTGCAGTACAGAGGGCTAGTTCTAGTTTTTTTTTAGAAAGGCATTGTCATACTATAAGATGGCTGATTTTCACATCAATCATGGCATAACCCCTTTAAAGAGGACCTTTCACGGATTTTAATAACTGGAGATAAATACCTTGTGTCCTGGGGTACCCCCCGCTGATGCTGCCATCCTGCCTAGTTTTCTAAAATAGCGCTCCTGCGCTCCGCTGTGCCCCCTGTAGTTTTCGCGCTCAGTATGTAAATACTGAGCATCGGTACAGGGAGGAGGAGACGCCGGCATTTCTCAATGGGCGTCTCCTTCTCCCTGGCTGTGCCGCGATCCAACCACAGCGGAGAGCGTCACAGCTTTCTCCCTGGCTGTGACGCTCTCCGCTGTGATTGGATCGCGGCACAGCCATCATGGAGCTGGTGGATGTTAGAGACCTTGCGCTCCTCCACCTTTCATTTGAGAATGCTCCACAGATGCTCAATAGGGTTAAGGTCTGGAGACATGCCTGGCCAGTCCAGCATCTTTACCCTCAGTTTCTTTTGTAAGGCAGTGGTCATCTTGGAGGTGTGTTTGGGGTTGTTATAATGTTGGAATACTGTCCTGTGGCCCAGTTTCTGAAGAAAGGGCAGCACGCTCTGCTTCAGTATGTCATAGTACATGATGGCATTTATGTTTCCCTCAATGAACTGTAGCTCCCCACAGCCAGCAGTACTCATACAGCCCAAACCATCACACTCCCACCACCATGCTTCAGTGTAGGCAAGACACTGTGTACTCCTCACCTGGATGCCGCCACACGCTTGACACCATCTGAACCAAATAAGTTTATCTTGGTCTCATCAGACCACAGGACATGGTTTCCGTAATCCATGTCCTTAGTCTGCTTGTCTTCAGCAAACTGTTTGAGGGCTTTCTCGCGCATTATCTTTAGAAGAGGCTTCCTTCTGGGACGACAGCCATGCAGACCAATTTGATTCGGTGTGCGGCGTATGGTCTGTGCGCTGACAGGCTGACCCGGCACCCCTTAGACCTCTGCAGCAATGCTGGCAGCACTCATACGTCTATTTTGAAAAGACAACCTCTGGATATGATGCTGAGTATGTGCACTCAACTTCATTGGTCGACCATGGCGAGGCCTGTTCTGAGTGGAACCTGTCTTGTTAAACCGCTGTATAGTCTTGGCCCCCGTGCTGCAACTTAGTTTCAGGGTGTCAGTAATCTTCTTATAGCCTAGCCTATCTTTATGTAGAGCAACAATTCTTTTTTTCAGATCCTCAGAGAGTTCTTTGCCATGAGGTGCCATGTTGAACTTCCAGTGACCAGTATGAGAGATTGTCAGAGTGATAACACCAAATTTAACACACCTGCTCCCCATTCACACCTGAGACCTTGTAACACTAATGAGTCACATGACACTGGGGAATGGCTAATTGGGCACAATTTGGCCATTTTCACTTAGGGGTGTACTCACTTTTGTTGCCAGCGGTTTAGACATTAATGACCGTGTGTTGAGTTATTTTGAGGGTGCACCAAATTTACACTGTTATACAAGCTGTACACTGATTACTTTACATTGTATCAAAGTGTCATATCTTCAGTGTATTCCCATTAAAAGACATAATAAAATATTTACAAAAATGTGAGTGGTGTACTCACTTTTGTGAGATCCTGCATTATCCTTAGGATAGGTCATCAGTATCAACTACACAGTACTGTACACTGTATGGTGGTCGTGACTATTACTGCAATGCTGTTTCCATTCAAGGAAATGGGGGCAACTCTACACCAACTGGGCACGACCACTACACAGTGTATGGCGCCTTTTCGGTTTTGACGTCGCAGCTCATGAAAACAATTGATCAGCAGGGGTGCTGGGAGTCGGACCCCTATCAATCTGAAATTGATACTATAGGATAAGTCATCACTAGTAAAGTCCTGGAAAACCCTGTAAGAAATATGGACATTGCAACCAACTTATAAAGAAAGCCATAAATTAGGCGCATCCTCTGGCAGTGCAGGAGATTTCAAAGACTGGCGTAAAACACCATCCTTGATAAATCTCCCCAAATGACTCTTATAAGTAGGCAGGCCTGAGATAAAATCCCCAGATGTATCTGTCAGTGTAGAACAGAATAATGTGAGTCTGCCGGCAGAACGATTCCCACAAGCTTAGTCTGAATAATTCAGAAAACCTCTAATTGTTGCTTGCTATGTTGTGCTGTCAGGCAGCGGCCGCGCTCGGTGCATCTGGGATGTTTTTGTATCTAAGATACAAGGTATTACGATATATTCACTAATTACCCATAACCTGCTCAGAGTCCTCGGCTACTGCTTTTCAGCTGTCAGTGCGAATACCAGAGGCACCCAAGATTTCTTAGCATATCAAGAATGATTATTAATACAGTTCTACATCCAACTTAGAAATGATTAACTCTTCATCAACTGTGTCCTCATCCATTACATGTCAAAGCGGTGCTGCATCCTGCCGGAATGACACTTATTGGTACAGTCGGAAACAATGGGAGATTTCTCAAAAGTGGTGTCAGATTCCACCTTTCATTTTTCATTGCTCCTTTGGAAAAATTAACGTGGAATCTGATTGGTAAGCCAGTTGTCCTTCACACCACTTTTGATAAATCTCCTCCATTTTTCTTCTGATGTAGAGGCACAATACTGTTTGCAGTTACTGACTATTTAAGGCTGGGTTCACATCAAGTTTGCCAAAAAAGGTATACGTTAACGGATGCCTCGGACTGATACCACACAATGGCATCCATTCACCATATTGTTACATTGTAAAATAAAACCATATACAATAACTTATACGTTTTTTTTACCGAGCATAAGTGTGTTACATGTTTATATCCTTTTTCCCCAATGTATACATCAAACAGATGGCAAAAACGTTATGTGAACCCACCCTTAGTGGTATACATGCACAATGGTTATTGTCTCTAGAAATGCCGCAAAGGGACGGCTTTCACAATTGGTGGGCGCAGTCTCTTGAACTAGTAGTCACTGACTCCCTTACAGCACCAGCCTTTTATCTTGAGTGACACCTCTAAGGGTTGCTTTCTTCAGGACCCGTTTTCCTAAAACTCTTGCCGTCTCATTCATGCCCCTGTCACTCCCAGGCACAGTTTCTTGAACAGTAAGTAGTCACCGGCTTCCTTGTAGTAGCTCTATGAAACTCACCAGCCTTTTATCTATCTTGAGTGACACCTCTAAGGGTTGCTTTCTTCAGGACCCTCTGGCTCTAGCTCTTGCTGTCTAACTCAGACTTCAGTCTCTCCCAGACCCTGGTGCTCCTCAGTAGCTGCCTAGGCCCAAACCTTTGCTCTATCTTACAACAGGTGTCTCATGAGCTCATTACTTACACAATCACCAGAAGTGCCAAAGACACACGGATTAATGGACGCACTTCAAACCCCACCTACAGCTGTTGAGGGCAATACCACTTGCCTCACAATGTCCACTGTTATGTCAGATGCAGAAAACCTGTAATGTCTGACCCCTGGGAATCGGTCAACCTGGAAATTTCCCTGTAAGGTTTATAGCCAGTACATCCCTGCCTATACCTGGAGGAACAGCAACACCCTTGAAACAACAAGTTTCTCTATAATATGACGTCTATAAGGTCCTGGAGATCACATGGTCACAGAAGGAGCTTCCATTGTTTCTCACCCTTCAGTTCTAGCATCATAATCACCAGGTAAAAGTCTGAGGCCAAGTAAGGCCTGTAGTGTACTGACCATGGAGGCAGATCACACCACTGCTATGGGGCCTGTGGTGAAATGGTCCTGGGAACTTCACTACTTCTTTTCCTTTCCCACATAAAACAAAATTTGCCCGCAACCAACAGAAGTGGGAGTTCAGTGCAAAGAGATTTTTACAGCTTCATTTGTGTTAAGTGGTAATTCCTACGCGTTGAGCCTCGCCCCTAGAGGTGGCTGCAGTCCGACAGCTTTACAACTCCAATTCCCCAAAAAGTTGGGACGCTGTGTAAAATTTATATAAAAACAGAATGCAATAATTTGGGCGTTGCTGTAACACCTCGAGGCTCTGCTCCCTCTTCACCCTCTGTACTTTGATTGACAGGACCAGGTGTGATGACCTTCTCACAATAAAAGTGGAGAGGACATGGCAGTTGCAGAGAGAGCAGAACCTCTAGGTGTAATAACATTGCGCCCATTGCTCCTAGAGGCTCATTTGCATATAATAAAGCAATGTGGGCACATGTGAACATGGGACCAACACAGATGTCTTCAGCTGCCAAGTGCACATGTAACAGGTCAGCCAGTGTCATAGGTACAAATCTGCTGACAGATGCCCTTTAAGTGCAGTGCATGGCAGTATGCAGTTAGCTTCTAAGCTCCCTCTAGTGGCAGCCAGGATATTATGTTTAAGTCTATGAAGGAATCTGAAAACATTTATCAGTAAATCAGAGCTATAAATATTTATTAAATCTAATCTGCAGAAAATGTTGGCCCTAAATAATGACATTGTATTGAAATTCACTTTACATCCTGTGCAGGACCCTAAAGAAAGCTACTTTCTGGGCCTCATTTTATATAGCTCGATTCTCCATCTATATTATGTTTTCTGGCTCAGTCTCAGGACTTTTTTCCTATACTTAGTTTTGCCTTTACAGTATATATATATATATATATATATATATATATATATTCTTGGCTGGAAACTATAGTCTAAGATAATATACTGCAAGACTGAAGTCTTTAAACATTGCCTGACAAAATGAAATTGATCTCTTCAAAGTTTAACGGCAATTTCATTTTGTTCACTTGAGAACATTCACTCATGCCGTGCTTCACCTTCCTCCTTCTGTTATCAGATCTGCCAGCAGATGACCTCATGCGTCTTATGTATTGATGATCGTTCAGTTGTTCGATAAGATCTAAACATTTTAATCTACTAGAAACCATTATACGAGATGCCTTTCAGCAGGGCCAGAGAGCAGATTACCTCTGTGCATGAACAGTATATTGGCCCCTTGACTTGAATAGTTCAGCAAAGAGCACCTACCTTATGAGTATGACTCTCTAAAACTGACCATACCCATTAGGCCCCATGCACACAATCGTTTCCTGTATTGCGTCCACAAACCACGGATCCACAGCATATGGAAACCTTCCATGTGCAACCTCATTGTTCTCACTCTCATCACTAGAAATAACTTTTCTTGTCCACAATACGGACAAGAATAGAACATCTTCTATAATTTACGGAACAAACATACGGATGCGGACAGTGCACAGTGTCATACCTTTGTGCTGTCCGTTTTTTCTACATAACCATAGAAGTGAATAGGTTAATGTGCTATCCATATAAGGCCTCATGCACATGAATATATTTTGTTTACGTGTCTATTCCGTTTTTTTTGCGGTTAGGATGTGGACCCATTCATTTCAATAGGTCCGCAAAAAAATGTGGACAGCACACTGTGTGCTGTCTGCATCCGTATTCCGTTTCCTAGCCCCGCAAAAAACATACAGCATGTCCTATTCTTCCCGATTTTGCAGACAAGGATAGGCACTGTTAAAATCGATCTGCAAAAAAAACCAAACGGATGCAACACGGATGTCACACAGACCTCATCCGTATTTTTTTCGGATCTGCATTTTGCAGACTGCAAAATACACACGGTCGTATGCATGTAGCCTCAAATGCAGATCGGATGCAAGATACGGTCATGTGCATGAGCCTTTGTATCAATGTTGGACGAACCTGCTCATTTTGGTGGGACTGGTTGACCATCTAATGTGTATGGGGGCCCCCGATTCTCCCCTGGTGGCAGATGTGTGCGGAGAGAAGGATCCTGCCAATGGATTTCAACCTGGTTGATCCTTTTGTTCTCAGGGTTGACTGAGGTGTCTGGCAGTGTCTCTCCTGCCTCTATTAATAACACATGAATGCTATGGCCTCCCAAACAATCCAGCAGTAACTGTGAGCTATAAAATGAATCATCTCATGATGCAGTCTAAGGGCTCATGCACACAAACGGATTTTCTTTTGGTGTCCTGTTTTTTTTGCGGACCATATGCGGAACCATTTGTTTCAATGGGTCCACAAAAAAAAAAACAGAAGTTACTCCGTGTCATTCCGTTTCTGCATGTCCATATGTTTGCAAAATGTAAAATGTTTTTGCAGGACTACCCTTTTAACAGTGCTGGTTCTAGGTTTGTTAGAAAGAGGTCTTCATGTACTGTATGATGTCTGATTTTCATTATTTACATTAATCATGGGATAACCCCTTTAAGCTGGGAAGTGGGTCGGGATTATGGGTAAGCAAGGGTATCCCCCCTGTAGGGGACACTATAGGAGGGGCATTATAAATATTGGGGGCACTGGTGGCATTATTACTACCAGGGATACTATGGGAGCATTATTATTACTGGGCACAATATAGGGGGTATTGCTACTAATGGGGGCTCTCTTGAGGAGTATTATCACTATTGGGGGCACGATTACTAGTGAGAGCAGTCTGGGAGCAGTATTACTGGGAGGGGAGCTCTCTGTATGGCAATGGTATTTCTAACAGTAAAGTGTTTGTCGGCATGGGAGAGCACAGCGGGCATAATATTGGGAGTAGCAGCAGGATGATAGTGGTCTGTGTAAATTTGGGGGCTGATCTGGGAACTGTATAAATTTGGGTGAATTGCAAAATCTGTAACAGCCCCGGTCTACCATGTGCCATATAGCAATATGGGTGTCTTCTTATATAGCAGAGGGGGCTGCACACCCCTGACCAAAGACATCTGTGTGTGATGGTCTGGTCCAAATGAAGAAAAGGAAAGTGAAGAACGGAAATCCGTAAAGATGTCACCTGTAAGTCACTGGATCTCTGGATCTGCCCCTGACTGCTTCTTTTAAATGTGCTTTACTCTTTTTATTAGGAAGTAATGTCACTTTTAATTGATTGGGGTGGACGCAATTTTCCTGCTCCGCCTAGGGTGTCAGAATACCTTGTCCTGGCCCTGCTGGCAGAGGTGCACCACCAATGAGGCCAGGTGAGGCGATCGCCTCAGGCAGCACCAAGAAGGGGCAAGAGGGGGCAGCCGAAGAGCCATGAGCAATGAGCGCTTTCATTGTGGCAAATGGGTTAGGTTAAGAAATTGGCATGGGGGGTACACCCCTGCCTGCTGGGACCACTAAAATATCTGGGTGACCAGTGGACTGATGAATTTCTACCCAAAAAGGCTGGAGCCCTACTTTAATACCAGGGACATCTTTCTTCATCGGCCTTTGTGATTAATTCTATAAATCCATTGTCCTCAATAGGTATTCTATTCTCGTCCTGAATTCCTTCGTAATTCTCATCTGTGGTATGTTAATTGTATGTACAAAAAGTACATGGTTTTCAACTGGCTGCATTTTTAAGATGTCTGAATTAGTGGGGAGGGGGAGCGGAGTTGGTGACTTGAACTTTTGGATATTTTCTTTTTCTTTCCCTCTGCACAGTCTCATAAGTTCCTGCCATCTACAAGGCTGGAAACATATAGATTTTATGCTGTTGTTTCTAAGGATCTAGAATTGGTAAACCCAGATTTACTTGGTGCACTTGTGCAAATAGAGAAACTTTATAGGTTTGCAGTTTTGCATCTCATAAATAAGTGCTCTTGTCTATTCTGGTTGGCGAATAAGTGCTTATTCACATAAGTGCCTTTTCAGGAAGTGCTCAAGTTGCATTCCAAACAGAATGTAATGCAAGAAAGTCAAAAGTAAAATTCCACCAACTAGAGGAAGCTTCACAAAAAGAGTATTTGATGAAAATGTGCTGATCTGGACAAATCCTATTATTTCTACATCTCTAGCCTGCACATTCACTGCTAGCACTTTCTATCTGAATTGCTTTTTAAGTGGTAGAATTGCGGTAACTCTCTTAAAGTTAGTAGCTCCATACACTATGAACTATTATGAAATAATTGCTGGTACTGAATTTGAGTACACAGCAGGTCTGTGGAGCACGTGATTGGCTTCATTACCCAGCAAAAATCTACTAGTAAAATGAAGGCATTCAGTGCATCACAATGGGGGCACCTATGGGTGTTCTAGTAGCGCCTCTCTGCAGTACAAAACTGGAGTACAGCACTCACTGCTGTCTATTTGGGGAATGCCATATCTACTTATGGAGAGCACCTTAAGTGGCCTGAGGAGTCTTACAGGCCTGTTAATGCTCCACTGGAATTCTGGGAAGAAAGGGATGCAAATGGAATGCTAAGTCAATATAAGACTCCTCACACCATTTAAGGAGATATTGTATTCCCCAAATCCTGACCTAGGTCTCTCATCCAGTTAAAGGGGTTGTCCCATAAAAAATATTCTACTGCTTACAAACCTGGATAAGAATATTTTTGTAATTACATATAATTATTAAATAAAATGTATCTGTATAGCGCCACCTGCTGTCTGTCCTTTTTTTAATTTTTTTATCCTGCTCACTGAGATGGCCACACATGCTCAGTTTCATCTTTCAACTGCCTCTAGAGCTGTTATAAGGAGAGAGCCGCAGTAGAATGGACACGCCCCCTGAGCTGCAGCAGAAAAGACACTCCCCTTGAGCTGTCAGCTTGATATAAATCTATCAGAGCAATGAATGGGGAGATCTCTGGATCAATGTGAGGTACAGGGCTGGTTCTAGATTTGTTAGAAAGAGATTGTCATGTACTATATGGTGTCTGATTTTCATTTTTTACATCAGTCATGGGACAACTCCTTTAAGCCTGTACTCTCTGCTCTGCACTGATGAAGGGTAATCACCTCGCAACAGCTGCCTGCAGATGAGAGGCTGGCTTATTTATTATCCAAGTCATGTCTGAAGGCCTATTTAAAAGGTCAAACATTGACTTATAGAATAGCTGCCTTACATCTGGTGGCATCAGAACCAGAGCTTGTTAAGAGCTCATTTGCATACTGCTATCTACATACTCTAGGAAAAACTGCTCCTTTGGGCGCCAGTTGAATGAAGCTGTTTTATCATCACTGTGCTCTGTGTATTGTACAGGATCCTGAAGATGCTCCGGGTGTACGCAGCATAAAAAGTGGGCTCTAGAAAACACCTAGGGGTAGCCTTAGCTCTACTAGCCAGCATAGTGAAGGAAGATAAGTAGCAGATTTTGACGGTATTCTTCCTCATCTATGTTTGATACCAGTTGCTAATTGGGGAGGGGTTAGAACTAAAGAAAAATGACCCCGGAACCACAGAACATGTGGCTGTAAAAGTATACTGCCAGTTTCAGTGCTGTGAAGATGTGACAGGCCCTTGTTAAATTAGTAACTCACTTAATCTATAGTGACTACCAACAAGTGCACACAGACTTGGTATCGCTCATGGCCAACATTTAGGAAGTTTCCCAGAAGTGACATAATTTTACTAGGATTTGACATAATTTTCTGATCATGGGGGTCTGACCACTGAGATGACACGATTGCTAGAGTGAGGGGGCCATGACGCTCTATGTCCAGGACAAAAACATCTTAAATCTAGAACTCACAAAAGCTTCACTGTGTCTTTTGCAAGGATAATAGTGTGGTTAAAGTAAGGAGTGCTGAAAGATGAGTTTTTGGTGATAACCCCCATCACTGTTTGCTGTATTCCGTGCCTGGCCTTGTCACTATTTTATCTGTTCAGGCTCATTTATTTAAGAGTATTGGCGAGACACAACTTGGAAAACTCCAGTTCATCATCAACTCTGCGTGAAATAAACCACAGGACTCTGGAGTTAAACTGTACTTGGCACCTAAACTCAAAGGTTAAATATATTGCTGCTAAGCCTCGTTTTATTGCAGTAAATACAGACATTCGGTATTGAACTGGAGCTGGCCCAAGACGGCAGCATTGCTTTATGGCAATATATAATATACAGCTTACTTCCTGATGGGAAAAGAGTAGATTTATATGACCCTGATAGCCATGTAAAAGGCAAAGTAACTTAAAAGGAATTAATCATTAAAAAGAGGATCTGTTCAACGTCGTCTTAAAGTCACCTTTATTCCTTTATCCGTTATATCCATATTAAATAAGAGGAGATTCATTGTGGAGGTTTTGCTGTATTAAGACCAAAAGTTATTTAGATACCAGCAGTCGGGGAAAAATTGAGGGGGCAAATAAAAATCCTGTTAAGAATGTGTTTTAGGAAAAATGCTGGTTTTGAGATTTTTTTTTTACATTTTTGCCATTTTTTTATGCAAATAACATTACGGCCAGGAGCTTGCTGTAGGACAAAAGGGAATTATGAAACACACTACAATTTTTTTAATTGCTCTTGGTGTTTTTCGCTTTCAGCATTTTTTTTTTCTCAAAACTCAGCACGCTCCAGGTATGGCAATTTTTTCAGGTCTTATTCCATAGACTCTAGAGGGAAAAAGATATCTAAAAGTATATATCAAGCCTAAGGCCTCTTCCACATGAGCAATATAGAATGAGTCAGGGTCTGTTCAGGGAAAAACTGATGGTTTTGTACGTGAGTTTAATAAGTATTGTCTGCAATTGCGGTCAGTGTTTCATATTTGTCCACCAGGATTGCATGCATTTTTTATCCATTTTTCACGTGAAGAAAAAATTAAGAATAACAATCTACATCTTCTAGCAACCATCAGTGAAAAACGCATTGCATCTGGATGCCTTCCGTTTTTCACGCACAATTTATTTCTATGGATTCAGGGCTGCGTGAAAAACGCTCAATATAGAAGATGCTGCGATTTTTCTTGAATGCAAAGATGATCACTGAAAAACAACGCTGAGGTACACAGACCCATTGAAATAAATGGGTGAATATTCTGTCCAGATGCTGTCTGTCTGTGACAAAACGGATCACATCCGGACGGAAAACTTGATAGTATGCCATTAGCCTTAGGCAGTTTTTTGTGGCTATCACTGAAGGTTTTCTTGAACTGCTTCTTTTAGCAATCTACAGTCCTCTGATCACAGTAAAACTGCATATATTACATGCATAAAGCACATTTATCTTCTCAAGAACCCACGTCAATGCATGAAATTCATCGTTTAATGTAGGAATTTTCCATTTTTGCCTCAATATATATATATGCAGCCACTGGTGTTCTGGGCACGAGATGATAAATGGTAGCTGTGTTAAATATTAAAACAGTGTTGACTTATATTGATGCCCCAAATGTTACTGGTGTGTCACTTATACAATGGGCCAAATTGTAATAGATGATAATTGGATTAGGGCGTCTCCAGAACTGCAAGTCTTGTGGGGTGTTCCTGGTGTGCATAGCTCAGCACCTACCTTAACTGGTCCAAAGGTGTCCAAAATGAATGAGAAGGAAGGGCTATTGTGGCACAAGTAGATGAAAAAGTTACTATTGGCTATGATAGAAAGGTGGCAGAAGACACAGGGCATCACAGCTTGCTGGTTATGTGGCTTAGTGTCCGTGCTGACCTCTGTTCATTGCCAAAACAATATGCACATTAGTATCAGAACTGGACAATGCAGCAGTGGAAGAAGGTGGCATGCATGGACAGGTGTGTTTACTTAGGGAAGAGATTGCACCAGAATGCACTACAGGAAAAGGATAAAGTGGCAGAGGCAGTTTGATTCTATGTAATGTGAGCAATGTTCTGCTGAGAACTTTCAGACCCTGGAAGTGACTTTGACACGTACCACCTACATATATATTGTACAGACCAAGGACCAGCAGGATAATGCCCCTCCACACTGCAAACATTCTTTAGTAATGGGTTGACGAACATGACAAAAATTCAAGGTGATGATTTTGCCTCCAAATTCCCTAAATCTCAATCCAATCTAGAATCTCAGGGATGGGCTGGAAAAACAAGCCCAATCCTTGGAGGCCCCGCCTACAACTTATGTTTGGTTTCATACATGGCTTTTTTTTTTTTGAGGAAAAGCCAAAAGTTGATTCTAAAGTAATGGGAAATTTGAGGCAAAGATTCTGCCTGCTGTTCCAGATCTGTGCTGCAGCTAATGAACGTGTGCCACTGGAACTCCGCTCTGGCCCCATTCTATTCCAGCCGCTTCTCGGTATATTTGCCATGTTGCGGCCAGAACTCAGCTCCCCCCCCCCATTATAACGAATGGGGCCGGAGCGGAGTTCCGGCTGCACGCGTGCATAAGCAGCAGCACGGATCTAGCAGGATGTTCACTGTTCACCAGCCGGAACAGCCTGCCGGAAGAGGCTACCGCTAATGTGAAAGTAGCCTAAGTCGTGACAATGGATTTTCTTTCTGCTCTAGAAGAAGGCTGGATTACAAAGCAATATAATAATGGGAGACATAGTAACTGGTAGTGAAGCTCCGTTACTATTTGGACAAATTATTTTGCACAGAACCGGTAGTCTTTACTGTAACCCCTATTATTTTTGAAAAGTGCTGTCAGCAGATGAACTAACACAGATGGTATGGAGAACTTTTCAGCATGCTGGTACTTTTCAGGTTGTCATTAGTTTTTGATACATACAATACACCAATTTTTAAAAAAATGACTTGGTTAATTTTATCTCAAATATGTCTTCCAAGATCTATCTTGCTGTTCTGGCAGAGGTCCCATAGCTTACATTAACAAAAAAAATAAAAAAAAATCTAATAGCATTAATCAAAGGGCTCCAGAACAAGCCAGCTTTATCCTGACAAGAAGTGTGTGCAGTGCAGATCAGCTCAGAACTGTGCAGTGGGTGGATTTACACCAGTAATCAGGTTTAAGATCGTATTGCAGTGAAGTCAGCATCTGGTTTAAGGTATAGAGACTAATTAGGCCAGGTGCTTCCTGTGCTTGGAGGAGGGGGGAGACAGGACGGGAGGAGAGGAATATTTTAAGTAAAAATGCTTGCTTGACTGCGGAGAATATTCAGCTGTGTTCTCTCAACAAGTTAACAGTTCCACTTCATGACTTAGAAACACAAAACGGAGTCATTATGGAAGCTATAAATGGTATACAGTAAGACGCCTGCATATGTAACAGGAACATTTATTTCATATATTCATCATCACTGCTCCTCCCTGTAGTCTGGCATATGCATAAGCCTCTGATGTAAGTGTAGTCTTTACTGGTTCCTCACCGGATATTTTGTTTTACTTCGATGGTGAAGGATGTCTATATAAATATATATATATATATATATATATATATATATATATATATATATACACAGATCTGTGCAAAAGTTTTAAGGGTGAAAAGTAAGATTGCTTTCGAAAATACACATGTTAATAGTTTATTTTTATCAATTAACAAAATGCAAAAGTATATGAACAAAAGAGAAATCTAAATCTAATCAATATTTGGTGTGACCGCCCTTTTCCTTCAACGCAGCATCAGGTCTTCTAGGTACACTTAGCTTTGTTAGAATGGAAAACCGGACACTGTCAATGTGACCTGGTGCCAGCAAGGACTTGAATAGTCACAAATTCATAAGTTATAATAATTGGATTGCCACTCTTTTAGATGCTGTATGACCGGACGTTTCAATTCCGCCGGACCTTCTTCAGCGGTCTAAAGATCTGTGGCCTGGGGATGCTGTGGCATGGAGGCTGGATCCTCTCCATGCCACAGCTTCCCCAGGCCACAGATCTTTTGACCACTGAAATAGGTCTGGCGGGACCAAAACGTCCGGTCATACAGCATCTAAAAGAGTGGCAATCCAATTATTATAACTTATGAATTTTTGTAACTGGATCATGGACTTTTCTTATTTGGATGTGTGAATAAATCACCTTAATATAATGAACTTCCTGTGTGCCACAACTTCATATTATTTCTAGGTACACTTACACACAGTTTTTGAAGGAACTCGGCAGGGAGGTTGTTCCAAAGACCATAGAAATTTGGACACATGAAACTAACCTTGGACCAATTCATATGGCCATAGTGTGGCGACATTTTAGCATCCATGGTATGGCTGCCACACTCAGACCCTCTTTGGTTCTGAGGTACCAAACTTATATTGCCACAGGGTTCTATGGTGATCTAAGGTCAGAGCTACACCAGAGCTTCATAGCCATAGCCTTTGATGAAACCTTAGATGAAGACATAGGTTTGGCACACTTTTGGATTTTTCCACACTATGTGGAGTTGGGCTTCAGTTAATCTAAAATTGTTAACGAACTGGTGACAAATTGACATCTTTTATCATTGACCTCTGTGACAAAAAAAAAACTTTCATCAGGATTACTGCTTGGTTTTTGGTATCTGATATAGCTGGAAGTCTTCTTCAATGCACTCATGAGATTGAATTGCCAATTTAAGGCCAAATAAGCATCAAGTCAAATTCATTTGCTACTGAGTAAAGGTCCCTTTAGACGGCCAGATTATCGCTATCGATTGCTTGTACAAACGCTCGTTAGCGATAATCTGCCAGTATAAAGCTGCTGATTACCCAATAAACGAGCAAAATGCTGGCATTAGCAATCTCTCCGCCCCATACTGTGGAGGAGATCACTACATGTAAATGCAGCGGTCTCCTCCACTAACGAGCAAGCAATTGTCAAGAAGGAACGCTTCCTTCACAACAATTACTGGCTACATCGGGCCATGTAAAGGGGACTTAAAATTTTCTCTCCCAATTTTCTCTCAATTACCGTACATATGGGCCCAGTGATAATAGAAATTAATGATATTGTTGTCTTTTCTTTTTAGCTGGACTGAATCTGGCCCTTTTCCTGGGTGGTTGAGCGTATATCTAGGGAAAAGGCAGTTTTTAGGTTAGGAATGCACGTTGTAGACTTTGCAGGTTGTTACCAGGGTGACTGTATTGCTCTGGTGCTAACTACATAGTTGTCATAGGGAGAATGCATTGGGGTTGTTCTTATGAACCATAAATGATGGGGTCACTTATAATAGGAAGTGCTATGGTTGTACACTCAAATTACTTTTTGAAATAAAGGCATCTGATTAGCTTCCGTAGCCAACGTCACTGGGATTACTTGTTTTGCAGAGTCTTATATGACATACAGGGCAGATATGATTGATGTGTGATAGGATCTCCACCAGTTGCTCATTTTTGTTTTAGAAGAATGATTGCATCAAAACAGAACAAGTCTACAAGTTCCACCACGAGAGGCTTCTCCTGATATAGGGAACCCCTTATACTGGCATGCAGATAAGATAGCTGTCAGACAAGTTATCGTACAACCAACAACTATCTCCCTTGATTCCCCTATAAACATACATGCTTATAGATTATATTGTGAGATGACCTTTGCTGAAACAAAAAAAAATGCACCAGAAGACCATATCACTTCTGCATCACAGTTTAACCATAGTTTATGTCTTAAAAATATATTCTTGTAACATTTTCTATAGAAACCACAACAAAGTTCAGAAATGAAAAAAAAGGATGTAACTAAAATACTACAGAAACCAAAAGCAATTTATATCTATTAATACAGATGATATATATATATATATATATATATATATATATATATATATATATATACACATATGCCTGCATATGTGTGTTATTAGTAAACATAAGGAACGACCTCCTCCCCCTCCCCTCTGCCATTTAAATCATCTGGTCAATGCCACTCATCACATTAAGTGCCCCTTTCAGTTATGGTTCCAAACAGTCTGAAATTAGAGACAGACGGAGAAAGTTTAGGTGAATGTATGTTATTGTGTTCTCTATTAGACAAGATCTGTAATGTTTTCTGCTTCTCAGATAACTCTGCTGTGTTTGGCATCAAGGGACATCCCGGCAGCTCAGCGTAATTGCAATGTTTTACTATTATGTCGAGTGTAACTTTCTAAAACTTTTATAAAGAGCTTATAAAAAAATAAATGAAATATAGATTTTCTATAAAGGAACACAATACATTAATAAACCAAAAAAGCAACATTTGAAAAGTTATCTAAATCCACATTATTTGGGAATTTACTATAAATAAGAATTTTTAAAAAATCTGGAGTAAAAGTAGTCTCCTATATGCCTCCAACACCAGGTTACCACAACTTCATTAATTAACAAAACATATCTCCCCTTGACTTTGGAACATCTCCTTCCACCTCTACTAGAGCATCAGCTCTACTTTTGGAACCAGCAGAATATAGAGTACAAATGATCAGTAACACAGCAGTACTGTACAGGGGCAAAACTTGTAGCTTCATGGCCCCAATGGGCCCCACGTATTAAAGGGGTTGTGCAAGAATGGGGGTTGGCAAACCCCCTACTTTACTGGACCTGTAAAAGGAAGAATACTTACCTGCTTCCCAGTGCTGGCTCCCCGCTCCTTCTCCTCCTGGCCTGCGATGATGCACTGGGCTCCCTCAATGTAAACATCCAGTTTAACATTGGCCAGTGATTGGCTGCGGAGGTGACTGGCTCCCTTTACGTCATGACAAAAGGGGATCCAGTCTCCATTCACTGGCCACAGCGATGTCCAACCAGATGTTTACACTGAGGGAACCCAGCAGAGCATTGCAGGCCTGGAGAAGAAGGAGCAGGGAGCCAGCATGGGAAGCAAGTATGTCATCTTCCATATGGAGGTCTGGTAAAGTGTGTGTGGGGGGGGTTGCCAGCCTCTCCCCTCCCCATTCTTGCACAACCCCTTTAAAACTCTGCTCATGAGCCCCATTTAGCATCTGGTGCAACTGCACCCCCCTATAGCTACAAATCTCGACCTGTAATTTTGTGTTTTTTTGGGACCGATAAGAATCCAATGATAAGGTTTGGTTAGAAGTGACAAACCTCTTTACAGAACATTTCTTCTAGTGGAAGATCAGAATCATGGATGATGCCCAGATTATTGCAAACTGTAGTTCAATCAATGTTGCTACTCACTAACAAGAGCTACATTAAAACATCACTTTTATTGATTAATATAAAATTGATATGATTACAAGTACACAAGATATGTCTAGAGTAAAATAATCTGACCAGTCAGCGCTCAGTTCTTCTCCTGCTCGTTGTCTAGGGGATGGAGGACGCCAGCCACACTGAGGAGGTATACGCGGCCGGGATGGAGGACGCCAGCCACACTGAGGAGGTATACGCGGACGCCAGCCACACTGAGGAGTCAGCGCTCAGTTCTTCTCCTGCTCGTTGTCTAGGGGATGGAGGACGCCAGCCACACTGAGGAGGTATACGCGGCCGAGTCCTCCCCGCCCCCTTGTTGTCATGGAGACAAGGATGCCAGCCACGTCCGACGCTGGATCCCTGCTCCTCCTCACAAGCGGGATGCCAGGGGCGCTGCAGGGAGGGAGCATGCCGCCGGCTCCCCGTTACAGAATAAATCCATTATTTATTGGAAGATCTTTGAAGTACTGCTTCTTCCATTAGAGATTATATCAAATAGACAAGGTCTAGAATAGGGATGTCCAACCTGCATCCCTCTAGCTGCAAAATTACAACTCCCACCATGTACTGATATCTGTAGGCTGTCTAGGCATGATAGAAGTTGTAGTTTTGCAACAGCTGAATGGCTGCACATTAGACATCCCTGGTCTAGAGTCTGACCTGTTCTCATCCACTTTCCCATCTTTAAGGTCGTTTATGCCTGCTCAGGCTGAGTTCACACTTCAGTTATTTGATCAGTTATTTCCATCATTTACTGTGAGCCAAAACCCACTGTGAAGCCTACACAGAGATAAGGTATAGTGGAAAGATCTGCACCAGCTCTGTATCTCTTTGACCTGCACCTGGTTTTGGCCCCTAATAACTGATGGAAATAACTGATCAAATAACTGAAGTGTGAACTCAGCCTTAGTTGGCCTGTGTACCTGTGTATATGTGTGTGCGTTTAGCTGTGCTGCTCCACTGGTGTTCTATCTATCTATCTATCTATCTATCTATCTATCTATCTATCTATCTATCTATCTATCTATCATAATAGATCTTTAACACTCTCTAATGAATATATTTTAGATTTTTTTTTGGTCTCCAGAAGATATGGCAGATAAGTCATACTGTTTGATGGCCATGATATTACAGAGACCCTACATTGTCACTTACATTGACGATAGGAATTCATGTGAACCATCAGCATTTCAAGTTCTAATCCCCAGGAGAGGAATATGGTGGCCAAACCCAGTGGTGGATTTTTGATTTCTTGGTATTTATGTATTTACTTGTGATAAATAGTGAATAATTGGAAAAGGAGGAGGGAAGGAGTGGAGGAGGGGAGTGGTGTCCCCTCCGCCAGGATTTTTATAGTCTAGCATAACTGTAAAACAAACCACAATTTCACCTGGCAACAGAATTGTGGACTCTCACAGTTACAGTGAACATACGCTTTCTTTTGGCAGGAGAAAGCCCTGCAGGATTCCAACAACCCTTAAACCGCATTCTTCTGCTGTTTCAAGATGTGTAAATAATAAGGATCCAGCAACCTTCAAACTTCTATCTTTTCTTATGTTATCTGGGACAGGTTATACAAGACAATGTTTTTTGGAGCCATCTATTGTAAGAATCCTCATTGTCATTCTTAGTTTAAGCCCTACAGCCATAAAAGCAAGCAGTGGTTGACATGGGGCCTAGCTGCGATATCAAGTAGATAGGCGCGGCGTTATTTTTGTAAGAAAAAGTCATGTTTTCCTAATTATGGCAAACCCCTCTAAAGATCAAGTAACACAAAGCTAAAGCAAGTAGGGCCTAGAGTCATAAATGGAAATCTGCTCCAAACAATACCTACATACACTAATCTCCAGAAGGTTAAAAAAATTGGTTTTGCAAGTATTTGTAAAGTTAACCATAGACATTAGATGTGTACTCAAGTATATTGATCAATCGACTTCTAGAAGTTGCACACATCTTCAGTCTGCAGGAGGCAGGTGATGAACATGGGTCTCCATGATAAATCCTCTTCAAGAACTGTATATTGATAATGATTTATATCACTGTAAATTCAACTCATAGCACACAGCATAAAGTGGGTCCCTACTCTTGAACATTAATTTTAAGTAGGGATGAGCAAACCTGAACTGCAAAGTATCCACTGAAATCCAAGTTCGGGTGATTTTATTATTTACGTTATAACATGGTTATATCAGAAAATAATAGCACAACAATATGGCAATTTAGGGGTTGAAAAAAACAACAACTCACCTCATCCACTTGATCGCGCTGCAGCAAAGAACCTGCGATATGCGTGATGACATCACTGCGCTCTTCCACGTGCTGACGTCATCACGCATATTGAAGGTCCTTTGGCAGGTCCTGTTCAGTGAAGATAGAAGAAGCTGCTGCTGCGCAATCACATGCACAGTGAATTGAGGTGTACATTTCTCTGTGCCACCAGTGCACTGTGCTAGTGGAGAAGGAGTCCTGGACTCTTTTCCTGGTAAGTTTGAAATTCATTTACTTTCTTTTGCCTGGTTTGCTATGGTCAGGTTCAGGACCCTAATCTCTGCTGCATAACAGCATGATGGTGGTTTAGTGTCCAAAACCAGGTGACAGGTTCCCTGGAAATGAAGAAATGCTACAATTCCAGCTGCTCACCACTAGAGGGAGCTTAGCTTACTACAGTACATACAGTATGAGTTATACATTGTACATAATAATAGATTAGTATGCAGTAAGGTTTTTAGCTCACCCTAGTGGAGGCTGCAGGTATTGTATAATTCTATAATTTAATTTTTAATTTTAATTCTATGGCTATGTGAAAGAAGCAATGGGATTGTGGAGTTTTGTGTCAGAAAAACTGAGCTCTCTATAGAATACATTGGAGCATTGGCAAATATACTGAACATAGAGCATTGTCTAGACTGGATACAGTCGCTCTTATCTAAACAAACTCTTGTTTTTATGAAGCCTATGATCGATTGATCAATATTTTAGAGAAATCACTTGATAGTTCCAGTTATTAATGAAAGCAATAATGCGGTTTTCTAAAAGTTAATCACAATTTATTTTGAAGCTTCTTACATAACATCAAGTAACATCTTGCATGTGGCAAAAGTACACATATCATGTGTCTGAATATATAATTACTGCGTATCCGTAAATACATCACATCATTGTATAAGAGGTGCAGTCAACCATAATTACAATATGTAATGCATTGTATCATTGTCTGGAAACGTGTAAGTTACTTAAAATCCTGGAACTTTCTTATTTTTAATGAGGTTCATGTGTGATGTTCACCGGGGGCGCAACAAGTCAATACACAGTCCTATAGCAACATTTGGAAGAGGACCTCCTCATACTACCCTGGTGTACAAGTACACATACTTAAAGACACCACAAAAAAACATGGACAACCAGACACCTACCTATTCTGGATTTTGCTAGATCCGGTCTTCCCTCTCTGGTTTAAGGACCTTGTTTAGTCCATATAAGCAAATCCTGTGCAATCACTAATAGAGTCACCTAATGGCAGGGGTGTAGCTATAGGGTGTGCAGAGGTAGCAGTCGCTACTGGGCCCTGGAGCCTGAGAGGCCCAAAGACCCTTGTGTGGCATAAGAAGACACCAGTATTATAGAAAGTGCATGCTGGTCAAGCTACATCTCTGGCTGGAGGGAAGGGGTTAGGTTAAGAATTTGGCATGGGGGGTGGTGGTGACGTTTCAATGTTTGCCTCAGGCAGCATGAAGGCTATGTGTTTCCCTGGCCACAAAGCACTGAGGGAAGAGGGGCCCAAGCTAAACTCTTGCACACAGGCCCATGAGCCTTTAGCTACTCCCCTGCCTAATGGATACCGTAAGAGTGCATCCACATGGGACACAAATCTGCAAAATGTCTGCCGGAATCTTGCAGTAACAAAAACTGCAAAAAATATTCTAGAATTTGTAGCAGAATTTATGTCATAAATGCTGAAGGTTCAATTATTGCCCTCCGCATTGCAAAGGGTAAAATCCACCGTGATTGTCCTATGAGTAATGTACAATATAAACAGACATCATATAGTACATGACAGTCTCCTTCTAACAAAGCTAGAACCAGCCCTGTACCTCATATGGATCCAGAGATCTCCTCATTCATTGTTCTTATTGCTCTTCTAGACTTATATCAAGCAAGCAGCTCAAGGGGGTGCCCTTTTCTACTGCAGCTCAGGAGGCTTGTCCGTTGTGCTGCAGCGCCCTCCCTAGAAGAGCTTGGGAGGCAGTTGAAAAACAGAGCTGAACATGTGCGTCCACCTCAGGGAAGTGGACAGAGAAATATATAAAAATATAAAGAACAAAACAGTAGGTGGCGCTATACAGATACATTTTATTGAATAACTCTGACTCTATACAAACGTTTGAAAACTGATGAATATTTTTCATGGGACAACCATTCTAGTGCAGATATTTTCCGCAGTGTGTAGATGAGATATTTTTAAATTTTATGCAAATTTCTGCTACTGTAACACGCTGTGGATAGTATATGCTGCAAGGTATATGCTGCATCAAACAGTCATCCCAGTACAATCGTCATATTGGGTTTTCAGGTTGTGGCACCATTCTCAGTATTATGAGGATAACAGGAGGCTATTCATTAATATTATAGGTAACAAGAAGAAGTATGATGCCCAGTATCAGAAGTCTATTCACATGTCCATATGAACACAGGCTTCTGCCTACATGAATTATTTTGGTTAATGAATTGTCAGTCTCCACTGAAGACCATTATTATATCCTGTGAAGTGCGGGTGGCAGGTATTAATGACAATAGAGCAGGAGCGGGGACAGAGTTTTTATTGATTACAAAAATGAACACAACATTTTTAAGTTTCCACGTTCAAGTTTCCTGAAGCAGTTTTTCGAAGCCAAAGGGAGAGATGGATCATAAATGAAGGATACGAATAGAGAAAAGGCTAAGGGGGGAATTTATCATAGACTGGCATTTTACGTTGGTCTATGATTTCCCTGCACTGCCTGGAGGATACGCCTAATTTATGATGAGGTACACTCCTTGTCATAAATTAGATGCACCCTCTATGCTAGAAAGCTGGTGTAAAAGAAGATACATTTTCCAGGCCTGCTGGTCATGCCCCCTTCTTTAAAAAGTGGTGATGTTAGTTTAGAAGTACCACTGGTACCTAAATGTAGGTGAAATGGCGTTTAAAAAGTCACAAACATGAGATGGAAGGAATGATAATTCCCTCCAAAGTCTTTACCTGTTTTTGAACCCACTCCTGGTTTTGGCTTGAAAAGCTGCATTAAAAACCTGAAGGTGTAACCCCAGCCTAATGCCGCTATCTGATGGCCACAGTATGGGCAATGGCATATTACCAGCAATCCCCTGACCTCCTATAGCTCTATAGTACTAGCAAGTTCTGAAAATGGACTTTATGTCTGGTCAGGCTCCTAGCTATGAGAAGCGCAGATACAGTTGTACCTGACCAAATAAGAAGACAATATTCTAAAAAAGCACATGGCAGATGGGGACCCAGCTACCGATTTTTCACTTGGGCCAAGGATCTTCAAGTATCTGTATCTTGTTTTAACTGAGCTTTAGATAAAAAAAGAACTTGAGACTTCTTTGACCATCATTTCTCGACATGCCCTTCCTAGCTTATACACAATCGATGGCCTCATTTTCTAAATGTCCATTTAGTGGATAAGTTATACATAAATACTGAACATTGACATAGTTCATTTCACATAATTTTTACTATTATTTCACATAACTCCTACAATATCAAAAAGTTTGGAGAATGGGAAAAAACATTTCCACAATTAGCAAGATGCCTACTATCCTAACTATTCATAATAGTGTTTTATCTTAATCAAAATGACTCTTCTAAACACTAGACCATTGGATACAGTTTCTGCCATTCCCGTCTCTATCATGTTAAATATCAGCAGTAATGTCCACATTTCCTAAAGTCACCCAATTGTGCTTAAAGAGGTATACCCAGAAAAAACAAAGTGGGAGGTTTATTTATTATGCCTAGGCGGGCTGCCGGACGCCACACCTAATTTATAATGAGGCCTTGTCATAAATTAGGCGCCGAATCCAGCAGTCTGTGCACCTCAACTCCTGGTTGGCATATATTTCAGTGTAAAAGATTAATGTGGTTGGTGTAGAAGATAAATGTTTCTACCCCCACCATACCACACCTTTTTCTGGAAAATGGCGAGGTCGGCGGAGAAATGCCACTTGCACAAAAAATTCTGCGCAAGTGGCATTCAAGAAGATGCAAACATTGAATTTTTCACATCACAAATGTGGCGTATTGTAAGGATAAATCTGGCCCAATGTGTCCCGTGTAACAACCTACTCATCTTCCCAAGGCCTTGCTCTTCATTTTTCAAAAGTGAAGTGAAAAGTGGGCACGGCTTGTTTGATTGGTCAGGATTAAGACATTAAAAGGTTGAATAAAGTCACATCTCTGCTCCACTCACACCCTGGCATAGATAAAGTGCCATCAACATAAATATTAATGCCAACAAAGTATGTTGAGAAAAATGTATCAAACAATTTATTACAAGATATAAATGAGATAATGATGCCACGTTTCATACATGGCCATTGTTTGATTCTATTGTGCCTATATATATAAAGAATAACTAGAACATACAATTCATACAATTCTTCCTCCTATTCGTGTGAACCTATCATATGATCTACTTAAAGATTAATTTCATATTTTTGGCAGGACGGTGTAATGAATGCTTTCATGCATCTTTTTAATAGCAAGCTGAATAGAACCATTGAATGATAATGGAAAAAGTTCTTCCTGAGCTTAAAGCTGGTGAGCAAGAATGGGATGGGATGTACAAAACCCTTCTTAATGGAGCGAGCATTCAGCATTCATGGTTATTGAGCACAAATTATATCCTAAGGCCTGAGAAGATGTGTAGCAGATGGAAACGAGTCAAAAACCTAAGAAACGAAATTCCTTTGTGGCCTATAGAAATTTCATATGTACAGTACTAAAGCACGGCAATAGACTTAGTTTCATCAAGTCTATGTAGCATGCATGGATCACTGGGTCTTGTATTGTCCATTCAAAACAATTAGGTACAAGAAGAGACTAGAAAGAGGTTTTTGAGCTCCTGTTTTGCTGTGTTGCTAAATATTGATATTCTGATAAAAATCAAAATTTAAGAGTTCAAGATTGGTTTGTCCATCTACAAAAAGTGACTACCATCACGTCCATGTCCATACAAGCCATCTGGCAAACAGATGGGGCCCTACGTGTCTTATGTGTTCTCCAGAGTGGTCCTGGACCTTGAAGCACCTGCAAAGATTGGTCAAACATGCCACGATGTTTGATAAAAAATAGTTGTGACTAGTTGTTGATCAACTCCTGTATATAATGTAGCTCTCTTGTGGTAGTGACATAGTATAATCCGGCACATGCACTATAGATTCTGTAATCGGCACATGCACAGTACATCTCCTTGGGGTTTCCCAGCTGCTGAGATTATCTCTGAAGTTGGAAAAGGAGATGTGCTGACATGTGCTTTACATCTCCTTTAGGTTTTCCCACTGCATATATGATCTCAGCAGCAGGAACGCCCAGAGATGTACTGTGTATGCACAGATTATGGAATCGAGGTTGCATGTGCAGGATTAACGGGCCAGGCAAGAGCAAAATGAAGATGCCGGGCCTTGTCAATCAAGGGAAAGGGGGCTTGTAAGTAGGGAAAGTGGAGGAGCAGTGATGCACCGAGAGGCACTGAAACACTTATTTGCATAAAAGATATCTTTGCAACGGCATTTAAAATTTGGGTGATAAGGGTATCATTTTAACCCCTTGACGACGTGCACCGTACATGTTGACGCATGTTTCACACAGCAGATACCCAAGGTTAATGATGCCGATCGCAGACATTTAAACCCTCAGATGCTGTGATCATGGCACCTGAGGCAGCCTTGCCCGGGAGCACTGTGCTCCCAGAACCCGACTAACATCCGAGCATGGACATCATGGAAGCTTTTCATTCAATTTAATAGCCTGGGCATTTGTGAAAAAGCCCAGGCTATTATAGCTGTAGTTCTTATGGTGGCCTGCAGGTGGCAGAGCCCCATAAGAAAATAGAGAATCTGCCATACACTGCAATGGTAACTCATTGCAGTGTAAGGTAGAAGCAATCTGAAGATCGCATATTCAAGTCCCCCTAAAAAAAAAATAAAAATAAATAAAAAAATGTAAAAATATATATACTGAAATAAATATTCAAATCATCCCCCTTTGCCAAAAAAAGAAAACACCATGACAAAACACCCAAGCTATATACTCCAAAATGATATCTATAAAACTACAGATCACTCCATAAAACATAAGCCTTCACACAGCTCCATAGATGTAAATATAAATATATATATATATATATTTTTTTTTTTTCAGTATTAAAACACAAGAAAAACTATATAAATATGGTATTATTGTAAACATACTGACCCAAAGGAAACAGGTCCATTTAGATAGGGAACTCAAAAAACAAAACCCAAAGCTATGACACAATTGCATATTTTTTTCCAATTCCATCCCATTTGGAATTTTTTCCAGCTTCCTACTACATCGTATGCAATACTAAATAGTCACATTAGAAAATACAGCTTGTCCTGCAAAAACCAAGCCATCATATGTCGATATGAACAGAAAAATAAAAAGGTTATGGTTCCAGGAAGCAGGGACTAAAAAAGTAAAATGCAAAAATGGAAAATCACCATACTGTCAAAGGATTATGTCTGATGTAAACAGGGTTGAGCCTGATAGCGGGTTCTCTTTAAATAAATTGCTTAACAAAAATTAATAAATGACTGTAAATGACTTTCATTCACCTGAATGCGGGGTTGCAGAAATCCACGTGCTTGCTGCCCTATTCACATGAATGGAACTAATTATCAGTCGCAGAAAAATCTGCAACAAAATCCGCAGCGTGTGAATGAACCCTTAGGCTACTTTCACACCAGCGTTTTTGCTGGATCCGGCAGGGTTCAGCAAAAACGCTTCCGTTACTGATAATACAACCGCCTGCATCCGTTATGAACGGATCTGGTTGTATTATCTTTAACATAGTCAAGACGGATCCGTCATGAACTCCATTGAAAATCAATGGAGGACGGATCAGTTTTCTATTGTGTCAGAGAAAACGGATCTGTCCCCATTGACTTACATAGTGGGTCATGACGGATCCATCTTGCTCCGTATCCCGTGATGGAAAGAAAACCTGAGCATGCTGCGGTTTGCTCTCCAGTATGAGAACAGAATGCATTTTGGAGCTTTCCGTTCTGTTCAGCTACGTTTTGTCCCCATTGACAATGAATGGGGACAAAAAGGAAGCGTTTTATTCCGGTATTGAGACCCTATTACGGATCTCAATACCGGAAAATAGAAATGCTAGTGTGAAAGTAGCCTTACCGAAGTTTCTGCCAGCCTGCAGCCACCATAAGGCGGAAATGACAGAACATGTTCTTATACAGCACCCATTGGACATTGAACATAAAAGCAATGAGCTCTTGGTAAGGGTGGTTTCCAGGTACTAGGTAAGTGTCCTCCATGACCCATGGAAGTCCAGGTCACCCTTCACCACCTCCTTCTGCTCTCTGAGTAAAGTAATTTTAATAATTTAACATAGCTCTTTTATATTTTCTTTCAATAAATGATAAAAAAATGTCCTGGTCACGAGGAAGGGTTTCTGAATTGTGAGAAGCCAGACTATAATTGTATTAAGGCTATTTAAAGAAAACTGGGGTCCTGTCTATCAGGGGGCATACAAGGACATGCAAAAATGACATCATTTGATTCAATATTTGCAAGAGATATTATAAGGCTAGCATTGATCAGTTAATGGGATCCATCAATGTCATGTAGCTCTAGTCCTGTATATAGGAAAAAAATTACATTACGCATTAAATGCATTTGAATGCCTCCCCTAATGAACCTTCCTGCTTACTGCTACACCATGCAAAGCCCTTTTTCACATACTGTATATTAGGGATTCCCGTAATGATTCCCTCCGATGGGATCAATTTTGTGTCTGGTCTCATTAGATGAGATGCTGCATGTCTTGTGTTGGGTGGAAATAAGTTGCACGTTCCACTATGGCCATCACACCAGTGCACAAAGTACAAGAAGTTGGTGTGAGGATCTGGGGTTGTGGGTCGAATTAACCACCTAGGCAGGATAGCCATGCAGCTGTCTTTATTCTTTCATCCACAAGTATGCAGCTCATGGAGATATCAGGCTCTAATCACTGTCTCCCAACATTTTAGGTTGGCTACAGCTTTAGTACCACTCGCCGGTATATTTTGCAGTCACAGCCGATGCTTATCCAGACCAAAGGCACCACGTCCTAAGTGCAAGGATCCAACTCCAACCAGTAACACCCCATCATCCCCCAGTCAGGGTAATAAGTACCTCAATGCCAGCTCCGGGTTTGAGCTTGTCCCCTGGGGAACACTTCCCCCAGTGCTAACTGTTTATTGGTGGATGTATTTCCCTGAGGCCAAGTTCCTCACCTGAGACTACACATGAGACCTCTTTGGGAGGTCTACCCATCACCATCCACATACTGGGAGAACAATGGCTTAACTGAGGCCCCCGAGACACTAGGTAGGCTAATGGAATAATTGCTTTACTCTGATTACCCATGTCATGCCTGTTCTTATGTGGCACGTCTCACCTATTGGCTCTGAAGTCTGGATCAGCATGGCATTTGTTTGTGGCTTACATTGCTCCCTTCCCGCATTTCGCAGTAAAGTCACAGGGTCCGGAAATTGAGGGAGTCCTCCGTTGTTCTACATTCCTGGTGAACTACCCCAATCCATTAACAAATTATATACAGTATCCATTGATCTGGTAATCTTTAGTCCACAGCCACCTCCTCACAGTTGTAACATTTGCGAACTCAGCCTGATAATAAGTATATTCCTAAACCGGTTAACATCTGTAGGCTACAATGATATCATATGATTTGCTTTATTAATGTGTTAACTAATGCCAGCTACAAAACTCGAGAGATAGAGAGAGACCATGTACTTTGCTCACCCGTATCAGATGTACACATTTGAGGGGATCTGTTAACCTGTGAATTAAGGTGGGTGAAGTATAAAGTATGTCTCTTGTTACACCAAAGTGTTGCAGTGTAACCAAGGAGAGGCTGAAATAGATATCGTAGTAATTGGTGCCATTCAACACCTTCCACATCTCCACTAGTAACATTTAACACGGTGACCGCATGGAATTATCACTTGGCCAGTTCATCAATAGGCATAACTTCATTCCTCTTGCATGTTTGTACGTGATTACTACATTAGAGAATGCGTAATCATATACCAGGATCTAACCTTCTTTACAAGTTGATATGTTTACGGTTCTTTTGGCTATGAAGGTGTTAAACAGATGCAAAGAGCTGTAAGATGTTTCCAAGAAAACGGTAATATGATTAGAAGTAGTAACGGTGACTCTAGTGTGATTCCCCTAAAAATATCTAACAGGAAATTCAACTCCATACTGAACGTGCTTGGGCACCCTGCACAGCATTTTCGTGGCATCGAAAAATGTTAGCTGAGTGCCAACAAGGGCAATTATATTCTGGTGGCTAGTTCGCATATACTTTCAATGCTATGAATATCTAAAAACGATAGAAACTGGAATGCTACAAGACAAATGAGTGCATGTTCTAATATGTTCAGGTATGTTAAAGGTTATAAAACAGTACAACTAAATGCAAACAAAAACGTTTCTTCGAAGAGTGTTCATTGGGATATTCCCAGATTACTAGCTCTGCCCAATTGACCTGGGCCTTTACACTCTTGACCTGGCAGAAGCAATCAGTCATAGATTCTTTCTGTCAGACACTCCACTGCACTATGGCTGGCACTCTTTTTGGGTACTGGAGCTAAAATGTTAAGGCTCTGTGCACATATTTCTTTTTCCCCACTTCGAGTCTATAGGAATACCTCCCAATGCTTTTACCCCCATTCACGTGACATTTTAAGTTGCACTCCTGATCCGTCCAAGAACACCCACAAAACCTCTCAGAAATTTCCACTTTGGGGCGTCGACTGAAACTTGTTATACAAGATAATCCCACAAAAAATGGCGTGGTTGGAAGACATGGTATACCTGTGAAAATTACACATGTACCCACAAGTATTATCCAAGTATATGCCACTGTATGCCATATACACTGCCTGGCCAAAAAAAAGGTCACACACTCTAATATTTTGTTGGAACGCCTCTAGCTTTGATTACACATTCAAAAGATTCTCAGTTGGGTTCAGGTCTGGACTCTGTGGTGGCCAATCTATGTGTCTCTTTCTTCCTGAACCACTCGTTCACAATCTGAGCCTGATGAATCCTGGTATTGTCATCATCTATGCCTGTGTCATCAGGGAAGAAAAAATCCATTGATGGAATAACCTGGTTATTCAGTACATTCAAGTAGTCAGCTGACCTCATTCTTTGGGCACATAATGTTGCTGAACCTAGACCTGACTGAGAGGCTCTTACCTATTTGCTTATTTAAATCCAGGTGTTGACCTATTTTTGGGCCAGGCAGTGTATTTGCATAAGTTGCCCTTTGAGTCCCTATATGTCAAATGTAGGAACAAATAGGATATCAAGAATTTCCTGATGTTGATTGGAATATCCCTTGTGCGTCCACATGCAAAAGTAGGAACATAGTAGAGGCCCTGATGGGGATGTCCCTAAAACAGTTGGTGAAAGCGCCAACTAGAGGTGAAAATATCCTAGATCTAGTATTTACAAATGGTGATCTGGTATCTGAGGTGAAGGTGGGAGAAAATCTGGGTTCCAGTGACCACCAATGTTTGTGGTTCGAAATCCAAATTGACTGTGAGAAATCCCATTCTGCAACCAAAGTATTGTATTTTACGAAGACCAAGTTTGAGGTTATGGGAGAATATGTAAAGAGAGAATTAAAAGGGTGGGATAAAACAGCAAGAGCGAGTGCTCAGTGGAAGGCATTTAAAGAAGTCCTCTTAAAGGCAACTAGACTATATGTTAGACAAATTAGCAAAAGGAAAAGAAAGAGAAATCCACTATGGTTTACTAGAGAGGTAAGAGCTATAGTGAATGATAAAAAGTCTGCCTATAAGAAGTATAAAGAGTCTGGAAGTGTAGCGGACAGAGAAGTGTATAAAATTATACAGAAGAAGACAAAACAGATTATTAATGCTGCTAAAGCTTCAAAGCAGGAAGAAATGGCCAAATCTGTTAAGGAGGGAAATAAAACCTTCTTCAGATATATTAGTGACAGGAAGAAGAAAAACTGCGGCATTACAAAACTTAGCAATGGAAAAAATCTGTATTTAGATGGGAATAAGACGGTCGCTGACCATCTGAATAACTACTTCTGCTCAGTTTTTTCAGATGGTGACTTTCATAATCAGAAGATGGCTGGACATAGCATTGCCTCTAGTTGTAAAGTTTCAGCCCCAGTGTTTTCAGAGGCCGATGTTCTACGGGAACTTGTCCGGCTAAAGTTAAATAAGGCAATGGGTCCGGATGGCATCCACCCCAGAGTTCTTAAAGAACTCTGATCTGTGATTGTTGGCCCCCTGACTGATCTGTATAATCAGTCCCTTCTTACAGGAGATGTTCCTAATGATTGGAGAATGGCTAATGTTGTACCCATTCACAAGAAGGGTAGTAAAGAAGAAGCTAGTAACTATAGGCCAGTCAGCTTGACATCTGTAGTGGTAAAAATGATGGAGACTCTACTAAAAAAGAAAATAATTGACCATCTACAACAAACAACTTGATGGACCCAAACCAGCATAACTTTACTGAGGGCCGATCATGTCAGACTAATCTCATTGATTTCTTTGACTATGTAACTAAAGTGCTGGATGAAGGTAGTGCTGTGGATATCGCCTACCTGGATTTCAGTAAAGCTTTCGATACGGTTCCCCATAAAGAGCTGATAGTGAAGTTATCAAAAAATGGACTTAACCCCTGGATAGTTCAGTGGATCTGCAGTTGGCTGAAGGACAGATACCAGAGGGTTGTTGTTAATGGAGTATATTCTGAGGAGAGGCTGGTTACAAGTGGGGTGCCACAAGGATCTGTTTTGGGTCCTGTTCTGTTTAACATGTTTGTAAGTGACATAAGAGATGGCTTGGTAGGGAAGGTTTGCTTGTTTGCTGATGACACAAAAGTGTGTAATAGGATTGATGTTCCAGGAGGTGTCGGTAATATGGAGAATGATTTATCTTTATTAGATAAGTGGTCAAAACAATGGAAACTACAGTTCAATGTTTCCAAATGTAAAATAATGCACTTGGGGAGAAGAAACCCTCTATCTGAGTATCGTATTGGCAGTTCTGTGCTAACAAAGACCTCAGAAGAGAAGGATTTGGGGGTAGTCATCTCTGACAGCCTCAAAATGAGTAACCAATGCAGCCAGGCAGTAGGGAAAGCAAATCGTATGCTTGGCTGCATAGCTAGAGGTATAACAAGCAGAAAGAGGGTGATTGTGATCCCTCTGTATAGAGCTCTAGTGAGACCACATCTGGAATACCGTGTTCAGTTCTGGAGACCTCACCTGCAAAAGGATATTGCTAAAATAGAACGTGTCCAAAGAAGAGCTACAAAAATGGTGGAAGGTCTAAAGCATAGAACTTATCAAGAAAGACTCAGAGTTCTTAATATGTATAGTATGGAGGAAAGAAGAGAAAGGGGGGGACATGATTGAAACCTTTAAATATGTTAAAGGACTGAATAAAGTTCAGGAGGGAAGGGTTATTAATAAGAAACTGAACACAAGAACAAGGGGGCACAATCTGAGGTTAGTTGGGGGAAAAATCAAGAACAACATTAGAAAATATTATTTCACTGAAAGAGAAGTAGAAGCTTGGAACAAACTTCCAGCAGAGGTGGTTGATACATCCACAGTAACTGAATTTAAACATGCCTGGGATAAACATGTATCTATCCTAAGATAACAATAAAAGGATAATAAAAGGGCAGACTAGATGGACCAGGTGGTATTTTTCTGCCGTCAATCTTCTAATTTTTTCATTAAAATTATGAAGGATTCCGAAACTGATCCATGTATTTTTCTTACAACAGAATTACTACATAGGCAGCTCTTGGGGAATCTTAGCCCTCATTATGACACTATGACACATAATGAACCTAAATTATGAAAGTGTCTGAAGACAATAGGTTAGACTAGATGTTGTTAGTAGATGTCAGGAAACTTATCAAAAGGGTATGTGCCCTGTTATTTACTCTGTTGGTCACTGCACTGGGAAAACACTGGCATAAAGTTTATATGGTGTCTCAGTGACCCTTATACCACTGAAGACACTAGTGAAACTGTGAAAGATTGGGTAGTGTTGACTTAACCTGGCCATACACATTAGTGTTTTGTTGGCCAAACCCACCAAGAATGCCTGGTTTGGCCAAAACACTAATGTGTATGAGGAGCTCCCGACCCTCCCCTGGCAGATATTGTTGGGGGAAAGAAGGATAGCTCAAAATGAATATTTTTACCCAATCCTTTTTTTCTCCTGGGAGGTAGGCCACTGCCGGAGGTGTCTGGCAAAGGCTTTCTCCACACTGCTCATAAGAGATATAAATATCCTTGAACCTTCTTTCAAAGAAAGACATTATTTGTAGCTTGTTAAATATATTATGGGTTGTTGGTGACCCTTTTGCATTGATAATACCTTGATGTTGAAATGCTACATGACTGAACTCATGTTTGACATGCCATGTTATGTGCCTTATGCCATTGAGAAAAGACAGCTAGAAAAATGTAAAGGTAATTGCATTTTAGTGGGTAAATGCCCTAAGCACATAAGGCATGTGTACACTGTTTAATAGAAACTGAAGATGTCACAGCTGAGCTACATAATGGGGTTGATGCCCTGAGAGTCATATACCCTCATGTAGGATGCTGATGGACATTGCAACAATGTATGTATTTTGTAAAAGCACTCGTTATTAGGTGGAATACACTGTGATTATTGTAGAAAATACACTGTTAATGAAAATATGCCTGGCAGGAAGGAGTTACTAGTCAGGCACATCATAATGTTTGATTGAGTCAGAGGTCAGTGGGATGGTCACATCTTAATGTTGACAGCAGGGGTCTGTGAGATGATCAATAGCAGTGCTCTGCAGATCTTATGGTCAGTAGCACGCAGCAGACACAAAGGATGGACACTGAGCTGAAGAGAGATGAAAACCTTCTTACCTCTGTGAGGTAGCTAGCTACCAAGTGGAGGTACCCTGTGAGGTAGCTAGCTATCAAGGGGAGGTGAGTGTTGCTTGCCAACTTGCATACTCCCTCAGGGCCAATATGGGCTGAGAACAGCTGAACATAGCAGAGCATTGGTAGCTACTGTGCACTTTCTAGCTCCCATACCCTAGTCTGCTACTACACCAGAGAGAAGCCAGGTCCGGAGGAACAGACCCACAATTCTACGGCAAGTAGAGGAGCGCCTTTGAGGAGTGTCTGCCTGCTAAAGTGTGTCACAAGCAAAGAGATACAACATTCTGAAGTAAGGAATATGCAAATTGTGCAGAAGTGCCCTGTGGCCTGTAAAAGAAGAAAAACCTTCCTTATTGCTGTAAAGTACAGGGAGACACAGTGGGGCACATTTACTAATGGACTTGCTACAATTTGTGTTGCATGTACCCTTTCCTGTCCGGCCATGCGACACAATTTTGGCACATGTCCGGTTTTTCCTTGTGCGCCATTTGGATTGGGCGGGGGCGTGCTGGAGACCATGCTGGGTCTGAGACTCCAACCGCGGCAAATTTACTACAGGGGCTGGCGTAGTTTTTACTTCAGGCACACAGACTCCGACAGATGCGCCTAATTTATGACGAGGCGCAACGCAGAGGGGAAAATAAGTACGGCCTAAAAAGCTGGTCTTAGTAAATATGCCCCAGTTAGGCCTCATGCACACGAATGTGTGCTGGCCAAGCCCGTGCTGCGGACAGCAAATTGCAGTTTGCAATGCATGGCCACTGACCGTGGGGCTGCCGCAAGTGGATCGCGGACCCATTTACTTGAATGGGATCCGCTTCTGATGGTCTGAACGCAAAAAACTAGTGCATGCACTACTATTCGCTGTGCAGAGGCACGGACAGAAAACCCACGGAAGGACTCGGTAGTGCTTCCATGGGCACCCGATCCATGCCTCCGTTCCGCACCGTATCTCCCGGATTGCGGACCCATTCAAGTGAATGGGTCTGCATCTGTGTTGCAGGGGACACATGGCCGGTGCTGGTGTATTGCGGACCCCCTGTTTGCGGGTCTTTGCCCAAGGAGGTTGAGTGACACAGCAAACCTGAACATAGTGAGTAAGGCTACTTTCACACTAGCGTTAGCACGGATCCGGCACCTAAAGGGTGCCGACGGATCCGTGCTAACGCTATACATGTGTGGAGCCGGAGCAGCGCTCCGGCCCCACACATGACACACATTAAAGCAACACACAGACTACATACAAACAAACATACAGACATACATACAAACATACATACATACTCACATACTCCCGGGACGCCGGCAGAACGTCTTCACGCGCCTCCTGCGCGCAGTGATGACGATTCCCCACAGCGCCCTCTGCTGGGCGCAGTGGGGAAACGTCATCGCAGCGTGCAGGAGGCGCGTGAAGACCTGCTGCCGGCGTCCCGGGAGTATGTGAGTATGTATGTATGTCTGTATGTTTGTATGTATGTCTGTATGTTTGTTTGTATGTAGTCTGTGTGTATGTATGCCGGATCCGGAATGACCCCCCATTGGAAATCAATGGAGGACAGATCCGGATTACTGGTGTGTCCACACCAAACGGATCCGTCCCCATTGACTTCCATTGGGGGTCATTCCGGATCCGTCTTGGTGCGGATGCCTGGACCGGAGAGCAAACCGCAGCATGCTGCGGTTTGTTCTCCGGTCTGAAGACGGAACGGAATGCTTTCAGGAGCATTCCGTTGTCTTCAGTTCAGTTTTGTCCCCATTGACAATGAATGGGGACAAAACTGAAGCGTTTTTTTCCGGTATTGAGCCCCTTTGACGGAACTCAATACCGGAATTTAAAAACGCTAGTGTGAAAGTAGCCTATGCCTGTTGTCACTTAAAGAGACAATATATTTTCCAAACCAGTTTGCCTACTAAGCCAGTTTCCTCTTGTAAGACTGCTTTAACCACCAAGCTTGCTGCCCCACTTGTGATCAATAAAAGCCACTGTTCAATGTTCTATCTGTGTCCATCCATTCCTCCTGCCATCCTTCAATGGGAATCCACGTATACCACTCAAGAAGTTTGTTATACAAGGTTTGACTCCTTTAGGGAGTCATGGCGTGGCTACACTGAGGTCAAGTAACACATGGCCATATGAGAAGCAGCAGGTTTTAATTAACCTAATCAGGACCACACTGTTCGGTCTGCAATGTTAATGGCAGCTCTGCATTACCACGTGGTCATTAACAATGCAGACTTACTAAGCAGTGCAGCCATAATTAGTTTAATTAGAGCCCATTGTGGCTCATACTGTGCGACTGTGCAATCTTGACACAAACGTGCCATATAGCTGTATCCTAATGATATATGATGGGTGGGGTACCAGTAATAGCTCTAGTAATATCTCTGTCATTCATCTTTTATAGAGATAAGTGAAAATTTTACAACTTGACGGCATAAGAGAACTCATGGGCTTTTCTCAAATAAAATGCAGGTAAAATGCTTAAAACATTGAGCGTTGGGCATAGTTTAATACATACATGTGCACACATCCACTCTACCATGTGTAGCATGGACAGCTCTTGCTTTAATCAGTTCTAAAAGATAGATGTGCATGCATTTTAACTTTGCTTTCCCTTTAAGAACATGTTAGTAAGCAGTGCAGTACGCTTTACGTAACTATCACAAATCTTACTCTGATTTATGAAATTAAATTCTGTTAAATATATAAGATTATCTAATTCAAGCCCATACACTAGTTCATTGTGGTGAATTTTAAGTAGCACATGACTCAAAGATAGAGTTGTTCTTGAACACTATTACAACTTACTGTCTTTATGTCATTATGCCCTTTTTCTATTAGTTTGTTAATATGACGACTGATTAGAATTTACTTCATTAGCATTATATAGGAAGTTGAATTTGAATAGGGCACAAATGTTTTCCTCTAGGATCCCATGTAAATCAAAGATCCTTTGTATGAAATCAGAAGTATAGGGAGCAGGATGACACTGTACACCTCTATAGATTTCATATAATTGCTCTGTACAATTTTTTGCAGACCTATAATATAGCTGTAGGCCTAAGCCCTTAGGCCTCATGCACACATCCGTGGATAACGGTCTGTGAAAACCCAGCCTGCCGTCCTGCTGAGTGCACAAGCGCACGGCATCATTGGTTGCTATGACGCCGTGCGCTCTTGCACTCAGTAGGATGGCAGGCTGGGTTTTCATGGACCGTGATCCACAGATGTGTGCATGAGGCCTTAAAGGGGTTGTGTCACAAAAAATATTCTACATTTTTCAAACCAGCACCTGGATATGAATACTTTTGTAATAGCATGTAATTAAAAATAAAGTATAGCCACTGAGTTATTCAATAAAATGTATATGTATAGCACCACCTGCTGTTTGTTCTTTTCCTTATTTCTTGTCCGTCTCACTGAGCTGGTCAAACGTGCTCAGTTTAAATCTTCACATGCCACCAGCCATAAGTTCTGTTAGAATCTGTGGCAGTTACAGGGAAAGAGTGGCAGCAGAAAGGGCATGCCCTCTGAGCTGCCAGGCTGAAGATAATCTAGCAGAGAAATTAGAGCAGTGACTATGGAGATCTCTGTACCCATGTGTGGTAAGGGGCTGGTTCTAGCTTTGTTAGGGTACCTTCACATGCAGCAGATTTTGTGGTAGAATTTTCAGCGACTGGAAATCAGTTCCATTAATTTCAATGGGGCAGCAATCACATGGATTTCTGCAATTCCCATTCAGTTCAATGGAACTGATTTTCAGTCGCAAAATTTTCTGTAACAAAATCCACAGCGTGTGAAGGCTTCGTTAGATAGGTATTGTCATGTACTATATGATGTCCGATTTTCATTTTTTAGTCATAAAATAACCCCTTTAAAGAAGGCAGCAGTTTTGACCATGCCAATTTTCTGCCAGCTGTCGGTAGCTGCTGGAGAGAACAGGCCAAACAAAAGTTTCTGTGAAGCTTTTATAATCAGGATTAGTGTGAATATGAAGTTTTATTCTGCCAGATTTTGCTCACTGTGAAGTGCTGTCTGCATTGAGCTGCTTTGCAAACTCTCAACCACTACAGCTGTCACCGAGAGGAGGAACCGTGCAGCAGCTTGATGAGGAGAGCTGAGATCATTTCACAGTGAAGTTCCACCTCTTGGGCACTTGCTGGAGCAAAATTTGGCAGAATAAAACTTCATATTATTAATACTACTGATAAAAGCTCCCCAGAAGGTACAGTATATTTGTTCTGCTTTCCCCAGCCACCACCTAGTACTGCTAGCAGTTTAGCAGGGTCAGAATCTATTTAATGTATCTCCAACCTTTAATATTCATGGAAACCAAATGGGTTCCTGATCAGAACCTCTGTATTTTTTAGAGCTGGGAGCTGCACAGAGCCTAGTTTATATGTCTGGTCGAGATCCTCAGTGAGAATGATGGATGTAGGGGATAAAAGGGAAATCCAGTCAAACTCATTTTCTAACATTTTGTTTTAACATGTTGGAAAAAGTCATCCAAACCCCTTCCAGATGTGTTGTACTTTAATTTTCTGCAGATTTGCAGTGTGGATCTTTGCAGGAATAAAAATAGGTTTTTGAAACTGACCTTTTTCACCTGTCTGCCCAACAATGATTCAGAAATGTAAAGGGGACCTGTCACATTGTACATGTAGTCCTATCCTGGGGTGGGGTTGGGGGTTGCATGTTAGGAGTAGTTGAGAAGATTGGTATTACTAACATTTTATGTTTAGGAGTCCAGTGGGCGGTTCTACTCATCCTTTCTTGTATGATTTTGCAGCGCTAGCTATCAATCACTCAGTTTATAATGACTAGTGATGATCACGCACCCCGATGTTTGGGTGCTTGGGTGCTCTGGCCGAACACTAGGTGGTGCTCGAGTGCTCGGCCAAGGGATAGAATTTGGCTAGGCAGTGATCTCCTTCAGTGAAAACACTGCTTTATCATGCAGCCACCACCACATTATTATAGCTTCTATCACACTGTATAAACTCCTATGCACTGAGCTCCCCCTAGTGGTGGCTACGGGGAGACAGATTTATAATATGTGAAGTGAAGCTGAAGAGTTTATCAATGTAGTTATGCCAGTCGTCTGGTGTAAATACACTGAGAAATTTGCTGTTCAGGATGAGTGCCATATTTTTGATGAACCTGTTCCACTTTTTCCAACACAGAAGTGGGTGAGGCGAAGGCAACTTTTTTTCTGCTTAATAAAAAAAATGTAACTTCATCAGAAAAATGAGGCATTGTGCTTTGTAATCCACATTGTCTAGGAGTGTTTGACATGTGTACTGGGAGCAGGGGGGCACATACTAAGTTTTGCTATGGGGCCCTATGAGATCTGTGTACCCCCTTGCCTTTAAGTAAGTATTAATAATCATTTGGGTTCCTTTGCAGTGTTATCTACCCCTATCTGGTAGTACACTATGTAAGGCATGCTCATATAATGAAGTCTCAATCTAAGGGCTCATGCACACGACTGTGTCTATTTTGCGGCCCACAAAACACAGATCTGCATAAAATAAGGATGCCGTCCGTGTACATTCCATATCTTGTGCAATGGAACAGCTGGTCCCTAATAGAACAGTCCTATACTTGTCCGTATTGCAGACAATAAGAGGACATACCATTTTGCGTAACGGACATACGGAAACGGAATGTACACAGAGTAACTTCTGTTTTTATGGCAGACCCATTAAAATTAATGGTTTCGCATACGGTCTGCAAAAAAAATGGAATGGACATGAGAAAATGAGCCCAAAGAGTAATATCAGATGTGAAACTCTTGTATATTTATCCCTACAGTACCGATCCCTCAGTTGCAAGCAGTCTTGTAACAGGATCACACTCTTCACACGTATCATGTGCGACTTCTCTGGAGTCTAATAGTGTGGTTGGAAGAAACTCCAGACACAGGCCAGGAGCAGTCATCTCCTGGCCAGACAGAGTGGCATGTCTGACAATCATCCTATCAGTTTGAAATGGATAAGTACGTCTGTTCCATACGTGCTGTGATGTATATTACATCATCACAGCTTTAGAAAAGTACTAAATGTGAGAATGATACAGCAATTTAAGGGTATATGCGCCCCGTGCATATTACTCATAGATTTACCGTATGCGGATTTTCATGCAGAAAATCTGCAACCTAATGCAGTATCAGCTACGTAGATGTACAAGGTGCGGAAATTTTCAACATCAAATTGACCTGCAGTGCAAATTTTTAAATTTGCAGCATTTCAATTGTTTGTACGGATTTCACACTTTGTAACGCAAAGGATGAGATCTGGGGCAAATCCATGTCACCATGTTCCACCCTGATCTGCACTAAAATTGTGCGTGTTCTTGTGAATTTTTCCGCAACTACGCAGAAAAAAACTGCACAAAAATCATCATGGAAAAACCAAAAACTACACTGCTGTGTGCCTATAGCTGTGATGGCTGACCTCCAGCACTCCAGCTGTGGTAAAACTACAACTCCCAAGATGCACACTGGCTTGACTGTTCTCAGGACTCCTTAGAATGGAGAATACTGGGAGTCGTAGTTTCTCCACAGCTGGAGTGCTGGAGGTTAGCCATCACTGGCCTATAGCATGCGTGGTATTGGAACTCAGCTTCATGCATGTGAATGAGACTGACCTGCAATACCACAACCCACCCACACACAAGCGTGGTGCTGTTTCTGGAAAGAGCAGATTTTTCCGCGCTTTCCTACAACCATTGGCAATGACAAAGCTAAACATGCCATTTTTATCAGATATTAATAAGAATGTTCCTAATGAAGCTAATGGTAGAGCCTAGTAAAGTGCAGGGAACGGGCTGGGGAGGAATAGTATTCATAGAGCACTAAGTTTAAAGGTTCTGCCAGTATATGTAATTAAATCCACAATGTGACATAAATTTCTATGAATTCACTGAATCTGAACTTGGTTTGATATCTATAAAACATTGCATGCAACCGAACAATCACATCCATTCTTTCCACTGTGACTAAGAATTCTTCAGAAATTTGAAGCCATCCTTCTGCCTCACAATGCCAACAAATACAATGGCTTTCCCTGAATTTCCTTTTAGACTTTTTTTTTCTTTTTAATTTGTTACTAATATGTAGAGCACCATCCTCCATGAAACTCTATGTGCCGAAGGCAATCCCCAGACGTGTAGGACCAAATCCAAAATGCCAAGGGGAAGGGGGGGAGCATGCACAAGCAGCTGCAGACTTCCATCCCTGAATTGGCCCATCGGATACTACATTCCTTAGCCAACCACATGAAGCTTATAGGGAAAAGTTGTTCTTGTGTTTCTCGGTACTCTGTCGATAATCTGCTGGGATTGTGAAATCAGAACATCTATCCCAGGCTCAGAATTAGTTTCACGTAGTCACTTAGGACCTTGATCTGATGGCTGTAGTACTGAACATGAATTCTGGAGGCAAATACGAGTAGAAGAATGAAATAGAGAAATTACCCATTAAATATCTATAGTGATATGAATCATATGAAATAGCTTAACCTGTGCATAACCAGAGGGATTTTATCATCTCAGAATGATGACTTCTAAAGCTGAATATTGTTATATGTCAATTTAATCATATATATATATATATATATATATATATATAGCACACAGAAAAATCTCAGCAGCACTATATGAATGGTGAGGTGCAATGCCTGCAGATCTGACAAAGATTAGTTCAATAAAAAACATAAAAATAGACAGCACTCTCAAAGTAAAATGAAAAGCAGAGGAACTTTATTCACCCATGTGTAGGACGCGACGTTTCGGCTCAGACTGAGCCTTTTATATATATATATATATATATATATATATATATTTTCTTTTATCTTTTACATTCTTTTTTAATATTAAATCAAAATGAGTTATCTGCTTCAGTCAATTCCTTGGTTTTTGTCCTGCTTGAATGTTGAACTTAGGTCTCATGCACACGAACGTGTGCCAGCCGTACCCGTGCCGCGGGCCGCAAACTGCGGTCCGCAATGCACGGGCACTGACCGTGAGGCTACCGCATGCGGATCGCGGACCCATTCACTTGAATGGGGTCCGGGATCCGCATCCGAGGGTCCGCACCGCAAGAAAGTAGTGCTTGCGCTACTTTTTTGCGGTGCGGAGGCACGGCCGGAAACACCACGGAAGCACTACGGTTCCAATCCGTGCCTCCGCTCCACATCTCTTGGATCGCAGACCCATTGAAGTGAATGGGTTCACGATCCGTGATGCGGGCTGCACACGGCCGGTGCCCGTTTATTGCGGACCCGCCGTATGCGGCCCGCAGCACGGCCACGGCTAGCACACGTTTGTGTGCTTGAGGCCTTACTGAAAGGGTTCCCTGATAAAACCTCTGTTTTCTAGAGCTAGAAACTGCATAAGGATTCATGGACACAAACTTTTTTTTTTTTCTGTGACCATTCTTTTTTTTTTTGCAGCCCATATGTGGAACCTTTCACTTCAGTGGGTCTGCAAAAAAACCAGAAATGTCTGCATGGCTTTAAAATAGATAGAACATGTCCTATTCTTCTCCGTTTTGCAGACAGGGATAGGTATTGTTACAATGGATCCGCAAAAAAAAAAAAAAAAAATGGATGCAATACGGACATCACATGGACATCATCTGTATTTTTTGCGGATCCAAGTCTTGTGGACCATAAAATACATACGGTTATGTGCATGAGCCCTAAAGTACAGCCGGTGTATCTGGAGGACAGCAGATCTCCAGTGAGAACGATGGACACCATTTCCTGGGGAAATCCAGTGTCATGATTATGTAAGAAAATGTCATCTATGTACAGTAGACCAAGAGTTTGGACACACCTTCTCATTCAAAGAGTTTTCTGTATTTTCATGATAATGAAAATTGTAGATTCACACTGAAGGCATCCAAACTATGAATTAACACATGTGGAATTATATACTTAACAAAAAAGTGTGAAACAACTGAAAATATGTCTTATATTCTAGGTTCTTCAAAGTAGCCACCTTTTGCTTTGATTACTGCTTTGCACACTCTTGGCATTTTCTTGATGAGCTTCAAGAGGTAATCACCTGAAATGGTTTTCACTTCACAGGTGTGCCGTCAGGTTTAATTAGTGGCATTTCTTGCCTTATAAATGGGGTTGGGACCATGAGTTGTGTTGGGCAGAAGTCAGGTGGATACACAGCTGATAGTCCTACTGAATAGACTGTTAGAATTTGTATTATGGCAAGAAAAAAGCAGCTAAGTAAAGAAAAACGAGTGGCCATCATTACTTTAAGAAATGAAGGTCAGTCAGTCCTAAAAATTGGGAAAACTTTGAAAGTGTCCCCAAGTACAGTTGCAAACACCATCAAGCGCTACAAAGAAACTGGCTCACATGAGGACCGCCCCAGGAAAGAAAGACCAAGAGTCACCTCTGCTGCAGAGGATAAGTTCATCCGAGACACCAGCCTCAGAAATCGCAGGTTAACAGCAGCTCAGATTAGAGACCAGGTCAATGCCACACAGAATTCTAGCAGCAGACACATCTCTACAACAACTGTTAAGAGGAGACTGTGTGCAGCAGGCCTTCATGGTAAAATAGCTGCTAGGAAACCACTGCTAAGGACAAGCAACAAGCAGAAGAGAGGCTAAAGAACACAAGGAATGGACATTAGACCAGTGGAAATCTGTGCTTTGGTCTGATAAGTCCAAATTTGAGATCTTTGGTTCCAACCACCGTGTCTTTGTGCGACGCAGAAAAGGTGAACGGATGGACTCTACATGCCTGGTTCCCACCGTGAAGCATGGAGGAGGAGGTGTGATGGTGTGGGGGTGCTTTGCTGGTGACACTGTTGGGGATTTATTCAAAATTGAAGGCATACTGAACCAGCATGGCTACCACAGCATCTTGCAGCGGCATGCTATTCCATCCAGTTTGCGTTTAGTTGGACCATCATTTATTTATCAACCGGACAATGACCCCAAACACACCTCCAGGCTGTGTAAGGGCTATTTGACCAAGAAGGAGAGTGATGGGGTGCTACGCCAGATGACCTGGCCTCCACAGTCACCAGACCTGAACCCAATCGAGATGGTTTGGGGTGAGCTGGACCGCAGAGTGAAGGCAAAAGGGCCAACAAGTGCTAAGCATCTCTGGGAACTCCTTCAAGACTGTTGGAATACCATTTCAGGTGACTACCTCTAAATCTACAATTTTCATAGTCATGAAAATACAGAAAACTCTTTGAATGAGAAGGTGTGTCCAAACTTTTGGTCTGTACTGTATGTGTGAACTCAGACTGAGATGACTTCTTGAAATAAAGGGACTCACTGGAGTGCTCTTAATCCTAAGGGTGCCTGCATATGGTGAAGAAAATCTGCACGAAATCTGCACTAAAATGTCCCAAAAATGGGCATAAATCTGGACCTTGTTTTGGTGTGATTTTTGTGCATTTTTATGTGCTTTTTGTTGCAGATTTTTGTGCGTTTTTTCTGTTTATGTAAACAATACCGTTGAAGTCTATGGGGAAAACCACTGAACCACAATTGACATGCTCCAGATTTTAAAATCTGCACAACTGGTCAAAAGCAAAGTGTGCATGAGATTTGTCAATGCTCATTTACTTTGCTGGTACTGCTGGCAGCTCAGGAGGTATGTTCTTTCTTGGGGGGTCCTTTCTCAGAGGCCATGTCCTTTCTCACGGGGCATGTCCTTTCTATATCAGGTCTCTTCCTGTAAGGGTACTTTCACACTAGCGTTTACAAATTCCGATATTGAACTCCGTCATAGGGGCTCAATACCGGAATAAAACGCTTCAGTTTTGTCCCCATTCATTGTCAATGGGGACAAAACTGAACTGAAGAGAATGGAATGCTCCTAAATGCATTCCGTTCAGTTCTCTTCAGTCTACAGACCAGAGAGCAAACCGCAACATGCTGGTCTGGGCATCCGCACCAAGACGGATCTGGAATGACCCCCAATGCAAGTCAATGGGGACGGATCCGTTTGGTGTGACACAATAGTAAACGGATCCGTCCTCCATTGACTTTCAATGAAGTTCATGACAGATCGGTCACCATCCAGCAGAGGGCGCTGTGGGGAATCTTCCCTTCCTTTGTGCACTCTGTCCGGAGCTGCTGGGACACAAGCTGGGGCCTCTGACAACCGGACACCGGGAGAGTAAGTACCAAGCACTTTAGGGGGTAAATGACTATACATGGCTTAAGACACAGTGAGACTGTGTCTGACACGTGTGGGGCCAGAGCACGGTTCCGGCCCCACATGTGCACATGCGGCAGCACGGATCCGGCGGGACCCTTCACCCGCCGTATCTGTGCTGCTGCTAGTGTGAAAGTAGCCTTATTGTCACAGCTTCTAACAAAAGATATGGATGGTGGCAGTCAGTGGAAGGACCTGGGCATGTTCGACCTTCTCAGTAGGTGGACGTGCAAATTATTATACGGATGAAACACCAGGAGACGCCATTATGATGAGATAAAATATTTCCCAATTGGAGCATTTTTGTAACATCAAGCAAATGATGAAAGAAACTAGTTTTTCAAGTTGTAGTTTCATTAATTTTGGATCGCCAAAATCTTTTATGAATCTATTTTGTGGGACAGGCAATAAATAAATAATCGCATTCCGGTATGTCTATCTATGTCTAACATTAGAGCCTTTCTGAAGCAATAGAGAGAGCTACTTTTGATCAAGTGGACATGTGGTCAAGTGTCCTGAACTAGCTTTTACTGTTTTACAGGGGTGGATTGGAAACTCTAAGTGGCCCTGGAAAAAAGTAAAAGTGGCTCCAGTTTGTAGTCAGGTTCGAATTGACAGAAGAGAACCAACACAAGTCGGGGGGGCAACAATACCTAAATAGGTGATATTATACCACTCCAGCAGAGCCAAATACCTCAGTACATCAAAAAATACTGCCCCAGCAGCAACAAAATACCTTCCTGATAACGTACCCAATATAGTAGCCAGCACCAGCTGTCATGTTTTGTCCTCTTACTCCAGTTGCTTTAGGATGGCAATACAGGAGTCAGGAGGGGAACATCAGATCATGGCAGCCATGAGGAGGGCTGGAGTGGGAAGTTTCCCTGTAGTGTCTATGGCCAATCCACCCCTGCGTGCTGCTGAATTCCTTGTGGTGTATTATATATATACATATATATATATATCTATACACACATATTATATTTATTTATTAATTTAGGTGTGTTTTTTTTCCCAAGGGGCTGCTGCTGTGTATTACAGTGACCACGTTATCACCTTGAAGTGTGTCCTGGTGAAACAACTACCTGAGATCCTTCACGTACTATTACATCAATGTTTCTGTATATATACAGAATATATATATATATTCTGTCATTTATATTGATTTTTTGCTGCCTGTAACTGTATATTGTATCCATTATCTCTCTTAATAATAGTCAGATGATATGTGCTGGACGGTGTCTCCCGATTACCAGAGAACAGCTGTCACTCTATTTCATTCTCAGGTCCTCACTGTGAACTTTCACTTTGGCCTATGGTCTGCACCTGCTCATATTACAGTGTAAATGAACACTCTGAAAGAATAATTACCCGTCATTGTTCTGTTTCTGCTGATGTAATTGCAAACATGTTGATGCTTGCTGTGTCAATTTAGTTACATATGTTACAATTGCTTGGCACAGCAATGATGAATCTTTGTGCTTTCCTATATATGAGAATACAGTATGTAAAAGCTCCTGGAAAGAAATACTTTTTAATTGAAATTAAATATTACTGAAAAATGCAAATGCAATGAATACTTGTAAAAAATCTATAACATGTACCGAACACATAAGGAATATGTATATTTGTGTATATATATATATGTATGTATATATATATATATATATATATTTATTTATTATTAAAGTGCCATTCATTCCATGGCGCTGTACATAAGATAAGGGGTATACGTACATAATACAGACAATTGCAATAAGCATGAACAAGATGAGTTACAAACTGGTACAGAAGGAGAGAGGGACCTGGCCCTGAGGGATTGCAATCTACGAGATATATATATTATATATATATATATATATATATATATATATATATTATATAAAGCTGAGTGTATGTGTGTATGTCCGCTAAAGGAATCCGCACCGTCGCAGCTACAATCACGAAATTTGGCACACAGGTACATCAGGTGTTAATGTGTGTCGTTGCAGAGAGAAAGTCAATGCAGCTGACAGAAGTTGATTTTTACCTTCATTTTTTCAATCCCCATTGGCTGTGGAGTGGGAGGAGGCGTGACCTGATCGGGTCAAGGGTGTGGTTTAGTGGGAACTTGGGGGGTGCTTTTAAGTCCTTCTTTTGAGGGTGGCATGAATTACAGGTCAATGCCATGGTAATTTATGAGGAAACACAATGGGTAGCAGTGGAAGAAAACATCGCTTCGCACAGGTATATTTAATCTATTTCATTTAATGTTTGTGTTTGTCATTGCAGAGAGAAAGTCATCCTCCCTCTCACCCCTGCAGCTGACAGAAGTTGATTTTTACCTTCAATTTTTCAATCCCCTTTGGCTGTGGAGTGGGAGGGGGCGTGGCCTAACCGAGTTGGGGCGTGGCTTAGCAAGACCTGGGGCGGGGTTTTTAAGTCCTTCTTTTGAGGGTGGCCTGAATTACAGGTCGATGCCATGGTAATTTATGATGACACACAATGGGTAGCAGTGGAAGAAAACATCTTTTATTACTACTGAACGGTCTTAGTTTAAAATTAGTGTATTTCATTTAATGTTTGTGTGTGTCGTTGCAGAGAGAAAGTCAATGCATCTGACAGAAGTTGATTTTTACCTTCATTTTTTTCAATCCCCATTGGCTGCGGAGTGGGAGGGGGCATGACCTGACCGGGTCGGAGGCATGGTTTAGCGGGACCTTGGGGGGGTTGCTTTTAAGTCCTTCTTTTGAGGGTAGCCTGAATTACAGGTCGATGCAATGGTAATTTATGAGGACACGCAATGGGTAGCAGTGGAAGAAAACATCTTTTATTACTACTGAACGGTCGTAGTCTAAAATTAGTCTATTTCATTTAATGTTTCTGTGTGTTGTTGCAGAGAGAAAGTCAATGCAGCTGACAGAAGTTGATTTTTACCTTCATTTTTTCAATCCCCATTGGCTGCAGAGTAGGAGGGGGCGTGGCCTGACTGAGTCAGGGGCGTGGCTTAATGAGACCTGGGGCGGGGTTTTAAGTCCTTCTTTAGGGGGTGGCCTGAATTACAGGTCGATGCCATGGTAATTTATGAGGACACGCAATGGGTAGCAGTGGAAGAAAACATCTTTTATTACTACTGAACGGTTTTAGTCTAAAATTAGTCTGAAACATAAGTTATATTTCTGGTAACTGGAATACCCCTTTAACAGTGTCATCCACAGCGCTCGGCCCCTTTAAAGCAGTGAAGAGAAATGGCTGGGTTGTTATTTACCTAAGCTCCTCAGCTGGCTGCTAATTACCTGTCTGGGTTGTTATGGAAACCTGTGTGTATGTGGAGAAAATGGCAGTTAGGATTTGAAGTGAAAGGCTCGCAGGCTAATATTGGCTAATAGAGATCATATTTTGGGAATATCTCTGGAACAGTAAGTCCTAGAGAGCTGAGACCTGGTCTAAAACCTTCCCGGACACCTGATGTACCTGTGTGCCGAATTTGGTGAAAATCGGTCCAGTAGTTTGGTCGCGTATAGAGAACAGACAGACAGGCAGAAACTAATTTTTATATATACTGTATGTAAGAGATGTTTTAGACTAATTCATCATCAATCATTACCTCATATAATGTAAATTTCACATATTTACCGTTCAGTAGTAATAAAAGATGTTTTCTTCCACTGCTACCCATTTTCCTCCTAAATTACTATGGCATCGACCTATAATTCAGGCCACCTTCAAAAGAAGGACTTAAAAGACCCACCCCCAGGTCCCACTAAGACACTCAGTCAGGCCCCCCCCTTCCACGCCGCATTTGACCGGGATTGAAAAAATGAAGGTAAAAATCAACTTCTGTAAGCTGCAGGGGAGGGGGGGGGGTGATGCTGCTGTCTGAGAGTGAGCTGTTCAAAAGGACATCCCTGTGTCCATCCAGGCCCTGCGCATGACAGAGGACAGGGAGTCTGAAAGCCAAACTGTCCGGCTTCCCCCAACGTGAAGCTGTGCCACCGGTCCCCATGATGCCACACCCCCTGGTTCCGTGAAGACACGGAGGAGAAGCTGTCTGAGCATGAGCTACTGAAAGGGTGAAGCATCCCTGTGTCTGTCCAGGCACTGCGCATAACGGAGGACAGGGAGTCTGAAAGCCAGACTGTCCAGCCTAAAACTGGACCTTTTGCCACCCTAGGGGCAGGGTGATGTTAGGGTGGCCAGATTTCTGGCTACCTGTTCTCCGTCTGGCGCAGTGCCTGGACGGACGCAGGGATGTCCACCCTTTCAGTAGCTCACGCTCAGACAGCTTCTCCTCCGTGTCTTCATGGAGCCAGGGGACGTGGCCTCATCTAGTCGTGTGGCTTCATGGGAACTGGGGGTGCTGCTTCACATTTGGGGGAATGGCTGGTGAGGTCCGGCTTTCTGGGGTGAAGACAGTGGCCACCCTAGCTGCTGTAGAGGTCACAGTTAAAGGGGAGGGCGCTGTGGATGTTTCTGTTAAGGGACGGACTGCTGTGGAGGTCACTTTTAAAAATGGGCGGGCACTGTAGAGGTCACTCTCTATATCTTTTAACGACACACACACAAACATTAAATGAAATAAATTAAATATACCTGGGCGAAGCCAGGTCCTTCAGCTAGTCTAATATATAAAGCTGAATGTATGTATGTGTGTCCGCTAAAGGAATCTGCACCGTTGCAGCTGCAAACACGAAATTTGGCACACAGTTACATCAGGTGTCCAGGAAGGTTTTAGACCGGGTCTCAGCTCTCCAGGACGTACCGTTCCTGAGATATTCCCAAAAAATGCATTAGCCAATAGAAGCCTGGTCATATGACCCTTATCAGCCAATAGAAGCTCGCAGGCCCTTATCCTCCACATGCAGACAGTTTCACACCAGGGTTCCATAACAACCCAGCCAGTTTTCTTCACTGCTGTAAGTCTGCTTTAAAGGGGCAGAGCGCTGTGGATGACACTGTTAAAGGGGTATTCCGGTTACCATAAATATACCTTTTTAGACTAATTCATCATCAATCATTACCTAATATAGTGTAAATTTCACATATTTACTGTTCAGTAGTAATAAAAGATGTTTTCTTCCACTGCTACCCACTGTGTTTCCTCATAAATTACCATGGCATCGACCTGTAATTCAGGCCACCCTCAAAAGAAGGACTTAAAAGCCCCGCCTCCGGGTCTTGCTAAGCCACACCCCCGACTCGATCAGGTCATGCCCCTCTCACTCCGCATCTGACAGGGATTGCAAAAATGAAGGTAAAAATCTACTTCTGTCAGCTTCAGGGGTGGGGGGAGGTTGACATTCTCCCTGCAGCTCATGCTCAGACTGCACAGTGCTGCTGTCTGAGAGTGAGCTGTTCAAAAGGAAATCCCTGTGTCTATCCAGGCCCTGCACCTGGATGGGAGTCTGAAAGCCGGACTGTCCGGGCTAAAAACGGACCTCTGGCCACCCTAGGGGCAGTTGCTGTGGTCACAGTTAAAGTGGAGGGTGCTGTGGATGTTACTGTTAAGGAGGCGGGCACTGTGGAGGTCACTGTTAAGGGAGGAGGGGACTGTGAGGTCACTGTTAAGGGAGCAGGGTACTGTGACAGTCACTGTTAAAGGGGCAGTCGCTGTGGAGGTCTCTGTCAAGGGGGCCAGGAATGGTGGAGATCATTTAAGGGGACTGTAATCTATGGTCAGTGTTAAGGTGTGGGTGCTGTTTAGGTCACTGTCAAGGGGGTGAGGTGCTGTGGAACTCACTGTTAAAGGTGCAGGCTGCTGTGAAGGTCAAAGTTAAGGGGGTGGCTGCCATGGAGGTCCAATTTTAAGGAGATGGGGCACTGTGGGGGGGTCAGTGTTAAGCGGTGGGGGCTGTGGAGGTCACTGTTAAGGAGGCGGGGTGCTGTAGAGATCACTATCAATATCTTTTAACGACACTCAAATAAATTAAATGAAATATCTACTTCTGCTAATATATATATATATATATATATATATATATATATATATATATATATACAGTGGGGGAAAAAAGTATATAGTCAGCCACCAATTGTGCAAGTTCTCCCACTTAAAAAGATGAGAGAGGCCTGTAATTGACATCATGGGTAGACCTCAACTATTAGAGACAAAATGAGAAAACTAATCCAGAAAATCACATTGTCTGATTTTTAAAGAATTTATTTGCAAAGTATGGTGGAAAATAAGTATTTGGTCAATAACAAAAGTATTGATATTATACTTTGTTATATATTCTTTGTTGGCAATGACAGAGGTCAAACGTCTGTAAGTCTTTACAAGGTTGGCACACACTGTTGCTGGTATGTTGGCCCATTCCTCGATGCAGATCTCCTCTAGAGCAGTGATGTTTTGGAGCTGTCGCTGGGCAACACGGACTTTCTACTCCCTCCTAAGGTTTTCTATGGGGTTGAGATCTGGAGACTGGCTAGGCCACTCCAGGACCTTGAAATTCTTCTTACGAAGCCACTCCTTCGTTGCCCTGGCGGTGTGCTTGGGATCATTGTCATGCTGAAAGACCTAGCCATGTTTCATCTTCAGTACCCTTGCTGATGGAAGGAGGTTTGCACTCAGAATCTCACGATACATGGCCCCATTCATTCTTTCATGTACACAGATCAGTTGTCCTGGTCCCTTTGCAGAGAAACAGCCCCAAAGCATGATGTTGCCACCCCCACGCTTCACAGTAGGTATGGTGTTCTTTGGATGCAACAAAGCTCTCCTCCAAACACGACAAGTTGTGTTTCTACCAAACAGTTCTACTTTGGTTTCATCTGACCATATGATATTCTCCCAATACTCTTCTGGAACATCCAAGTTCTCACTAGCAAACTTCAGACGGGCCCGGATATGTACTAGCTTAAGCAGGGGAACACGTCTAGCACTGCAGGATCTGAGTCCCTGGCGGCGTAGTGTGTTACTGACGGTAGCCTTTGTTACGTTGGTCCCAGCTTTCTGCAGGTCATATACTAGGTCCCGTCGTGTGGTTCTGGGATTTTTGCTCACAGTTCTTGTGATCATTTTGACCCCACGGGGTGAGATCTTGCGTGGAGCCCCTGATCGAGGGAGATCATCAGTGGTCTTGTATGTCTTCCATTTTCAAATTATTGCTCCCACAGTTGATTTCTTCACACCAAGCTGCTTGCCTATTCCAGATTCATTCTTTCCAGCCTGGTGCAGGTCTACACTTTTGTTTCTGGTGTCCTTCGACAGCTCTTTGGTCTTCACCATAGTGGAGTTTGGAGTGTGACTGTTTGAGGTTGTGGACAGGTGTCTTTTATACTGATAACAAGTTCAAACAGGTGCCATTACTACAGGTAATTAGTGGAGGACAGAGGAGCCTCTTAAAGAAGAAGTTACAGGTCTGTGAGAGCAAAGAAATCTTGCTTGTTTGTAGGTGACCAAATACTTATTTTCCACCATAATTTGCAAATAAATTCTTTAAAAATCAATGAGATTTTCTGGATTTGTTTTCTCATTTTGTCTCTGATAGTTGAGGTCTACCTATGATGTCAATTACAGGCCTCTCTCATCTTTTTAAGTGGGAGAACTTGCACAATTGGTGGCTGACTAAATACTTTTTCCCCCACTGTATATATATATATATATATATATATATATATATATATATATATATATACAGTACAGACCAAAAGTTTGGACACACCTTCTCATTCAAAGAGTTTTCTGTATTTTCATGACTATGAAAACTGTAGATTCATACTGAAGGCATCAAAACTATGAATTAACACATGTGGAATTATATACTTAACAAAAAAGTGTGAAACACCTGAAAATATGTCTTATATTGTAGGTTCTTCAAAGTAGCCACCTTTTGCTTTGATTACTGCTTTGCACACTCTTGAGCTTCAAGAGGTAGTCACCTGAAATGTTATTCCAACAGTCTTGAAGGAGTTCCCAGAAATGCTTAGCACTTGTTGGCCCTTTTGCCTTCACTCTGCGGTCCAGCTCACCCCAAACCATCTCGATTGGGTGCAGGTCTGGTGACTGTGGAGGCCAGGTCATCTGGCGTAGCACCCCATCACTCTCCTTCTTGGTCAAATAGCCCTTACACAGCCTGGAGGTGTGTTTGGGGTCATTGTCCTGTTGATAAATAAATGATGGTCCAACTAAATGCAAACTGGATGGAATAGCATGCCGCTGCAAGATGCTGTGGTAGCCATGCTGGTTCAGTATGCCTTCAATTTTGAATAAATCCCCAACAGTGTCACCAGCAAAGCACCCCCACACCATCACACCTCCTCCTCCATGTGGGAACCAGGCATGTAGAGTCCATCCGTTGACCTTTTCTGCATCGCACAAAGACACTGTGGTTGAAACCAAAGATCTCAAATTTGGACTCATCAGACCAAAGCACAGATTTCCACTGGTCTAATGTCAATTCCTTGTGTTCTTTAGCCCAAACAAGTCTCTTCTGCTTGTTGCCTGTCCTTAGCAGTGGTTTCCTAGCAGCTATTTTACCATGAAGGCCTGCTGCACACAGTCTCCTCTTAACAGTTGTTGCAGAGATGTGTCTGCTGCTAGAACTCTGTGTGGCATTGACCTGGTCTCTAATCTGAGCTGCTGTTAACCTGCGATTTCTGAGGCTGGTGACTCGGATGAACTTATCCTCCGCAGCAGAGGTGACTCTTGGTCTTCCTTTCCTGGGGCGGTCCTCATGTGAGCCAGTTTCTTTGTAGCGCTTGATTGTTTTTGCGACTGCACTTGGGGACACTTTCAAAGTTTTCCCAATTTTTTGGACTGACTGACGTTCATTTCTTAAAGTAATGATGGCCACTCGTTTTTCTTTACTTAGCTGCTTTTTTCTTGCCATAATACAAATTCTAACAGTCTATTCAGTAGGACTATCAGCTGTGTATCCACCTGACTTCTGCCCAACACAACTCATGGTCCCAACCCCATTTTTAAGGCAAGAAATCCCACTTATTAAACCTGTCAGGGCACACCTGTGAAGTGAAAACCATTTCAGGTGACTACCTCTTGAAACTCATCAAGAGAATGCCAAGAGTGTGCAAAGCAGTAATCAAAGCAAAAGGTGGCTACTTTGAAGAACCTAGAATATAAGACATATTTTCAGTTGTTTCACACTTTTTTGTTAAGTATATAATTCCACATGTGTTAATTCATAGTTTTGATGCCTTCAGTGTGAATCTACAATTTTCATAGTCATGAAAATACAGAAAACTCTTTGAATGAGAAGGTGTATCCAAACTTTTGGTCTGTACTGTATATATATAATATTTATGTATATTGTATATTAAAAATGCAAATTTCTTTAGAAATAGTTTTTTATGCTTTTCCAGCTGTTGTGAAACTACAACTCCCAGCAGTCCCTGATGGTCTCTCTCTCAATGTGCAGGGTTCCCAGAGATGGGATCTTCACCTCTCAGACATTTATGGCTTCCTGTAGAGATAGCCTATTATGTCTGAAGTGGGAAACCCCCTTTAAGCCTTCCTCTTAAAATAAATACTTTACCAACAGGAAGTGTCTCTCACTAAGACGACACAGGATGCACATAACTGTAACTGAAGAAAATGAAGAACTAACTACAGTGCGATCTGCTTATTTATTTATTTATTTCAAAAATACCCACATTTCTTTCTTACATGTTTTTCCTAATAAAAGATCACAAAGAAACCACAATTACAGTAAAAAGTCATAGCCTGTCTCTGGATGCAGCCATGATGTCCAGAATGAAAGCATTCATTGCTAACATGTCTGGCTGTGTTCAGAAAATGGTAACAGTATTTTTCTTGTAAAAACAGAGATCCTACTGGGCTGCTGGTCTTAAGCTGGCCATAATTGCTCAAGTTTGGCTAGACCGATTGCATTTGCAGAATCAGTTAAAGGGGTTTTCTGGGACTTAAAAGGAACCTGTCATCTCCGAAACACCCCCTGAACTAGAGTAAGCGGTGTATAGTGTAAGTGATGCTGAATCCGAATATGTAAGTTTTATCTTCATACTCACTTGGATTCTGACTCTGTGCTCTGACAAACCTGCAGTAAAATGCACTCACTGGACTCCAGTGCTCACTCACATAATGGAGAGGACTCAAAGAAGAGTCCAGTGAGTGCATTTTACTGCTAGTTTGTGGGAGCACAGCGTCGGAATGGAAGTGAGTATGAAGATAAAACTTTCATAATCGGATTCAGCATCACTTACACTATACAACACTTACTCTAGTTCAGGGGGTGTTTCGGAGATGACAGGTTCCCTTTAAGGGGTTGTCTCATCTCAAACAATGGGGGAATATAGCTAGGATACTGCTGGGACCCACACCTATATTGGGAACGGAGCCCCACAAAGTGGTGGCTGGAGGACCCCGGTCCGGTCACCAGCAAGTGCGCTCCCCATAGAAGTGAATGGTAGAGCACTGCACATGACTGGTCACCGCTCCCATTCTCTTCTATGGGCCAGATGGAAATAGCCAAGCCAGTGCTCAGCAATTTTTGGCGGTCCCATAGAAATGAATGCGCATGCGCAGTGTGCCCTCCACTTCTTTCGAGGCTCTGTTCTCTGGGACCCGCACCTATCAGAAAATTGGGGGCATATCTTAGTGAGCATAGAAGTGGACGTCCTTTGGCCACATCCCACATTGTGAACAATGCCCTGCAGAATTAGATGATGAATACAACTCCAGGCGCATTTAAGGGAGGTGAGAGACACCCAGAAAAAAAAAATAAAACAGTTCCTTACAAGTCTTTTATGGAATACTTTAAAAAAGCACTATAGCAATGCTTTTTGCCTATATAGTAGCATAGTAGTGTAGCATAGGCTATTATTAAAGAATCATGTAGAAGCTCTTGTGTAGGCCTTGTGTAATCGTGTCTTAGTTGATGTGACATATGGGCTGTCTGCCATCTTGGCTCCTTCTTCCTCTCTGATGTGTCTCACTTAATGTTGCCTACATTTTTAATTATGACTCTGGGTTTTCAGAAACTGCAAGGGCAGAATTGCTCATCACGCTGCACTTACTCTCTAAGTCCTATGTAAGAGCAGCAGTTGATAGATCAGTTACATAAAAAAGTCAGACCCCTAAGGGCTTATGCACACAAATGTAAGGGCTCCGTGCCCGTGCTATGGACCACAATAAGTGGTCTGAAATGCACAAGCATCGGCCGTGTGCACTTCATGCTGCAGATACAGACCCATTGCCTCGAATGGATCCGCGATCCGCAAGATACAACCAAAGATAGAACATGGCCTATCCTTTGTGGAGGCATTACCCGAAAGCCCATGGAAGTGCTTCGTAGTGTTTCTGTGGGCTTCCAATCCATGCGTCCGCTCTGCAAAAGATAGGACATGTCCTGTCTTTAGCCTGTATGCAGCTGTAGAGCGGGAGTCAGGGGCAGATTAAGTGTATGATAGGCCTGGGGCTGTCTACCCAACTTGGGCCCCTTCCTCCATTTTACTTTAGTTTTTTTTTGTATGAAGAGGCTGCGGTGCTTCGTGAGTGCCACAGTCTCTTCCTAGGCCACATGACATCACATTCATCTAGGACACAGCAGCACACAGTGCTTCAGACTAAAAAAAAATACCCCAGATTACTGAAAAATTTAGGAGCCAAAATAAATTTTTGGTCGCCAAATTTAAAGTGTAACTGGCATTCTATTTTTATTTGTACAATATATAGGGGCAGTGATAATGACCATTTTTGTAATATACTTTAATTACTGAAATCATACATTTGTATTAGAAAAATTGCTCTAAAGTGACCCATTTTAACCCCTTCAACCCCGGGCCTGTTTTCACCTTCCTGACCGGGCCATTTTTTGCAAATCTGACATGTGTCACTTTATGTGGTAATAACTTTGGAGCGCTTTTACTTATCCAGGCCATTCTGAGATTGTTTTCTTGTGACACATTGTACTTCATGACAGTCATAAATTTGAGTCAATATATTTCACCCTTATTTATGAAAATATCCCAAATTTACCAAAAATTTGGAAAAATTTGCAAATTTGCAAATTTCAATTTCTCTACTTTCAAAATACACAGTAATACCTCCAAAAATAGTTATTATTTTACATTCCCCATATGTCGATGTCTACTTTATGTTGGCATCATTTTGTAGATGTCATTTTACTTTTTTAGGACGTTAGAGGGCTTAAAAGTTTAGAAGCCATTTTTCAATTTTTCACCAAATTTTCCAAAACCATTTTTTTAAGCACCAATTCAGATATAAAGTGATTTTGAGGGGCTTACATAATGAAACCCCCCCATAAATGACCCCATTTTAGAAACTACACCCCTCAAGTTATAAAAAAAACTGCTGTTACAAACTTTGTTAACCCTTGAGGTGTTCCACAAGAATTAAAGGAAAATGGAGGTGAAAAAAATTTCAGTTTTTTGGTAGATTATTCATGTTAATATTTTTTTCTTGCAACACAGCAAGGGTTAACAGCAAACTAAACCTCAATATACATTACTCTGATTCTGCAGTTTACAGAAATACCCCATATGTGGTGGTAAGCGTCTCTATGGGTTTGTGGCAGTGGTCAGAAGTAAAGGAGCGCCATACGGATTTTGGAGGCAGATTTTGCTAGAATGTTTTTTTAGGCACCATTTTGTAGTTGAGATACCCTGACGTACCCCTTCAGTGGAAACCCTCATAAAGTGACCCCATTTTGGAAACTACACCCTTCAAAGAATATATTAAGGGGGGTACTGGCCACTTTGATCCCCTAAGCGTTTTACGGAATTTGGAAACACTTGGCTGTGAAAATGAAAAGTTTCATTTCTTCCAATAAAATGTTGCTTTAGCCCCAAATTTTTCATTTTACCAAGAGGTAACAGGAGAAAAGCACCCCATAATTTGTTACCCATTTTCTCCTGAATACGGCCACACCCCATATGTGGTGGTAAACTGGTGTGGGGGCACATGGCAGGACTCAAAACAGAAGGAGCGCCATATGGATTTTGCAGAACAGCTTTTGATGGATTGGTTTACAGGTGCCATTGATTTTTAATTTTTTGAGTTATTGTCTTATGTGGGGGCTCATTTTTTGCGGGACGAGATGAAGGTTTGATTGGTACCATTTTGGGGTACATAAGACTTTTTGATCGCTTGGTATTACAGTTTTTGTGAGTCAAGGTGAAAAAAATAGCTGTTTTGGCATGGTTTTTTAAAAATTTTTTTACAACATTTACCTGGGGGGCTATCTCATGTAATATTTTTATAGAGCAGGTTGTTACGGACGCGACCGTACCCAATATGTCTAACTTTTTTATTTTTGGAAAGTTTTACACATTAGATGCGTTTTAGAACACAATAAAATCTTTTTTTGTGTTGCCATTTTCAAAGAGCCATATTTTTTTAAGTTTTCAGGCGATTGTCTCAGGTAGGGTATCGTTTTTGCAGGACAAGATGACGGTTTGATTGATACCATTTTGGGGTAAATACGCCTTTTTGATCGCCTGCTATTACACTTTTTGTGAGGCAAAAGGGAAAAAAATGTCTGTTTTGGCTTAGTTTTTAAAAAATTTTTTTTACAGCATTCGCCTGGGGGGCCATCTTATGTAATATTTTTATAGAGCAGGTTGTTACGGACACGGCGATACCCAATATGTGTATAATTTTTATTTTTGGAAAGTTTTACACATTAGATACATTTTTGAACAAAATAAAATATTTTTTGTGTTGCCATTTTCTGAGAGCCATATTTTTTTTATTTTTCAGGCGATTGTCTTAGGTAGGGTCTCATTTTTTGCGGGACAAGATGACGGTTTGATTGGTACCATTTTGGGGTACATACGCTTTTTTGATCACCTGCTATTACACTTTTTGTAAGGGAAGGTGACCAAAAAATGTCTGTTTTGGCACAGTTTTTTTTTTTTTACTGCCTTCACCTGACGGGGTGGATCATGTGCTATTTTTATAGAGCCGGTCGATACAGACACGGCGATACCTAATATGTCTATTTTTTTTCACTATTTTTTACAATTTTTTTAAATATTATTTTGTAAAAATGACGCTTTTTTGGGGGGGGGGAATTTGAAACTTTTTTTTGTAAAACTTTATTTTTCTCACTTTTTTTTACTTTCTTATTTTACACTTTTTTTTTTCACTTTTGGGGGTCTGATCCCCTTACAATGCATTACAATACTTCTGTATTGTAATGCATTGGTTGGAAGTGTATTACTCAATGTAATACACTTCCAGCACACTGCCTGTGAGATCCAGGGGGCCTGTGACAAATTCTTTTAGCCGCATCTTGTCTCTACAGAGTTTGCTACACAGACACATTAGATTTCTCAATTTTCCCTCAACCTCCCGATCCTGGTGTCCCAAAAATGTCATCCTGCTTCCACTCCCAATACTGTGCCCATTGTGCTCTCCAATGCCCCAGGTACTATACCTGTGAAAAAATATTCCCCCACACAGTAATTTGCCCCCACACAGCCCCCATATAGTAATTTGCCCCTACAAAACCCCAATATAGCAATTTGCCCCCACACAGCCCCCATATAGTAATTTGCCCCAAAGTGGCCACATAAAATAAAAAAACTAAAAAAAACCTAAAAGCTAAATACTCACCTATGTCTAGGCGTGCAATCGCTGCTGGTATGGGCAGGTGCGCGATGGCAGGCGCGCACACGTCACTGTGATGCATCCCAGCACAGGCGTGCAATGACCTCATCATGCTATTATAATCCGCCATTGACGGGAGAGGTCTGTCCTTTGGTATCCAGCTTTGTCATAAAGTACATTAAGTGTATGATATGCTTTTTAAAGGAACTCAGTCAGCTCCAAAACACCCACCAAACTAGAGTAATCGCTGTATAGCGTAAGTGACGCTGAGTCCTCATTTTTAATCTTCACACTCACTTGTATTCTTATGCTGGACTCTGACATGTCCAGGCCTTTTTGAGTTCCTGAGCTCACCATTGCTCTATTTTTTTTTACCAGAATGTACTAAACAGTTGATTTGGCCACTCCTAACATTTCTGCTATCTCTCTGATGGATTTCTTTTTTTTTTTCAGCCTAATGATGCCTATTTCATTTCCACTGAGAGCAATTTTGACTGCATGTTGTGGGTTCATAGAAACAGCTTCCAAATGCAAATGCCACACCTGGAATCAACTCCAGGCCTTGTACCTGCTTAATTGATGATGGATTAACAAGGGAATAGCCCATGTAGCCCATTAAATAGCTTTTGAGATAATTGTCCAATTATCCTTGGTTCCTTGAAAAAGAGGCAGCTAGATATTAAAGACTGTATCTTCAATATGTTTTGGTAAACAGCTAAAATGCCAAAACTTGTGTCTCTATCCAAATATTTCTGGACCTAACTGTATATATATGAGTTAAAATAGGGAATGGGGTGCAAATGAAGAGAAAGGAGGAGGACCTCCTCTTATCACTCCATTCTAGTCTCAGTGGAGAGCTCATAGTGCAGTTCTTCTCCATGCTGTTGGGGGTGGAAGGACCAGTGATGGTGCTCTGGGCAGTTCCTATACCAGATGTTCCGGACCTGTTATTCTGAAGTTGATGTTATCACAAGCCCTGGCAGATGCTCCTATATAACCTGGACCTGGTGACGTGGTCATGTCCCTAACAACAGAGTGCAATGCCCTGTTTCTCTCTGCCGCATGTGTGTACTGGGAGAGATTGGCAGCGGGCTGTGTGAAAACCCATCTGCCCAGTTACTGCATCCAGTCCATGGACCTATCATGTTCTGATCCAGGGACTCAGTGCTCTATTTAAATCCCCTCCTGGCCGTAGACCGTTGCCAGTGATAGTCTCTGACCGACTAGCTGTGTTCCTGGTTCCTGTCCATGTATTTTTGGATTACTTGTGTTCTTACCTCAGCTTGTCTAAGCTTCTCATCTGGTGCTGATCTCAACTTGGCTTTTTGACCACTCTCTGTCTTTCAATTTGGTGCTAATTTGTCCTCCGGGTTCCTACCTATTTCTGTAGGACTCTGTCTTTGAGTCTTGTTTTGTCCCTTGTTGTTTTTGTCTCACACCTTAGCAAATAGGGAACGTCGACCAGTTGTGGACTTGCTACCTAGGGTTGGCACTGCAAGTAGGCAGGGAAAGTGGGCGGGGTTCCAGTTAGGGATCATTTTTCTTTTCTGTCCCTACCTACTGACATTACAATGCCATAGTAATTCTACCCTCATTTCTACTTGTTTCCTGTATGAAATTAAAAATAAATTCCTCAGAAGTGAATGGGGCTGAGTTGCCATTCGAAGAACAGCCTCTATACAATGTACAGCGCTGTACTTTGTGAGCTGTCAGAAGGCTGCGGCTCTACTGCGAGCGCTGGTGCCATCTCAAACACCTGATCGGCGGAGGGCCCGCAAAACCCCAAGTCTCTAAAAAAACCCTTTAACTTGAAAACCAGCTGAGATAGGAACTAATGAGAGTGCTGACAATCTGCGTACAGCACTGATGAATATGTAAGTACTATATAAATTACTATAATACACATAAATAAGTACACACAGGCATATATCTTTTCTGTATAAAATACTATAAAACCTGTTCTAGTGTCTATAATGGATTATTTATAATTTATTATTATACTCAGTTATGTAGCGCTGACATATTGACATATTCCGTAGCGATTTACAGACATTAGCATCAAGCTGTCCCCAATGGAGCTCACAATCTACGTTCCCTATCAGTATGTCTTTGGAGTGTGGGAAGAAACCGGAGAACCCTGAGGAAACCCACACAAACACTAGAGAACATACACACTCCATGCAGATCCAGGGCTTTTATATGATGGTACAGTGTGAAGTATAGTAAGAAAATCCCTTCGCTCTTCTTTTTTTTTCTTTATTCAAGCCCCTTTAATATTTAATGATGCTGCACACTTTAGTAAAAAGAAAAAACCCCTCCGTGTGCGCCTTAATGGAACAGTGATGCTTATGGTCAAATTCTCTTTAACAAGCGGTATTAATAGAAACTGTCTCATCTATTATGCCAGCAGCCTTAAAGCACATGCTGAAAAATCCCTGCTACAACACAAGCCTTGGAAGTTGTCTTCTTGTTAATGATTTGGGAATGGGAGCTGCTTTCCTATAAGCAGATGTGAGGAGCAAAGTTCACCCTGAGTGCATCTACACTGCTAGCACAGCATGTATTGTTCTGTCCAGATATAGAGATTGAAAGGAGTAACTGAATGCAATATACTGAGCGGGGGAAGGGTGAAAAAGTAGTGTGGGAGTAATATTCGATGCATTGTGGTGTTTACTCCATCCCTTCATAACAATCTCCTTGGATTTCTGTACTCAACGGATGAAACAGACAAATTAGTTAAATCACACACACATATACATACGCACACACGCAATTTACACAGTAGATACAGTAATTGCCTGTGTGAACATGCCCAGCGATCAGTCAAAATTTGTTGGTAACCCTTATCCTGGTAGGAAATAGAGTATGTGCTGCCAACAATATGCCACAAGCACCAGAGGAGGGGAGCGGAGGATGGGTGTGGTAGTGGATCTGTCTGTAAGCATAAAGCTGTGTCCTGCTCTCCCTATATGCATTGGAGGCCAATTGGCACCAGGAGAGGTGGAATACAGAGTGGGCTCAGCATTGTGTGGAACCTGCATTCCCTGAGCGTAACAGAGGTCAGTGTGGCACCAAGGAGGTATCATATTGTGTGGGCTTGGCATGCATGTGGAGCCTGAAATCAGTGGAGGCCATTTTGGCACCATAAGAGGTACAATATAATGTCGGCTTAGCATGCATGTGGAGCCTGCATCCTCTGTAGTTAATGGAGGCTGCTATGGCACTTAGTGACTATGGCGTTTAGTGTTAGGTTCCTGTCTTAAAGAGATTGCCTTGATGTAGGGCAGATAGGCACAGATAATTTTTGTACAAAATTATTTGCCAAGAATCTCACATTTACAATGTAGCGCTAGTATCGTGTAGATAGTGAGTATGGCAGTATTATATGTACTCAATTTATTGTCTGTGTTTGCAGACTGCTGTTGCGTTTTTTATGTTTTACTTTTCTATTTGCAGCCATGTGACGTGCATCTGCATACTTGGTTGTGCTGACTGACCCCCAGTTTTTCAGGGCAATGTTAGGAGGGCACACTCTTTCTTCCCTCAGGACACACCCTGATGTTTAGGCTCCTGCCTGGTGGTAATTGGGGGGAGTTCCTTGATGTTGTAAGTTTGGTGGGGGTGCAAGGCAGAAGGTGTAAGGTTGAATGGCCAGCGAATGGTGCAAGAGTCAGTAACCAGGCCAGTTGTAGAAAGTAAACGTCTCTCTTTACTAATGCACAGAATGAGAGTTGTAGTACATCCAACAGTATCAAAACACAGTTCCAATGATTCACAGTGCAAATTTCCCCAGATAGCAATGTTTGGATTTGAGCAAGGATGGAGTATGTGGTACTCTTTCCTCTCTATCTTCCCACAGTCTTTTTCTGCAGAATCTATGGCTTGCAGTATTACTCTGGCAATGGTGGCTGTAGTTTCCAATTTATGGATATAGGATTATAGATACAGTGGGCCAGACCATGTCCAAATGTGAAGGTTGTCACAGCAATGTCCCTCTCACAGCAGTAAAATCACTAGCTTTGACCAAATACCTGACTATCTGACTCCAATGTTTGGTCATGCAGATTCTAGACCTTCTTGGTTCTTTCCTTTCTCTCTCTCTTTCTGGAGTACTGTAGAAATGGTGAGGTATTTCAATTAAGTGATTCTCTTCAGAGAAGGTGATTCTTTGTAACTTTTGTCTAGTCCTGTGAGGAGTGGAGCAAGGGGTGTAGCTAAATGCTCATGGGCCCTGGTGCAAGAGTTCAGCTTGGGCCCCCTTCTTTCTTTGCTTTGTGGTCGGGGCAGGGAAGCACATAGCCTTTGTGCTGCCTAAGACAAATTGAAATGGAACCCCAACCGCCAACCCCCCTCCAGCCAGAGGTATAACTTGACCATCAAGCACCTTATGTAATACTGGAGTCTTTTTATGCAGCACAAGGGTTAGGTTGAGCTGGGGCAGAACTAAGACCATACCCAACTTCCTACAAGGGCTGGGTTAGGATCATTAACCCCAACCGATCCATACAAAGATATGCAGGGTACAAGATATGACCATATAAAATGGCATTAGATAGCATTACAGAACAAAACAATTTGCAAGTACCCGGTTTTGGGTTTCTGCAAAAATAAACCGTATATACCATATGGGGACAAAAGATCAAATTAACAATTGTTTTTCCCCATACAATATAATGATTGTGCATTAAATGTACTAAACAAACACGACTTACTATATCAGTGATCGTTGCTCATTTATGCTGCACCAAAATAATATACCAATAATTTGCAGGCAGATTATCTGCTTATGTAAAAGGAACTTTAGGGTACTGCCACACAGCGAGAACCGCACAGACGTACAAGCCCCAGTAATATTGAAGCGGTTTTTCCATGATTAATGTAAAACATGAAAATCAGGCATCATACAGTACTTTACCCTTTCTGCTACACCTTTCTCCCTATGACAGCTCAGGGGTGTGTGTCCTTTCTGCTGCTCCTCTCTCTCTATCACCCGCTTAAAGCTCAGAAAACTCAGCAGTTGTGTCTGTTCTACTTCAAGTTTCTCCATGTAACTGTCACAGCTTCCAACAGTAGATATAGCTGGTGGCACGATGGAACTGAACATGTGCGTCCACCTCAACGATATTACATAGGTGGACAGAGAAAAAAGAACAGCAGGTGGCACTACACAAAGACAATTTATTGAATAACTCGGTGGCTAAGCAACTTTTTAAATTACATGCAGTTATAAAAATATTCAGAACTACAGTAGGTGCTTGCTTGAAAAATGCTGAATATTTTTTCCTGGGATAACCCCTTTAACTAATTAGAACCAAATTGTTTATTCGGTATTCACTGTTAATGGTCGCATGGTAAGTTGTAAGACCGCATGGCCATTAACTATGAATAACGAATAAACAATTCAGTTCTAAGTAGTTAATACAGTATCATCCTGCTGCAGCTTGTAGATCCATGCGGTACTTGGCCGATGGGCCGCTGCATGCCCCCACCATGTGGTCATACCATTATTCTCCTCTCCCAGTTGGAATGCACATACACATTTGGTTGAACTAGTGGCAAAGCTAGCCTATTAGTTTGGACTTTTACATGTCTTTTCTGTGGAGTTCTAGGATCTAATTGCTAATTTTGTCTTTTACCACATTTTTCTCATATTTTCATTCTCCAAACACATCCACCCTTGTATCAGTGAGAGGTGTGCTGGACATCAGATTGGATGGTTTGCATGCTGTGTGCTGAATGACAGATAAATCAACAGATGTCACTTGGAATTCCTGTCTGTAAACCATTAGCACTAAAGAACGGCAGAGCTCTAAAGTCTGATTTATGGAAAAAGCTGTAACTACCCAAGGGCAGATTCCATAGGCCCATATCATCTTGATTTGGTTAAAGTGCTTGAAAACATGAATTTCCCCCAAGATAAATGCTAGGATTATATATGGAGTGATTGGCTGAAGAAAAAGAGTAAAATCCCCGTATATGGGTACGACCACACGACTCGGTCCTGTCATGGTCGTCATGTGGCCGTGCTGTGTTTGAGTACTGTGAGGCTTAAAGCCGCATTGAGCTCTAATTAAAAGGGTTTTCCAAGACTTTCATACTGATGTCCTGAGCTGATCTGCACCTAGACCAGTGATGGCAAACCTTTTAAAGACCAAGTGCCCAAACTGCAACCCTAAAACCCATTTATTTATCGCAAAGTGCCAACACGGCAATTTAACCTGAATACCAATATAGCACATCTTCCATGTACTTTATCGTTTAGCTATAATAACCTGCCTACATTCAATGTTCTACATGTGCCATTCATAGTGCGCCCTGTGCTGATGAATGGCAGGGAAAGTCTAAGACATATTGGTACACCATAGACTTTTTCCAGGGAGCGGGTGCCCACAGAGAGGGCTCTGAGTGCAGCCTCTGGCACCCATGCCATGGTTCGCCACCACTGACCTAGACCATGTGACACATGAACGTGTCATCCCTTGACCTAGAAAAAGCAGAGAGAAGGCCACGGCGCTCACAGGAGCCCTTGTGCCTTCTTAAACAGCTAATTGGTGGGTGCCCCGGGTGTTGGATCTCCACTGTTCAGATACTGGGACCCCCACTGATCAGCTGTTTGAGAAGGCAACTGCACTCCTGTGAGTGCCACTGCCTTCTCCCCGCTCATCAAGCACAGCACTGTACATTGTATACCTATGGCACATGACCAATGAACGTGTTTGCAGGGCGCGTGGTCGTACACTAAGAATTTATGCGCACAACTGTACTTTCATCTGTGTGCTATCCGTATTTTTTGTGGATAGCACACTGACCCATTAATTTCTATTTGGCACATGCACATTCATATTTAATGCAAATCCGTGTGGCTGTTTTGCAAATTGTAGAACATGTCCAGCACATCTTTTGCAGCCCTATTAAAATGAATTCCAGATTCGATCTGCAAAAAATGCTGATTGGATGCAGACCAAACATACAATCCTGTACATGAAGCCTTAAAGGGGTTCTGCAGTTCTGTAAAACTGATGATCTATCCTCTGGATAGATCATCAGCCTCTGATTGGCGGCGGTCCGACACCCGGGACCACCGCCGATCAGCTGTTTGAGAAGGCAGCGGCGCTGCAGGAGCGTCACGGCCTTCTCTGTGTTTACCGCAGGCCCAGTGACGTCACAACTAGTATCACTGGCCTGGGCGGGGCTAAGCTCTATTCAAGTAAACAGAGCTTAGCCCCGCCCAGGCCAGTGATACTAGTCGTGACATCACTGGCCTGCGGTAAACACAGAGAAGGCCGCAGCGCTCCTGCAGCACCGCTGCCTTGTCAAACAGCTGATCGGCGGCGGCCCCAGGTGTCGGACCGCCGGGTGTCGGACCGCCGCCGATCAGAGGCTGATAATCTATCCAGAGGATAGATCATCAGTTTTACAGAACTGCAGAACCCCTTTAATATAAGCCAACAAATAGTTTATATAGAGTCAGAGAAAAATATCTATCCCTGCATTTCATTTATAATACAGCCTGAGCCCCTGTGACCTGGTCTAGACAGGCGGTCGAGAAGCCAATGGCAGGCAGTGATGGGGAGAAGTGTCCCTAGTGTCACTCACGATGTCCCCATCCCCACTTGCCACTGGATGCTCCCCCGACACCGGATGTTTTCGTCCGCACACGGGGAGAAGCAGCTCCGGCGGTGCGGGGATCGGGAGCGGGGAGCCAGGTGAGTAGATTCACTGTGAGGGGCCCGGGCATATGGGGAACATTTTTTAGTCTCGGATAACCCCATTAAGGAGTTCTGCTTGGCTTTCCGTTATAGCAATTCCGCTATTTTCCGTTTTAATCGCATTTGCTATAATGGAAAGTGAAACACTAGTATGAACTTCCCCTTAAGAGGACAAGCGATCTCTCATTTGTTCTCTTGTCCCAATACAGTGGAGGTGATTGCTGTGTGTGAATACAGCAGTCACCTCCGCAGAGCTTCATTCCCGATCATCTGACAAATAATCAGTCCATGTAAAAGAACCCTAATGGTAAAATGTTGAATATATCCTATAGCATCCTCTCAGTAGTGATCATGGTCTAAAAAGATCTTACGGTGCCCATGACCCAATTATCATGAGCGGACTTTGGGCTTGTATTTAGTATGAGACCCATCATCTTCAGTGTCTCCACATGTTTGAAATTGATTGAAATGCATTTCATGGTTGCCTATTTTTATCTTTGCCTGCATGGCTTTAGAAGCATCATGTTCTCTAACTGAACATTGACCAATACAACAAAGAAGAAAATAGCTTGGAGTGTCTCTAAGTTCTCTAAACAAAGCCAAATAGTTTCTCCGAAGCTTGTGTACTTACATTTATACAGCAATATCCTGTATGGAGCGTTATCAAAAGTTTCAACATTCAGAGTAAACCACATCTATGGCTATAATCAAAGCAGATCAGTGTTCAAGGCAATAGATAGTTATCTGCAATTTGTTTTAATCGAAATGTAATTTTTTCTTCCGCTTTTTATTCTCGCTTTGCTGAAACTATGTTACTAAATACAGGGTATTTTAATTCCATGATCAATTTAAAAAATCATATATTATACTGTACATGATGACCTCTGTAACAAAGCTAGAACCAGGCCTGTACCTCACATGGATCCAAAAATCTCCCCATTCATTGTTCAAATTGCTCTGCTAGATTTTTTATAAACTGGCAGCTCAGGGGGCATGCCATTTCTCAGTGGGCATGTCCTGTCTGCTGCAGGTGGTGGCAGTTGAAGAATGGAATTGAGTATGTGTGTTAACCTCAGTGAAGTGGTCAGAGAAATTAGAAAAAGAACGGGTGCTGCTGCACAGATAGATTTCATTGAAATTTTTTATTCCATGCAATTATACAAGCATTCAGATCCAAGTGCTGCTCTGAAAATTGTAAAATATTTCTTGTGGCATAACCCCTTTAAGGGGTTAATATTTTCTTGCTGCAGCCTTCAACAGCTAGAACAATCGTGAACCATCTGATTGCTGCTTTTCTCTAGGGTACAAGCAGAAGAGCACCACATATCTTGCCAGGCTCCAACATCATACATACAAGCACTATTATCTGTTTAATTAATTATGCCATGATTCAGCAGAGGGAATTAGCTTCCCCTTCCGAGGGAGGAGCTTTCTAGTCAAGATTACATCAGCCACTGCTGTTTTATCTCTGCCTGTGAAAGGTGCAGATGCAGATGAGAGAACAATCCCTGAGGAAAAGCTGGAGATAACATTCATACACTGACCATGATCACAAGGTCGTGCGTGCTATCAAGGTATTTGCTGTTATGGCTGATATAGAGACTTTGCTGCTTGTGGGAGGATTAACAGTTAACGGCACCTTTCACACTTATATAATAGTTGGCTGACCGTTTGAAGATCTGTATCCTTCAGTCATAAATTGTAGAGCTAATTGAGAGACGCTTTTTGCATGTGGATGGTCTGTAGTCTCCCTACCACTCTTTCTTGCTATATATGTGGATGGCTTGTAGTCTTGGATGCCTACCACATATTTGAGAGTTTTGCACACCTGTGATCATCTTCAAAAGGTTCCTAAGTGTTTAGAGGGAGATCAGGAACTATTATACCTATTATCATCGTTATTGCTGTTTGCCAATATAAAATATTGGGAATAGACTCAACTGTTACTTGCCTTGGATCTGTGCCTTGATATTGTTGGATGTACTACAACTCCCATTTTGCACTTATTGTTTATCTTCTACAACTGGCCTGGTTACTCCCCCCTGCACCATTCTTTGGACACTGAACTTACATCTCTTGCCTTGCACCCGCACCAAACCCCCCACACCAACGGCACCCCAACTGCCATCAGGCAGGAGCCCTAACATGAGGGTGTGCCCCAAGGAAAGAAAGAGTGCAGCAGTGTGCCCTCCTGTCACTGCCCTTGCCCTAGGGAGCATCAGTGAGTGAATGATTATAGCAGCCAGAGCCACTACTACTCCAATCCTCCACTCTGGCTCCTCCTGGGCTCCTTCACATGGATATCATCCAAAGTGGCAAGTTTCTTCCTACGTTGGACTACTATCCTGTTCCACTCCCCTTTAATGTAACAGAAATGAGTGACAGTCCACAAATGTTAGTGGCTACCTTGAGTAAAATACTGAGTAAAAAAGTTGCACTAGGTTTCAGTCTAAAGGGGATGAATCTCTCCAGTAACACATGATAGATCTGTGTGTCCAGGATGCTTCTGTCTTTCCCCTAAAAACTGCCTTGTGTGTGCTTTCATCCATAGCTACCAGGGGCGGACTGGGAACTTAAACTGGCCCTGGAAAAAAACTAAAAGTGAACCCATGTAGGCAGGAACAGATAAGGAAGGGTGGCACAAGTAGGCAGGGACAACAGAAGTAGGTGGGGTCAGCAATACCATAGTGCAGCACAAAATACCACCTCAGCAGAACCACATACCGCAGTGCAGCACAAAATACTGGCGCTGCCACAGTATGGAATTGTTCTGAGGATGTCAATACAATTAAGTTCAGGAAGGTAACTGCCAGCCAGGTGCATACCTGATTCTACTAGCATTAATTAATGGTGGGAGCATGAGATCGTTATGATCGCATGAGGAGGGCTTGGGCAGTGCCCTTTTCATCAGCCTACCTGGACGAAAATTTCTGTGTAGATTCTATGGCTAGTCTGCCACTGATAGCTACAGTTTGTCTTCTCCCCCTCCCTGCTGCAATCTCTAACACTGAAAGATGGAAATGGAGACCAGAGATCCAACAGAAACTGGCAAACTTATGTCAGATTTTGCTGCAGCAGCAAGGTGATAGACCTGCACATACTCTGCAGAAGCTGCAGAATTTTGCATTCAGGGAGCAAATGAAAAATTTAGAAAAATAATCAGGGCAAAGGGGTCTATAACCTTTAGGGTACGGTCACATGGTCAGGTTTTCTGATGCAGTTTAAGAAGTCTAAATCTGGGGGTGAATCATAAATGGAGAGGAAGAATACAGGACTGATACGACTTCTCCTCTTTTTTGAATCCACTTCTGGTTTTGGCTTCCAAAAATGCATCAGAAAAAATGACCGTGTGGCCATACCCTTAAAGTGTGATTCGGGGGGATACTGCTCTTCTATGCAAGTTGATGACATAAGGCTTTGTTCAGACTTGGACCTTTTATTTTTTTGTTCTTTCTCATAATTTTACTATTCGTTTGCAGTTTGCAGACAGATGTAGGATTGTTGGTCAATTTTGTTTATAAAACATACTGGTCCAGTTATGTAGAAATTTGCTTGTTACTGGAATACTTGTGACTTTGCTTCTATTCTATTATTTTACAATTCTGTACACTGTCCTGGGTGGATTTTCTGTGACCTCAAAATCCATTTCTATACACAAAACGACTTTTGTGCGGACTTGTTTTACTGGGTAGCACAGATGTCATAAAACTAGAGGCATGTGTGAGAATCTTTTGTTCTTTGACTCTTTTACAAAACCAGATTGTGTACAGTGGTATATTAATGAGTCTCATCCCGCTTGCACCCATACTGGTCATGTGATGACATTTCAGTTCCATTTCGGCAAACTATTCATGTAAAGTCACAATTATTTTTCCGTAGCATGAAGGACATCATCACAAAACATCAAAGTGTGCTGTGCGAAAAAACTCAATCTCAAGTTGAATGTATAAATGGCAAAAATATTGTTTACTGCGTGATCTGGGGTTGCCATGGTAACATAAAATAGTTGATTTTTGCATGGTTCTGCACCAGCTACGAAGGCACCTCTTATACAGTCACGCAAAGGCCCAGTGGTCTGCAACATCTGAGGACAGAAGTACTTCTGATGGGTCTGAGGGTCACCTGTCCAAGATTTTACATTGGGGGTGGGGAGCTTCAAAGTGCATGGATTTGCTATGATGTGAACTTCACTATAACTTCATCATCACATAATGAGAAGCAAAGACCATGTTTACATTTGTAAATAATGGCAGAAACTGTTTGGAAAGGGTGAGGCACTCATAAAATCTGTTTAAACGCCCTTACAACAAGAGCAGCACTCAACTTAGGTGTCTACTTTCGATCAGCTTGTTCACGTGGAGGCTAAAGTAGTCACTTGCAGAGCATAATGATGATGCATACTTCTCCGCAGTTTCTAGCTGTCCAGAATTTGCTGGGTTTTATGGGACAATCCAAGCAAGTTTAGGAGGTCATTTATTAAGAACGGAGTTTTAGATGCCATACTTAATAGCCTCTTTAGCTGGTGCTGGCCTCTATATTCAGGGGCGGACTGGGAACTTAAAGTGGCCCTGGAAAAAATACTAAAAGTGTTCGTGCTTTGTAGTCAAGTCCAAACTGATGGAAAGCAGGGCCAGCATTACCATATTGTTGCACATTATACCACCCCAGCAGAGCCAAATACCACAGTCAATCACAAAATAATCCCCAAAAACTTCCACTGACTGGCCATGAGGAGAGCTCAGGTGGCCCCTTGGGCATCGGCCCACCGGGAAATTTCCCTGTAAGGTCTAGGCCAATCCGCCTGTCTACATTACTTCGGCATATGCAGCGCAGTTCTAAGTGTAAGCCAGCTTCCTTGCATTTTCTATGCCTAAAACAGGTATAGAAAGTGATGAATGAGGAGATGGGGGCCCACCAAGGGCACAAATGCGCTTTTATTTCAATAAAAAAAATTAACTTTCTGGACCCAGAGAGCGGTGAGTGTAGCTGTGCTAGAGATTGCTTTAGTCACTGCTCCCTAGTCCTCTTCTCTGACATCACAGTGCAGCATGGGCACCTGGAGGAAGTGTGGACCAGGAACAGAGGAACAGTGGTGGTGCATTTAGGAGACGGAGGGATGGGAACGGGGTTGACAATGAATTTGCAGTTGGATCTGGTGGACCTGTATTAAGTTTGTGGACTGTCTAGAGGTTTGTATCACATGGGTCATGGAAATCTGTATTTATTCGTGGGTTTGTCTGATGGTTTGTAATTAATTTTGGGCTATGGTCTTGGGATCTGTATTAATTTAGGGGTTTGTCTGATGGTCTAGTTAAGTTTGGGGTCTCATTTGTGGTCTGCATTAAGAAGGTGTTGTCTAGCCATGTATAATTTATTTGTAAAAAACTGTTTAGAATGTCATAAAATAATAAAATTAGAGATATATGTCCTTGCTGGTATCTGTACTTCCAAGTCACTCTTCACATGTGACTGCTCCAGCCAGTGATTGGGAAGTGAGCGGTGGGGATCAGTAAGGTATCACTACTTAAATCTCCTGGATCCTAATGCAAAATCTGTAACAGGCCCACATCTACAATGTGTCATTTATTAATATTAGTGTCTTGTTATATAGTAGTACTCTGAAAAATAACAGCCTTCACCAAGGATACATTTGTTTTTTTCTTTTATTGGCGCGTTTTGTGTAAACGTTTTCGGCTTATATCAGCCTTCATCAGACACTGAAAATAGCAAATAATAAAGTATAATACAAGATTGAAGAATGACAAATACCCATCATGATTAATATGCACATCCGTATACATTCTATAATTGTAGTCTCATCAAAATATCGTCAAAATTATCATGAAAATGGTATCATCCTATCACAGATTCAATACATATAGGATAAATTAATAATGGGTCCTACGTCGTAGTTCCATATAGTTCAGAAAATCCGGGTATAGGGGAAGTAGAGACGCGACGGTAATTATTTCATTGCGTCTATCTGTCCTCATCAGTGTATATATTTCAGAGAAATAGACCTCATTGCCCAAAGAAATAGTTCCTAGAATAGGAAACTCAACAATATATCTCTCTCAGAAAGGTAGTCCATATTGTCATAGGAGATAGCTTATTGGACAAAAAAACTTGACATTAGAATCACCATACAAAGTGCTGTCCTGAAGGTAGTACAGTCAAGGATCAAACATTTAGCTGGATCGCAGAACTTACCTTTGCCAATAGCGCTGGTGGAAATGAGTGATAATAGGATGGGCGCTGCTGCAATACTGCTCAGGGAGGCGCCATGTGTAGCCGAAGTGGCGTCCTCCCTATAAAGTACTAAGCCGGCGCGCGCCACTTGCACTTGAAAAGAGGATGAAATAAGAGGGATAAAAGTATGAAGAACAGAAGAAAAAGTAAAGGAAAGAAAGGAAATGTAGGGAAGAAAATTGAGAGAAAATCAATTTAAAGGATACCACCAGCGCGGCAAATGGATATTCAACTAGCCTGTAAATAAAGTAAGATGAAAATTAGTATACAGTCATACAAGTCCTTTCAGATTAAACCATACAGTTCGTATTCTCTATTAAGGCCCTTTGGTGTTAGTGTCTGTAATGTATGGATCCAGAAGGCTTCACGACGTCTCAATTGCTTAATCCGGTCTCCGCCTCGACGCAATGGTGGTATATGCTCAATGACTTGAAATTTAAGTTGAGCTATCTTATGTCTGGCTGTCTGGAAGTATGCTGGGATGGGTAGTAACAGGTTCTCTTTCCGAATGGTCGATTTATGTTTACAGATTCTGTCACGTACTTTTTGAGTTGTCTCCCCTACATATAGGAGTCCACATGGGCATTTGATCATGTATATTACAAAGTCTGTATCACAGGTAAAGAAGCCTTTGATAGGATATGCTTTACCGGTGTGGGGATGATATATCTCCGATCCTTTCTGCACGTGCGAACATTGTAGGCAGTGATGGCATGGAAAGCTACCCTGTCGTACAAGAGAGTCACAGAGATTCTTAGTTCTCCGTGTACACGTTAAGAGTTTTGTGTGGAACTCTTCTATGTGGGGATAAGCTTTCTGGAGTAGAGGCCAATGATTATGTATGATGTTGATTATTTTACGGCTAGTTGGATGGTAGGTGTGTACGAAAGGAATCCGTTTGTGTGCTGGTTGTTTTGGAGGTATCGTGTGTTGCCTGAGATCTAGTATCTTGAAAGGATATCCCTGTGCTAAAAATCTTTGTTGCATCTCTTCCAGTCTTTGGGACTGGAAGGAAGGATCCTGTATAATCCTGCGTACTCACTGAAATTGAGACCCTGGTATTGCTTTCTTGGTGTTCAATGAGTGGAAGCTATCATAATGTAATAAGTTGTTTCTGTCGGTAGGTTTCCGATATAAGTCTGTTGTGAGGACACCTGATGGGTCTTTAATTACTACTGTGTCTAGGAAATTCACTGAGTGGGAATCGTAGTGTAAGGTGAATTGTAGGTTATGGTCAATGGAGTTCAGATAGCTGTAAAACTGGAGTAGTGAGTCCTGGTTGCCTTGCCAAATACAAAAAATATTGTCTATATACCTATTCCAAAAAAACTACATGAGATTGAAATAGGATATATGGGTATAGATGTGTTTTCTCAAAATCCGCCATAAAACAATTTGCAATTTGCGTAAGGCGGGGCCAAGTTGGACCCCATGGCGGTCCCTTGGATCTGGAGGTAGAAATTATCCTCAAACATGAAAAAAATGTTCATTAGGACCAGATTGAGTAATTCCAAAGTCAATGACTGTACATGTGGGTCTAGATCTGTGGACATGAGTAGTTTGCGTGCTGCCTCTGTACCTCTATCATGTCTGATAGAGGTATAGAGGCTTGTCACATCCCAGGTAACTAGAAGGGTATTGCTGTCCAGTGTGGTTAGACCTCTGATCAACTGTAGAAAAGAGGTAGTATCAGTATGGGGATCAGTAAGGTATCACTACTTAAATCTCCTGGATCCTAATGCAAAATCTGTAACAGGCCCACATCTACAATGTGTCATTTATTAATACTAGTGTCTTGTTATATAGTAGAGCACACTCTGGCCAAAGATTCCTGTGCAGTAAACTCTGCAGTCTTAAGGAGAAATTGGCATGATGGTCTGAACCAAATGGAGAAGAAAAGGAGAGTGAACAATTGAAATCAATGGAGATGCCCCCTGTGTGTCATTGGATTTACATTTGTTATGCCCGTGACTGATTCTTTTAAAATACATAACAAACTTAATTAAAGATAAATGCAAAATGGGAGTGGAGATCACCAATTGTACAGTGGAAAAAGAAAAAAAGGTGTTTCTCCTAAAACTTATACTTTTATTAATTTCATTAAAAGATAGTATAACACACAGATCTATCTATAAGAGGATATATATGTACTCTTCTTATTCCCGGTAGGGGGTGGAGGAATGGGGGGTAACCAGATCCCTGGTATACCCTATAGACTAAGTCCTTTGCCCAGGGACACCCCCCGATGGTGAAGGTGCCCTGTCCCCGTACCTGGGTCTATCTATCCCTATTACACCCTAGTAATGGTTACCTGTGGTGTAGGGATAACTAAATCTGCACCAGGATCTAGTTAGGATAATTCTTAGCATCAAGGTATAAAACCCCACTTATACTTTGATGCTAAGAATTATCTTAACTAGATCCTGGTGCAGATTTAGTTATCCCTACACCACAGGTAACCATTACTAGGGTGTAATAGGGATAGATAGACCCAGGTACGGGGACAGGGCACCTTCACCATCGGGGGGTGTCCCTGGGCAAAGGACTTAGTCTATAGGGTATACCAGGGATCTGGTTACCCCCCATTCCTCCACCCCCTACTGGGAATAAGAAGAATACATATATATCCTCTTATAGAAAGATCTGTGTGTTATACTATCTTTTAATGAAATTAATAAAAGTATAAGTTTTAGGAGAAACACCCTTTTTTTCTTTTTCTTTTAAAATACAGTCTGCTTTAAAGCTGTTTATTAGAAAGTAAAGTCACTTTAAATTGATTTTGCCTACTCTTCCTAGGGCACTAAAATACGTTGTCCCAGCCCTGCTTAATGTAGTAGTGACCTTCTTTTCTAATGTATAATATAGCAGCACATACAGCACTTTGGAATTCAATATAACTACTAAGATTGGGCTGGGTATGCACACTCAGGTTTAGGTTAGGTTTTTTGTTGACATTTTTGAAGCCAAAACCAAGAGTGCATAGAATAAAAGACATTACATACAAGAGGGAAAGCTGGCAGTAGGGGGGTCATTTATCAAGCTGAAATACTCCTAAATTAGCCATATTTCTGGTGCAGATTGTGGCACAACGGTCCTTTGCGCCACAATCTGCGACTTTTCCCTGCTCACGCCAGGTATAAAAAAGTAGGCCTGGCGGGGAAGGGGACAGGCTGGCCCATCTCATTTACCATTTTGTACGCCTGTTTCAGGTGTCGAAAAAGGTCTAAATGTAAGACAACTAGGAAGCTGTCTTACATCTAGAAGTGGCGGAGGATCCGCTGAAGTTATGAAGAGGCCGGCGCCTCTTCATAACTTCGGCGATCCACCGCCAGCTATAGGGCTTTATTAAGAACTGCCTTCAAAAGGCTGGTCTTAATAAATGACCCCCTAAGTGAAGTGAAGCAGTTCCCAGTGAATCAATAAGCTGCAGAGGTAATGAATGACTGATTGGACGAGTTTGGTCCTCTAGAGTGATAGACATACTTTGTAAATACTTTCCGCTCTGAATTCCCCTATAAACTGAATCCCATTATAGGGCATTTGAAAATGGGTTTTCTAAACCTTACAATCTCTTGATATATTTAATTATGTCTTCTTGGTGCATGGCTTTATGGCTTGATTATGATTATTTGATTATTTCTAAGCACCATCAATTCCAGAGCACTGGACGTCTGAAAAGGGTACACATCCATGATCTAAAACAAAGCAAGTACAATAGACATGCATAGACCTACTAAAAGGTGTTTTCAAGGTGTTTTTTTTTTCTGATGACCTATTCTCTGGATAGGTCATCAGTATCTGATTGGTAGGGGTCTCACACCAGGTACCCCTGACGATCAGCTGTTTGAAAAGACACCACTGCTCACAGTAGCACCACGGCCTTCATACAGCTTTTCCTAGGCCATGTCACGTCATGTTTATCGGGGACATGGCCTAGGAGTAGCTTGGCGCCATTGAAGTGAATGGGGCTGGGCTGTGATACCAATCAAAGCCACCATACAATCTACAGCTCAGAGAGAAGGCTACTACGTAATCCGGTACCTTCTCAAACAGTTAATCGGCGGGGGTCCTGGGTTTCGGACCGCCTTGACCAGATACTGATGACATATTCAGAGGATAGGTCATCACAAAAAAAAAACTTGGAAAACCACTTTAACTAACTGGTACAAAGGAGAGGGATGACCCTACTCCTGAGGGCTTACAGTCTACAGAAATAACATGGTGCACAACTTCATGGGTTCATTGGTAATTTCTGTAACCAAATGCCACCCTGACATGACTGGTCTAAAGATCTTCTGGAGCACATATTATTCTTGCTGTGTGGAGGTACTATTACTGTGGTCTGAAACTCCTGCTTTTCATATTACATTATTGAAGGCCCGTCACTGTTTTTTCAGACTCAGCAAGATGCTGAATGACAAACGGCTGAAAGCATTAAGCGTGCACAATGAACAATTAATAAAGTCCATATCATTTAGTGTCTTCCCTGCTCTGAACTCTGAGCAATCACTGAGCAGGGAAAGGAAGGTGAGTCAGCATTCCAGGAACAGCATGAAAGCATGCGGAGAGCCACAGAGGCCCCATTGTCTAATAGTCGGGCCATAGTAAACCTGCAGACGTGATTTATTCAAGACAGAAATAGGTACAAATTAATTTGTTACAGCAAGACTCTCCTTGTAGGAGACAATACCCAGTTATGTTTTCTCACTCTTCCAGAAACTGTAGCACCTTTGCTAGCACGCCTGCGAGCATTCCTTCACGCCTAACCATTGTAGTCTCCTGATAGGCCTGAAGGGCAATAGACAACTAGGATATTTCTATTTTTTATTAGCTATTTATTTAGCTATTATTTTATTATGCTATATAGTTGGATGATAATTAGGCAGCTTTAAAGGGATTCTGTCAGCAGGATATTGGGTATAGAGATAATTACATCTCTATACCGGCCTTACTGCTGTAATTGTAAATATGTAAGTGTAATTGTTATTAGGGCAGTAGTTTACATAAAAAAGCGTTTTTATTAACATGTGAAATACCTGGATAAGGAGCCCAAGGGGAGGTCCTGCGAGCCGTTGGAGCCCGGGCACGCCGCAGATTTCGGAGCCCACCACCGCTTTTTTATGTAAACTACTGCCCTAATAACAATTACACTTACATATTTACAATCACAGCAGTAAGGCCGGTATAGAGATGTAATTATCTCTATACCCAATATCCTGCTGACAGAATCCCTTTAACGAAGGACTCCAGCACAAAGACACAGAAACCCCCTGAAGGTTTCCCATCCAAGATGTGACTAGTGTTGAGCGAATCGAATCCAACAAAGTGGAATTCTATCCTAATTTCCGGATGAATTTGATTCACCGCGAAGCCTAATTTCCTCGTGCTTCGTGATAACAAATCAATTTAACCCAAAATAGTGTAAAAAAACAAAAAAAAACCATACTTACCTCCTCCATTTGTCTGCGACGGGCCGGCCTCCACCATTTTGATTAAAGATATCGACCAAAATCCTGTGTGCGGTGACGTATGACGTCACCAGGCCGGCAGGTGTGATGATGTCATCTTGGACCAGGCGACATTTTCCCCCATATTTTCAAGCAAGATGTTGGCAGCTAGCCCGTCACGAGCAAATAGAGGGGGTAAGTATGATTTTTTTCTGTAAAATTGACGTACATTTTGATTGCGACATCTGAGGGGTACAAAGACGGGGAATGGCGCTAACGTAGCTCTGTGTCATTGCATCCACTACTTACAAAGAAATGCGCTTCGTCACAAAGCAAATTTCTTTGTAAAATTCTGCGATTTTCTTCTAAAGGGAAACCCTGTCCTGGGTGACTAATCCTATAGATGGGGTAAACTTAGACCGGCTGCCTGGACCTGCACCAGATTTATCACAGGGACTCAGGCTGGGTGATCAATGTGGTGCAGGGATAGACACTTTTCTCTGACTCTGTACCAACTATTGGTTGGCTTATTTTGAGCCTGAATGTTACGTCGGAATTGTGGCGCAAAATGGTGCATATTAGGGCACACACCTTCCCGCAAGGCCACATTCATTCTTACTAAGCTCTACCCTTTTGTGCTAGTAGTGAAAAAATTGGAGAAGCCCTAGTTGCACCAATGGCATTAGTTTGCACCACTTTTTAGATTCTAGTCATAGACACATTAGTAAATCTGGACCAATGCATAGCTCTAGTCAAGAATACACAGCATATCTTCTTAGATTTGTGTATTCTGCTGGTTTCACTGAATCTCCACCAGAAATTGTGTAATTAAAGAAAGCAAATTGCTTCATAAGTCCTGGTAAATTCTGTCTTTTTTGGCCCTTGCATCAGGAAGCCATGCCAAGTCTGAGAATAAAGGAACAAGAGCCCCTTTGGCAATTTCTCTCAGATTTCTCTGCAGATCCATTTCAGAGTATTGGGTGGTGTAGATTTACCCTGCACAGCGAATGGACAAGAGCATACCCTGAGGCCTCCACCACCTTAGGAACCTAGAGAACCGTCTCAACTTTATTGCCCCATGTACACAGAGCCACCTTCCCTATATGTGGTTGAAGTAGGAGGTCAGGTGGGATGGATGCCTCCACCAAATTTATTGCACAACCTTATTCCTGTCCTGCCTAGCCAACACTTTTAATGGTGAAGAAAAACACATTGGGATAGATTATCAAACTGGTGTAAAGGAAAACTGGCTTAGTTGCCCATAGCAACCAATTAGATTCCTCCTTTCATTTTCCAAAAGAGCTCTGGAAAATGAAAGGTGGAATCTGATTGGTTGCTATGGGCAAATAAGCCAGGTTTATTTTACACCAGTTTTGATAAATCTACCACATTATATATCTACTTTATGCTTCACATTAAATTAATGGACCCTTAGATGAGAGTTTGGAATAACACAGGCAGATTACAGTATTCCATACAGTTGAAAAAAAAGCATACCAACATATAGGAGCCTGACACAGGTCAAAAGGATGCTTTTTGCCTCCATTGTGTGAACAGGAACATAATTGACATAACTGAGTCTGTTTGTCATGCATAAGGAACTGCATGTAGTGATAAATGCATGTAGTATGCTTCCTGCAGATGTGGTAGGATGATTAGTGATGATCAGATGAGTCAGCATATCTCTTATATATTGCAAAAAATTCCAACACTGCTGTATGTTCTGCAGTTCTGGGGGCGTGACGACTTGCAAGTCTTGCTTCAACCTAATTCATTTCCATTATCTAAAATTTAGACAGTCAGAAGACATGCCAAGTGGCCCGTGATGTATGCGCTTTACAAAGTAAACCCTATTTAAAGGGATTGTCCATGGATGGTGTCTGGTATTGCAGTTCAGCACTGTTGAAGTGAATGGGGGTGCAATACTATACACAACGTGTGGACAGGAGTGGCACTGTTTTTAGAACAACCAGCCATGTTTTTTAGAATCCTGGATGAGCCCTCTAATGGGGCGCACAGCATGTGAGAGAGAATTCCAGCTAATTTTGATTAGTAAATCTCCTCCTATATGGCTGGCTCTTAGGGCTCACGCACACGAACCTGTGTAACCCGAGCCTTTGCTGTGGACCGCAAATTGCGGTCCACAATTCAAGGGCACAGTCCGTGTGCACGCTCTTTGGAAGGGTCCGTGAACCGCAAGAGAAGAACATGCCCTTTTTTTCGGACAGAAATTCCACAGAAGCGCTCCAAAGTGCTTCCGGTCCGTGCCTCCGCTCCGCACCGTATCTTGCGGACTGTGAACCTATTCAAATAAATGGATCCACATCCGTGATATGGAATTCACATGGCCGGGGGACATGAGCCCTAACTTGGATTTCTATTTATGCCCTTTAACTGAATTATGAGAAAGCAGAAGACAATGGGAAGGATTTATCAAAACTGGTATAAAGGTAAACTGGCTTAGCTGTCTATCGCAACCAATCAGATGCCACCTTTCATTCTCCAAAGGAGCTCTGAAAAATGGACTGCTCAGAATGGTAAACTAAATTGACCACCTGTCTTCCCCTGAAACCAATAAAGACGCAGCACTACTTTGTTGGAGTGAGGGTCAGTCACAGCTTTATTATTAATAACAGCATACCCAAACAACCATAACTTATAACGTGCCAAAAAACCTCTCCTGGAGTCTGAGAAGCGATATGCCTACCACGAACCACAGTGGGCAAGTCCGCCTTCTCCTCCAATATCAGCATATCTTTTTTTGACCAACCTCCAGCTGTGACTTAGTAACGTACTGCAAACGAAAACATAAATCAGAAGATACGAAATGCAATCGGGCGGGAGGGAGGGAAGATTCCAGATGAAGGCGCTGGTGAAAGAGACCGGAAACCGGGGTGAGACCTCCTTTTTATTACTCTGGGGGGCGGGCAGAGAGAACCATTACCACTACCCCTATGGGGGGGGGGGGGGTGCAAGGGCTAGCTACATAGGCTACATACAGCCTGTCTGCAAAAACACCCCTGCGGGCCAAGAACCCCCCCAGTGGAAGACAGAATGACTTAACCCCTTTGTTCCCAACAAAACTGCCTCTCAGCAGTCAAAAGCGCCTTCGCTAGGCGCTATGGCACTTACTAGACTGCTGAGAATGGTAAACTAAATTGACCACCTGTCTTCCCCTGAAACCAATAAAGACGCAGCACTACTTTGTTGGAGTGAGGGTCGGTCACAGCTTTATTATTAATAACAGCATACCCAAACAACCATAACTTATAACGTGCCAAGAAACCTCTCCTGGAGTCTGAGAAGCGATATGCCTACCACGAACCACAGTGGGCAAGTCCGCCTTCTTCTCCAATGTCAGCATATCTTTTTTGACCAACCTCCACGGAGGAGCCCGTGTAATCCTACACTGCACTCCGACCCCCACCCAACAAAAATAGTGCCTGTTCTACTGCGTCCTGAAGCCCGGAGAGAAATATATCCAGGCCGATCTCATTAAGGTGGACACCATCAGGGCGCATAAGGCGCTGGTTATCACCCTCGAGCTGATGATGACGCACCACTACACCCCCGCCCCAAGAAACATACTGTGGGGCGAGGAGCACCTGAAAAGAGAAAGAAACAATTACAATAACAGCTCGGGGTGGATATAGGATGCGAAGCATGCGGACTTCCATTTGCCGATGCGCTGGACTTCTGAGTCCGGGAATCCGGCCCACGCTGCCTCTGTGGCCGCCCTGATTTGAAATGAATGCGTGCCAAAATCAGCCGGCGAGAGGCCCAGGGCAGTTAAGCAGCGCCTAAAAACTGAGGTAAACTGAAAACGCGTAAGTGGCAAGCCGGATGCATGGCATAAAAAAGACTGACCTGGGCCATGGGAAGCCATGAAGTCTCTAACGGCATCATGTGGGCAGGCCGAGCCTGCTATGCGATAAAGTGACACCCAGGACCCACGCGCAAAAACATCGGTCTTAGAGCGGCTGATGCGAATGCGAACCACCGAATCCGAAACCGACACATCGGAGGGAATAATGCCACCCGGCCGGAATTTTGATGGAGAAAGGAGTTCACTAATTCTAAAACCTCCAAAAAAAGCAAGGCAAAATGCCGCACGAAAAAGCAAAACTTCGGAAGAGTAGGGCAAACCTGCTCTAAGGCCTGGAGTAGTCGAATAAGCACACCATAAGAGACAGGACGTCTACGCTCATGGCTGACATGTTCCTTTCTCCACCCTCTGAGGGCTTGCTGAATAACAAAATGTTTAGTAACATCGGGGCAGCCCCTCAATTTGAAATGAAAACTGACTCCTGAAATACGGCGCTGCGCAACAGCGGACGATATTCCTAGCTCACGCAAAGCAAGCAAATAGTTGACAGTAACCTGAAACCTAGCATCATCGGAGGTATGTACGGGCACATCCGCTGCGAGGGCCAACCAGTCAGCCCATGCCTTACCGTAACCTGACCAGGTCCCGGGTGCTACCGAAGAGCGAACTAACGACATCAGCCTGTCAGCGGCACCTCCCAAAGATGAAGAGGACACGGAAGCCCCTGTGGCGCTGCGTTCGGCACTAGCTCTTGGAAGTCCTGCCAACGAAAACGGGAGAGGGCATCAGCAGCCACATTGACAACGCCTGGCACATGGGAGGCACGAAAATAAATATTAAAATGTAAACAGCGTAAAACGAGATGACGCAACAAGGACAAAACCGGAGGGGAGGAAGAAGACAATTTATTGACACAATGAACTACTGCCATGTTGTTCGTCCAAAAGCAGATCCGCCGATTACGGAGGAGGGTACCCCACAGTTCAATGGCGACAATGATGGGGAATAGTTCCAACAAAGTGATATTGGTGCACAAACCAAAAGTGCGCCACTGTTCCGGCCAGGAGGCCGCGCACCATTCAGAACCAAACAGTGCACCAAAACCAGTGGAACTTGCAGCATCAGTAAAGAAGGATAAGTCTGGACTGGTAATTTCTGGAAGCTGCCAGCAGGTATGTCCATTGTATAACTGCAGGAAGGACTGCCATACCTGAAGGGCCTTTTTTAATTTCAGGGTCAATCTGACGTGGTGATGAGGTGCAAAAACCCCCCGGGTAGCCAACGATAAGCGCCTAGAAAAAACGCGGCCCATAGGCATGACGCGACAAGCAAAAACCAGGAGCCCCAAGAGGGACTGGAGTTGCTTGAGGGTAACGGATTTAACAGAACAGAAACCGTTAATCAGGTCGCGAAGTCTAGACAGCTTATCGTCGGGCAGCCGGAAAACCATGAGCGAGGAGTCGATTTCAATACCCAGGAACATGATGGAAGTGGCCGGGCCCGAGGTCTTTTCGGAAGAAAGGGGAACCCCAAAACGGGACATGAAAAAACAAAAAGAATCCAATAAAAATTGACACTGTGAAGAACTGGCAGAACCAACAAAAAGGAAATCAGGTAATGAATGATAGAACGAGAACCAGTTTCATATCGGACGACCCATTCAAGAAAAGAGCTAAATAACTCGAAAAAATGACAGGAAATGGAGCATCCCATAGGAAGACACGTGTCGTAGTAATAACGCCCATCCACCATGCAGCCCAGCAAATGGTAGCAGTCTGGATGCACCGGAAGAAGCCGGAAAGCAGCCTCAATATCCGACTTCGCCATCAAGGCACCTTTGCCTGCTTCCCGGACTAGAGCAACTGCCCTATCAAAGGAGACATAGGAAACTGAGGCATCTTCTTTTGAAATGCCGTCATTCACCGATGCTCCTTTTGGGAAGGAAAGATGGTGGATTAAGAGAAACTTACCAGACTCTCGCTTGGGAACCAGACCGAGCGGGGAAACCCGCAAGTTACCAAAAGGAGGATTTGAAAAAGGACCAACTATTCTACCCAATTCCACTTCTTTTCGGATTTTTTCGCGAAGAGAATCCGAATAACGTTTCGCGGAAGGCAAATTATCTGAAAAAATGGGGGAGCTGGAAAAATAAAACGGAATGAAAAAACCAAATGAAAAACCAAAACGAAGCTGCGAAGCAGCTGCCCTATTGGGGTAAAGGTCAAGCCAGGGGGACATTGCGACCACGCTCACCGGGGTCTTTCCCACCAACAGGCGCTGTGGGCCTAACAACTGTCGGGGGTGGTCGAGAGCAGCAGATGGCGGCATGATTTCCGCCGTAGATGGAGCAGTCATGTTTGTATTTACAGAGTGCAAAAAATTTGCAGTGGCCCTCGTTATAGAGCCAACAGGAGCCTGGTCTACGCATGGCCACCTGCCCCTGTCCACTAGAGGAGGGGACAGGGGCCGCTGAGGGAAAGGGATAATTTTTTTGGGACAACATTAAACGAAGCCAGAGGTCTGTGGCCTTCACTCCCCAACCAATATCAGGGTTGAGCGCTAAACGCCTGCGAAACTCCTCATCATACCGACACCAGGCGGAACCCCCATGTGATTTATAAGCACTATATATAGCATCCATATAGACAAACAATTCAGTGCAGCGCTCTGGATGGCGCTGTCCCATCACGGAACCTAAAACCGCGAAAGCCTGGATCCAATTACCCCAGGTATGAGCCACCTTTGGCCGGCGATCAATAAACCTGTCAGAGTTAGATCTACGCTCTTTATCTACGGTATGTTGGTCGACAGTGATCAAAGACCAAATGTCGATATACTGATTATTCCAAATTTTGGTTTTGGTCTCCATGTCCAAATGTGCACCTAATGGTGAGAGGCCACAAAAGAAAGATTCTTTGTGATCGCCGGCCCTAGGCGGCGGAACCGCAGAAGTAGAGGGCTTGGGGGGAGGCGAGGAAGTACCCGGGTTTAATTGTGATAACAACGCCTTAAGGGCTGGGACCAACTGCTGACCCATAGAAACCGAACCCCAAGCCCCCGTGAAATTACACTCACCGACAGATGAAGTTGCTGGAGGATCGACTGGAACTGCCATCGTAGTCTGCTCCTGGACCGCGCTGACCCGACTGGCCCCGCGGGACGACCTTCTGGCCGAGCGAGTATTCTCCCGTCTGCGACGTGTACGCGAACCGCCCGAACTGGCGCTGCATGAACTCACATCAGATGAGGAAGGAGACCGCCAACGCGAGGACCTGGAACGGGCATCTCTGCGGTCCCGCCGCGAGGATCTTGACCGGTGGCGGGAACAGCTATGATGATGGTACTCCGACCTGCGCCTGCTATGGCGGTCGGAATCGCGCCCAGGAGAGGCGGATAAAGCTTGCCTATCAGGGTGAATAGAAGTACCCTGAGGCCCTTGGGGAGTAAGGACAGGTGGACCAAGAGGCTGCTGCACTCCAGCAGGCAGACCAGAAGGGGCCTGCGGGGGGTCTACAGGCACAGTAACAAGAGGGCGGGCGGGGGGCCAGTGGGGGCCAGTGAGGATACCCCAGAGTCCATAACAACAGGACCAGGCTGGGGGAGCTGCTCCTCTGTAGAGGAGGAAGCCGAGGGGTTATTTCCCATACTTGGAGTGCTGCAGGGGTTAATACCGCGCGGGAAAGCCACTGCAGAGCGCGCTAGGGCGGAAGTGCAGGACACAGCGCCCCCCTGCTTATGTGAATGGGACTCAGGAGGAGGTGGAGGAAGGAGCGGGCTAGGGCTCAGGCGAGCAGGTGGGCGGATACGCCGGGCGGACCACCTGCCACCGGAGGAAGAGGCTGATGGAACAGGAGGGGGCTCCTGTAAACCAGCCATCAGATGGGACAGGAACCCCGGACCCTCAGTTTGCAGCTTAGCAGCAAAAGCTGCCATAAGAGCCCTTTCGTGAGCCATACCCACGTGGAAGAAGATTCCAGATGAAGGCGCTGGTGAAAGAGGCCGGAAACCGGGGTGAGACCTCCTTTTTATTACTCTGGGGGGCGGGCAGAGAGAACCATTACCACTACCCCTATGGGGGGGGGAGGAAGTGCAAGGGCTAGCTACATAGGCTACATACAGCCTGTCTGCAAAAACACCCCTGCGGGCCAAGATGAGAATCCCCCCAGTGGAAGACAGAATAACTTAACCCCTTTGTTCCCAACAAAACTGCCTCTCAGCAGTCAAAAGCGCCTTCGCTAGGCGCTATGGCACTTACTAAAAGGTGGAATCTGATTGGTTACTATGGGCAACTTAGCCAGTTCTCCTTTACACCAGTAGCTTTATAGCGAGCTAGTACAGGCTGATTACACTATTCCATAAGGTTGAAAAAAGGCATACCAACATATACGAGCCTGACACATGTATTTTTGCCTCCATCGTGTGAACGGGACCATAATTTACATAACTGAGTATATTTGTCATGTGTAGGGAACTGGTGGAGGTAAACTGGCTTAGCTGCCTATAGCAACCAATCAGAGGCCTCATTTCATTCTCCAAAGGAGCTCTGAAAAATGAAAGGTGGAATGTGATTGGTTGCTATGGACAACTCAGCCAGTTCTCCTTTACACCAGTAGCTTTATAGCTAGCTAGTACAAATTACAGGCCTGAGTACAAGGCACCTTCCAGCACCACCTACAGATTTGGGGGGAAAGTTATCAAAAGTGTCACATCTGTTGGTGCACTTTTTACAGTAGGTGCACAAAAATATCGCCTCCTGCATCATCTCTCGCTACTTTCAAAAGGGGAGTCGGATTTAGGCCAAGTTTGTTTTGAAGATCACTGTAATGTGTCATTTAGGCTTTGCGAAAAAGCAGCACAACTCAACGCCAGGCATCCCCCAGGCATACTTTTTACTGATATAGTTGTAGAAAAACATCGTACTTGCCACAAATTTATTATTACTGTGTGCCAATGTCATAAATTTTGCGCAAGTGCGCACAGCAACTCCAATCTAAGAACTGATCTCAAATACACCTACAATAATAGATTCCCCTTGGAGTGAAAATTTGGAGTGAAAAGGCAGAATTTCAGGATATATACATTTTGTGTCACATTTTTGAAGTGTGACTTTTTCAAAAGTCTCCAAAAAGTGCATAAGTGTACAGCTAGAATCACACACATATGACTGCGGATACTTCTCCTATATTTGCATCTATGGTTGCTGTTACAGTAAATCTATTAGGCCACGTGCAGCGGTTTTCTCATTAGAGTCTGTGGTCAGCTTTCATTACTGTTAAGTACGTCAGTCTAATTTACAGAAAGCTCTGCGCACCTTTACGACGTGCGTGTTAAGCAGAGACCACAGAGTTATCACAGATGCAAGAGGAAGGATTTTTCTTCAGTAACAGAGCAGGTGATGTAAGTGGTGCCATGCAACGGCAGGAACTGTGCTCAAGATGATGATATCAAGTGGAGCTGTGGTTGACCGCAATGTTCTCGTGATCAGCTGAACGGTCAGATGTCATGGGTGACTGAGAAAGAAGTTCATTTTCCCACAGTAGAGTCTAGAGAAGAAAAAAATGACAGCTTGCAACTGAAACAGTTTTTAACCCATTGGGGATCATGATGGTTATCGAGATAATACCAAACAGTGATGTAGAGGGTTAAGTATATGGATCTCTACAGAGGTTTCTAGGAATCTGATGATAGATTGCAGCCTTAAAGGGACATTTATTATATGAAGAACTGACGGCGGTGGTGATGGAAATGCAGCTGTGTTTTGTGCAGCTTTTCCACTCTCAATACGATTTCACTTTACAAAAAGATAGACATGCTGAATTATTTTTAAAATACTGATACATATACAGAGAGAAATACAAGAGGAACATTTGGTCTTTGACAGAGTGAAGTTCATGACGAGGCAAGTAAAAAGAGATTAAGAAACCTCTGGGGAGATATATCAATGTCACTGCACCTGGAACGTGTCTTGATTTACACCAGAACTTGTGTTTCTCCAAACATATGGAGTGTATGCAGCACAATGTTGTTTCATTTATGACATACTAGACACAAGCTTTTTGTCTAGTTCCAGTTTGCTAAACCATGCTTAGATAACACCAGCATACTGTGACTGGATAATACCACCATACTGTGACTGGATAACACTATCATACCCTGACTGGATAATACCACCATACTGTGACTGGATAACACTATCATACCCTGACTGGATAATATCACCATACCATGATGGGATAACACCACCACACAGTGATTGGATAACACCAATATACCATGCTTAGATAACACCACCATACTGTGACTGGATAATGCCATCATATAGTGACTGGATAGCTCCACTATACCATGCTTAGATAACACCTCCATACTACAACTGTATAATACTACCATACCATGACTGGATAACACTATCATATCATGACTGGATAACATTACCATACCATGATAGGATAATATCACCATACCATGATAGGATAATACCAACATACAGTCATGGCCAAAGGTTTTGAGAATGACACAAATATTATATTTTCACATGATCTGCTGCCCTCTGGTTTTTATGTGTGTTTGTCAGATGTTTTTTATCACATACAGAAATATAATTGCAATCATATTATGAGTAACAAAAGCTTGTATTGACAGTTAGAATGAGTTAATGCAGCAAGTCAATATTTGCAGTGTAGACCCTTCTTCTTCAGGACCTCTGCAATTCTCCCTGGCATGCTCTCAATCAACTTCTGGACCAAATCCTGACTGATAGCAGTCCATTCTTGCACAATCAATGCTTGCATTTTGTCAGAATTTGTAGGTTTTTGTTTGTCCACCCGTCTCTTGATGATTGACCACAAGTTCTCAATGGGATTAAGATCTGGGGCGTTTCCAGGCCATGGACCCAAAATCTCTATGTTTTGTTCCCTGAGCCATTTAGTTATCACCTTTGCTTTATGGCAAGGTGCTCCATCATGCTGGAAAAGGCATTGTTGATTGCCAAACTGCTCTTGGACGGTTGGGAGAAGTTGCTCTCGGAGGACATTCTGGTACCATTCTTTATTCATGGCTGTGTTTTTATGCAAGACTGTGAGAGAGCCGATTCCCTTGGCTGAGAAGCAACCCCACACATGAATGGTTTCAGGATGCTTTACAGTTGGCATGAGACAAGACTGGTGGTAGCGCTCACCTCGTCTTCTCCGAATAAGCTGTTTTCCAGATGTCCCAAACAAGGGGATTCATCAGAGAAAATGACTTTACCCCAGTCCTCAGCAGTCCACTCCCTGTACCTTTTGCAGAATATCAGTCTGTCCCTGATGTTTTTTCTGGAGAGAAGTGGCTTCTTTGCTGCCCTCCTTGAGACCAGGCCTTGCTCCGAGAGTCTCCGCCTCACAGTGCGTGCAGATGCACTCACACCTGCCTGCTGCCATTCCTGATCAAGCTCTGCACTGCTGGTAGCCCAATCCCGCAGCTGAAACACTTTTAAGAGACGGTCCTGGCGCTTGCTGGTCTTTCTTGGGCGCCCTGGAGCCTTTTTGGCAACAATGGAACCTCTCTCCTTGAAGTTCTTGATGATGCGGATAGATTGTTGACTGAGGTGCAATCTTTCTAGCTGCGATACTCTTCCCTGTTAGGCCATTTTTGTGCAGTGCAATGATGACTGCACGTGTTACTTTAGAGATAACCATGGTTAACAGAAGAGAAACAATGATGCCAAGCACCAGCCTCCTTTTAAAGTGTCCAGTGGTGTCATTCTTACTTAATCATGACAGATTGATCTCCAGCCCTGTCCTCATCAACACCCACACCTGTGTTAATGGAGCAATCACTGAAACGATGTTAGCTGGTCCTTTTAAGGCAGGGCTGCAATGATGTTGAAATGTGTTTTGGGGGATAAAGTTCATTTTCTAGGCAAATATTGACTTTGCAAGTAATTGCTGTTAAGCTGATCACTCTTTATAACATTCTGGAGTATATGCAAATTGCCATTATAAAAACTGAAGCAGTAGACTTTGTAAAAATTAATATTTGTATCATTCTCAAAACTTTTGGCCATGACTGTACAGTGACTGGATAACACCAATATACGCACCTGATTCCACAGATGGTCTGCTGCAGAACCAAGACCTCTTCTGTTCTATGGCCTTAAATTTTATATTTCTTTCATTCATCACTATGGGAGTAAGCTCGCTCAGCTGTTTTTGGAAGTCCCATGGTGTTGAATGGAGAGCGCATTGGGCAAGCATGGTCATCTCTCCGTTCATCACTATGGGACTGCAAGAAATAGCCAAGTCAGGGCTCTGCTGTTTTCGGAACTGAATACAGCTGAATAAGCTGCTCTCTGTTCACTTCGAGGCCTCATTCTGGGGATAGGAGTGGGTCCCAGATGTGGCATCGATGGCTTACCAGATCAATATGCCATCAAAGTCCCAGATGGACCAACCTCTTTAAGTTTATTTTTAAGTGATATCCTGCCATATCAGCAACTTTCTATAGTAACGATTGTTAAAAGCCAAAAAGGGCCATTTGTTACCTAAAATACTTCCTGGCCCTTAGACTGAATTAATAATGCATATTGTGTACCTGTGTGATGTATAATGTGGTGCAGTTGTGTAGCTTTTCAAAGTAATGTGGCCAAGGAGGAAATGGTGTCGTAAGTAGTGCTGGAATAGAACTCAGACCCTCACATCTTGTGCCCTGCAGCAGAGAGGTCAGGCAGCTGCTTCCCAGTCCTTTCTCTGTTACTCCTCATCTACATAAATGAAAGAGCATTTCCCTTGAGATTAGGAAAATGGAAATTTTTCTACGCTTTCCCTCCACCCTTTCGATGCTGATTGAAGCAGTCTCAGAACGTTTCAGGTTTCGCCGGATGAGGCCAACTGTGTTGTATGGGAATTTTTATGCGGCTAATTCAATAGCAGCCTTCAAGAGCAGTCTTTAAGGGCAAATATATATATATATATATATATATATATATATATATATACCGTATTTTTCGCCCTATAAGACGCACCGGCCCATAAGACGCACCTAGGTTTTAGTGTAGGAAAATAAGAAAAAAATATTTTTCATCAGATCCTCTTATCAGACTGCCCATAAATTTAAGGACATCACATCAGACCCCCATATCAGCCCCCTGTGCCCCCATACCATCTCACTGTGCTCCCACCAGACCTCAGATCAGCAGAATGTGCCCCCATCAGACCTCAGATCAGCAGAATGTGCCCCCATCAGACCTCAGATCAGCAGAATGTGCCCCCATCAGACCTCAGATCAGCAGAATGTGCCCCCATCAGACCTCAGATCAGCAGAATGTGCCCCCATCAGACCTCAGATCAGCAGAATGTGCCCCATCAGACCTCAGAGCAACAGTATGTGCCCCCATCAGACCTCAGATCAGCAGAATGTGCCCCCATCAGACCTCAGATCAGCAGAATGTGCCCCCATCAGACCTCAGATCAGCAGAATGTGCCCCCATCAGACCTCAGATTAGCGTTTTGTGCCCCTTCACGCCTCAGATCAGCGTCTTGTGCCCCTATCAGACCTCAGATCAGCCCACCCAGCCACTTAAAGACCATACTTACCTGTTCTGCGCTGCCGCTGCCGTCCGGTCCCACGCTCCGCGCTCCTCTCTCTTCCCTGCCGGCACGCACTATGACCTGACGCTGCAGCGTCAGGTCATAGTGCGTGCCGGCAGGGAAGAGAGAGGAGCGAGGGACCGGACGGCAGCGGCAGCGCAGAACAGGTAAGTATGGTCTTTAAGTGGCTGGGTGGGCTGATCTGAGGTCTGATGGGGGTCCCTACGTACAAGTGAGCGCTTCCTTATGGAAGCGCTCACTTGTATTCGCCCTATAAGACGCACCGCATTTTCCCCCCTACTTTTGGGGGAAAAAAAGTGCGTCTTATAGGGCAAAAAATACGGTATATATATATATTCCATCATTCTGCATTCAATACTCCATAATGACAACGTGAAAACAAAATCTTCAAAATCTTTGCTAATTTATTGAAAAGGAAAAGCTAAAATTTTGCATTGACATAAATATTCATACCCTTATCTCAGGACTTGGTTGAAGCACCTTTGGCAGCGATTACCACCTCCAGTCTTCTTGGATGTGATGCCACAAGGTTTGCACATCTGGATTTGGAGATTTTCTACCATTCTTCTCTGCAGATCCTCTCAAGTTCTGTCAGGCTGGTTGGGGACGTAGGTAGCCAGCCATTTTCAGGTCTCTGTGAGTTAGGCTACTTTCACACTTGCGTTGTTAATTCAGGTACTGAGATCCGGCAGAGGATCTCTATACCTGAATTAAACTGATCCGTTTTGATTTTGCACATCAGGATGCATCCGTTCCTTTAAGATGCAGTTATGTGATATCAAAACTTAAAAAAAAACGGATCAGGCACTAAATATATTGAAAGTCAATTGGTAACGGATCCGGTTTTTTAGTCGCCTAAAAAAACTGATCCGTCACCATTGACTTAGGCTAATTTCACACTAAAAAAACGCTTCAGTTTTGTCCCCATTCATTGTCAATGATGACAAAACTGAACTGAAGACAAGCACTGAAAGCATTCCGTTCCGTCTTCAGACCGGAGAACAAACCGCAGCATGCTGCGGTTTTCTCTCCAGGCCAGGCATCCGCACCAAGACGGATCCGGAATGACCCCCAATGCAAGTCAATGGGGAAGGATCCGTTTGGTGTGACCAACATGGTAAACGGATCCGCCCTCCATTGACTTTCAATGGAGTTCAGGACGAATCCGTCACCACATACATACAGACAGACATACACACACATACACACAAACACATACATACTTACATACTCCAGGCAGGCAGGCCACACGTCTTCATGCCCAGGAGGCGTGCCGCTATGACGATTCCCTACAGCGCCCAGCAGAGGGCGCTGTGGGGAATCGTCATAGCTGTGCGCCTCCTGGGCGTGAAGACGTGCTGCCTACCTGCCTGGAGTATGTAAGTATGTATGTGTTTGTGTGTATGTGTGTATGTCTGTATATGGTACTGTGTGACATGTGTGGGGCCGGAACGCGGTTCCGCGGCAGTCCGGATCCGACGGCACCCTTCACCTGCCGGATCCGGACTGCCGCTAGTGTGAAAGAGGCCTTACATTGGTTTCAGTACCTGATCAGTTTCTTTCAGTTTTTATGACCGGACACAAAACTACAGCTTGCTGCAGTTTTGTGTCCGGTCACAAAACTGAAAGCTGCCTGAAGACATCCTGATTCATCCTGAACGGATCTCTTTCCATTCAGAATGCATAGGGACAAAACTGATCAGTTTTTTTTCCGGTATTGAGATCCTCTGCTGGAGGATTGCTGCACAATGCAAGTGTGAAAGTAGCCTTAGGGCTCTGGTTGAGTCACTCAAGGACATTCACAGAGTCCACTCCTGCATTGTCTCAGTTCAGCTTTCCCTCAACTTTGACCAATATGCCTGTCCCATCCTTCAGGTGATTTTTGCAAATTTTATGTTTCTTTTACAAAGGACGGGCTTCTTTCTGGCCACTCTGTCATAAAACCAGATTGGCGGAATGCTGCAGTGATGGTTGACCTTCTGGAGGTTTCTCCCTTCTGTACACAGGATCTTTGGAGCTCAGCCAGAGTGACCATTCAGTTCATGGCCAGATCTCTTACCAAGGCCCTTTCCCCCCAATTCCTTAGTTTGGTGGGTAGGCTAGCTCCATTTAAGAATTATGAAGGTCATTGTGTTATTGGTAACCTTCAGTGCAGCAGAAATTGTTTTGTAACTCTCTTTAGATTGGTGCCTCCACACAATCATGTCTTTGATCTCTACATGCAACTCTTTCCTCCTCATAGCTTGGTTTTTGCTCTGATATGCATTGTCAGCTGTGAGGCCTTAAATAGACATGACTTTGTCCTTCCGAATTATGTCCAATTAATTGAATTTACCATAGGTGGACTCTAGAGATGAGCGAGCACTAAAATGCTCGGGTGCTCGTTATTCGAGTCAAACTTTTCCCGATGCTCGGGTGCTCGTTTCGAATAACGAACCCCATTGAAGTCAATGGGAGACTCGAGCATTTTTGCAGGGGACCAAGGCTCTGCCTAGGGAAGGCTGGGTGAAAACCTGGAAACCTCAGAAAATGATGGAAACACCACGGAAATGGACAGGAAACAGCAGGGGAAGCATGCATGGATGCCTCTGAGGCTGCCTAATCCCACCATTACCCCAAATTCTCAGGCAACAGCCTGGTGGTTACCCTCATGGCAATTGTGCTCACCCAGACCAAGAAAGGCGAGGCAAATACCCATCACATGTTAGGGAAGCACCCAACTAGGTGCAACGAAGGTCCATCACCGCCTGCAGGTGACACCACTGCTCATGCTGGCACTGCAGCTGAAATCAAGTTTAGTATCTGTTCTTATCAGTTGCTGTGCCTGCTGGTGGTATAGTGGTGAGCATAGCTACTTTCCAAGCAGTTGATCTGGGTTCGATTCCCGTCTATCGCAGGAGGCAATTCAGAATCAGTACAATATCTAATATGTCCCCTATCCGGGTAAATTGTTTGTAGAGAGGGCCTGTAGGTGGGGGGCAGGCTGGGGGAAGGAGGTTTTGCTGGAAGAGCCAGAGGAGTGCCCCCTGGGCTAGCGTGTGTGGTGGTGACAACAGCCGGAATGGATTTGGAAAAACTGTTGCTTTAACCCGTATGGTATCGATTCTTCTCAGTTTAATACCGTATACGTCCCCTATCTTGGGACCCTATATTTAATGGATTTTTCGAACACGGAAAACGGAAAAAGAGCTTGCTCTGGCCAGGGGAGTGTCCATGCTCTGCCTATCACAGGTCAGGAGGCAATTAAAAGAAGAAAAACAAAAAACATCAGTACAATATCTAATACGTCCCCTATCCAGGTAAATAGTATGGAGAGAGGGCCTGTAGGTGGGGGGAAGGAGGTTTCGCTGGAAGAGCCAGAGGAGTGCCCCCTGGGCTAGCGTGTGTGGTGGTGACAACAGCCGGATGTATTTAGAATGACAACGCAGGACCCCAACTTAAAAATTTAGCATCAACCGGTACAGTTGTAAATTATGAGCTTGATCAAGTGTGGTATGTGTTCTATGTATACTACTCAGTTTAATACCGTATATGGCAGCTATCCGGAAAAATAGTTTGGAGAGAGAGAAAGATAGGAAAAAGACGTAAATTGTTTGGAGAGAGGGCCTGTAGGTGGAACTCCGCAAAAATTGTTTGGACAGAGGGCCTGTAGGTGGACCTCCGGAAAAATTGTTTGGAGAGAGGGCCTGTAGGTGGACCTCCATTAAAATTGTTTGGACAGAGGGCCTATAGGTGGACCTCCGGAAAAATTGTTTGGAGAGAGGGCCTGTAGGTGGAACTCCGGAAAAATTGTTTGGACAGAGGGCCTATAGGTGGACCTCCGGAAAAATTGTTTGGAGAGAGGGCCTGTAGGTGGACCTCAGGACAAATTGTTTGGACAGAGGGCCTATAGGTGGACCTCCGGAAAAATTGTTTGGAGAGAGGGCCTGTAGGTGGAACTCCGGAAAAATTGTTTGGAGAGAGGGCCTGTAGGTGGACCTCCGGAAAAATTGTTTGGAGAGAGGGCCTGTAGGTGGACCTCCGTTAAAATTGTTTGGACAGAGGGCCTATAGGTGGACCTCTGGAAAAATTG